>JAJEJO010001513.1:268023-311862 GCA_020662805.1 Glaucomys volans
GATTCAATCCCTAGTACAAAAATTTCAAAAAGAATATTTGAGAGGCTTAGAGTGAAATGCATTGTAGTTTAGTATTTTTGATTGCTTAATATGGAAATATTAGTAAACTATTGTTTGATTACTTTTTCAGATAATATAGAAGTTGCATATTTAAAGACACTTACCAAGGAAGATATCATCAAATTCTACAAGGTAAATTGAATTTATTAATTTACACTTTGACTGAAGGAAATATGTGATATATTGTGTACTGTTTAACATTCAGCTTGGATTTATGAAAGTGCCTTTGTGAATTTAAGAATTTTGACAAATTTTGACTTATTAGTGTTAGAAATAATAGACAATTCTTATTGAACCCATTAGTGTCTTGCTTTTCCTCAGAACCAAAGTCTATGGCGGCTCTTCCTGGCTTCTACATCCACCTCTCTGAACTCTCCTTTTGTCCCTTTGTTTCTACCCCACTACAAAGAACATTGCTGAGCTTGTCTGGTAGGACGGAAGAGCAAAGAAAAAACAACAAAACTGGAGAATCAGATTACTTTCCAGGCTTTGACAGCTACACATTGTTTTCACCCATTTAGGAGCCAGTGTGGCTCCTTTTTTAAATACAAAATTACTCCCCTTTGGACTGTGTTCAGAAATCTTATAAGCTTTAGATACCTGTGCTCACTGAGAAAGTTTATCATCAATAGAAAAGAAGCATTAAAGTCTTCCCAGAACAACTTGAAGAGGTTCATATCACCTAAATTTTCCCCTCCATAATGAAATCTTAAGAATAGCAAAATTTGTATTAAGTAGTTATATGATATAAAATAGCATGTCAAGTACAGAAATTTGGAATTTATGCTGCAGTGGAATTGTACTAATTTTAATGCTACATATATTCTTTATAATTTATAGGGAACACTACTATGTAGTAGTACTTTTATGCCTGGAAAAAATAATACTCTGATTACTATAACACCTTAGAGGTGTCCCTTACTAGTCTAGCCATTTTGCCTAGATTGTTTCTATGATTAGAAGCTGTTTCATCAGGAACTCAGTCCCATCCAATGCTCACATCCCTTTAGAGAGATCATGTACTTTACAGTGTCATTTTCCAGAGATATATTGTAGCTGTCTGCATAAGAATCAGTGTTTGCAGTCCTCATTTGCATGATTTTGCACAGTAAGGCCTGATCATAATTTTCTCGTTAGGGCTTTCAGTGCCCATTTAATTTTCATAGAGGAAAATGGTTCTCTTACATCATCCACAAGTTACTTATGCCTCTTCCCCCAAAATCTGCAAAACTACAAGACTTTTGTTCTCTGTATGTGAAACAAGATTAATACAGCTGGCAACACCTTACTGATAATAAAAGGGAGGATGTAACACCATATATACAAAAACCTGTATTTTGAATGCATATTTTTAGGCAGTGAGACTTGAGCCATTTTGGCAGTGGAAATAGATGACTGTGTAAGTTATTTTCTCCCTTTGCTTTGTGTATCTCAACTCCTCTTGCTCTTTTGCAGTAATAGCCTTTGAAAATATGTATATATGAAACAGTATTTTTTCACATTTTTTATTCATGCACTGTAGTTGTACATAATGATGGGATGTTACATATTCATACATGCACACAATGTAGCAATATAATTTGTTTAATATCATGCCCCAGCACTTCTCCCCACCTCCCACCCTCTGGTCTCTTTCCTCTACTGATCTTTTGATTTTCCTGAGATTTCCCCCATACACACACCTTTCTTTTCCTTTTTCCTCTCTAGCTTCCACATGACCTTCTGAGTTTGACTTATTTCACTTAACATTGTGTTCTCAAGTTTCATTCATTTTCCTCAAATGACATAGCTTATTCTTCTTTATGGCAAAATAAAACTCCATCATGTATATTTGCCACATTTTCTTTATCCACTTATTCGTTGATAGACCTAGGCTGGTTCCATAGTTTGGCTATTGGGAATGGTGTTGCTATAAACATGGGTATGCATTTATCAGTATAGTATGATTCTTTAGGAAAATACTGAGGTGTCGCATAGCTGAGTCATATGGTGGTTCCATGTGTAATCTTCTTTTTCTTTTTGGACACAATATCTTTATTTTGTTTATTTATTTTATGTGTTGAAGATTTGAACCCAGTGCCTCACATGTACCAGGCAAGTGGTCTACCACTGAGCTACAACCCCAGTCCCATGCCTAATCTTTTGAGGCGCCTCCATACTGATTTGCATAGTGGTTGTATTAATTTACAGCCCCACCACAGTGTGAACGTGGTCCTTTTTCTCCACATCCTCTCCAGCATTTATTATTATTTGTATTCTTGATGACTGCCATTCTGACTGGCATGAAATGAAATCTCAGTGTAGTGGGTTTTTTTTCTTTTTTTGAACCGGGGATTGAACCCAGGGGCATTCCACCACTGAGCCACATCCCCAGCCCTATTTTGTATTTTATTTAGAGACAGGGTCTCACTGAGTTGCTAAGGGCCTCGCTAAGTTGCTGAGGCTGGCTTTGAACTTGTGATCCTCCTGATTCAGCCTCCCTAGTCGCTTGGATTACAGGCGCGCACCACCATGCCCAGCTCAATGTAGTTTTGATTTGCATTTCCCTTTGCTAATGATGTTGAACATTTTTTCATATATTTGCCAGCCATTTGTGTTTCATCTTTTGAGAAGTGTTTGTTCAATTCATTTGCCCATTTTTTAATTGGTTTATTTGATTTTTTTTGGTGTAAAGTTTTTTGAATTATTTATGTATTCTAGATATTAATCCTCTATCAAAAGAATAGCAAAAATTTTCTCCCATTCTGAAGGTTCTGTCTTCACATTCCTAATTGTTTCCTTTGCTGTGCAGAAGGTCTTTCATTTGATACCATCCCATGTATTAACTCTTGGCATTATTTCCTGAGCTTTAGGGATCCTGGAACAATGTTTTTGATCTGAAATATAACCTCAGTGGTCTTCATACACATGAAGAGGGAGCCACAGTAGGGTAGTGAGGAGCAGAGGATTGGGTATAGGACATGTGTTTCTTGCCAGACAGCTCAGTAGTCTTAAGTGCTGTCTTGGGTCTGCTAACCCTAGTCAGTCATCTTATCTTCTCCTGAGGTTCTTTTATTTGTAGGACAGCAACAGGAACATGTGGGGCCTCTGAACACACACCCAGACCTCCACCCCAACACAGACTGGTAGTTGTGACCTCAACCAGGTTGCTTAAGCTCTGAAACCTGTTTCCTTATCTACAAAGTAGACTTGATTGGAGTATTATAGGAATGAGGTATATAAAGTGTTTGGCACTTAGTAGCATTTAGTAAGTAGTGTTGGAGGTTTTGGTGCTATAAATCAGAATGTGTTTTACTTCTTGATGTTACAAAATAAATTTTAGTATACTCATTTGCCACTTAAGACCTTTTCATTTTGTGGGGATAGGTATTTATCCTCAGTTACCTACAAAAGAAGGTTATCACATTCTACACTTTGGTTTCTCAGCTACTCATCTTTATTTTTCTTTTCCTTTCTTTATTTTTTTTTTCCTTGGTACCGTGGATTGAACTTGGGGGCACTCAACCACTGAGCACATCCCCTGCCCTATTTTGTATTTTATTTAGAGATAGGGTCTCTCTGAGTTACTTAGTGCCTTGCTGTTGCTGAGGCTGGCTTTGAACTCGAGATCCTCCTGCCTTAGCTTCCCAAGCCACTGGTTCACATACTCATTTTGGTTCAGATGCTCATCTTAAGATATTATTAGTTATGATTGTTCACAAATGATGATGTCCTAATGTAATTTGGTTAAGCTAAATCTTGAGTAGCATCTCCTTAGCTGTGCTCCAGCTGGTATTCTACAAGATATTAAGAGGCATCTAGGAGAAAGCATTTCTTAGGACTTGGATGTGTCTCAATGGTAGAGTGCTTACCTACAATGTATAAGGCCCTGGGTTTGATTCCCAGGACTGCAAAAAGAGAAAAGAAAAGAAAGACATTCCCAGGTGAAGTGTTACATATTACTGGAGGCAGGCCTGGGATAAGACCCTCAAAGAGGCTCGAAGGTCAGAGCAGGCCTGTGGGTCATCTGAGCCTGTCAACAGAGGGCGGGGCAACCACGGTCAGGCTTGCTATGAAACATCAGCAGGGCTTCCTTTGTAGCTACACAGGACCAGGCTTATAGTAACTGCCCCATAAATAACTGTTGGATGAATTTGGCTTGCCCAGTGATCTCTCCCGTCTGAGTATGTGAAATGTCACGTCTAGCTAAGGCATCAGAGGAAGTTTATCGCAATTTCCCCACCACATCCCAAGCCTTTTGCGGGGACGGGGCTGGAGGGGCTGGGGATAGAACTCAGGGGCATTTTACCACTGATCTACATCTCCAGCCCTTTTTATTTTTTTATTTTGAGGCAGGGCCTTACTAAGTTGCTGAGACTGGCCTTGAACTTTATATCCCCTTGTCTTAGCCTCCCAAGTCACTGGGATTACAGGCAGTTGTCACCAGGCCTGGCATCTCAACCCTTTTTTTTTTTTTTTTAATTGAGATGGGGTCCTGCTGAGTTGCCCAAGCTGGCCTTGAATTTGTGATCCTTCTGCCTCAGCCTCCTAGAGTCACTGTACCGGTGTGGGCCACCAGGTCCAGCAGCACTTCATCACTGTTTGTACCCCTTTGGAAAAGGGTGACCTTGCTCTTCTTTCTGCCTAGGAAATGTTAGCAGTAGATGCCCCAAGGAGACATAAGGTATCCGTCCATGTTCTTGCCAGGGAAATGGATTCTTGTAAGTATTAAATATTGACTTTTTTTTTAAGTCTATGTTCTAGGCTTATGTTGAATCGTATGATGGCTATCCCTAGCCATAGCCATATTCCTTATAGAGTATCAGAAAGTGGACAGGTAGACCAATAGGAAATGGAGATAGAGTCTGCTCTATTGAAGCAAAAGTAAGAGGGAAGGGGAAATGAAGTTGTGAAGGAAAGAATCAGTACCAGGTAACAGTACCAAGGTAGCCACAGCTTCACAAGAAAACACAGCAGATTGCTGGTGGGTTGACTTCAAAGAGGCTTTATGGTATCACTGTGTGTGGGGAGGAAGACTCAGCAATTTACCTACTTGTCTCCTCCTCTTACTGTATGGCCATTAACCCTCCTGACCTTCTGGGTTTTACTGTATCCTTCTGGGTGGGTGGAGCCTCAATCTAGTCAAATCAGACCTGAGCACTAAGCTGCTGTAGCCACGGGTTTATGACCTCAGTAACATTGTTAGCCATCATTGAGGACACTCAGATAGAAGGCAGGACAAGCAATCAAATTCTTGGGAGTAGGCATCCTGAGAGAATCTGAGATGTACATGAGTTGGACCTGGTACAGTTTTTTAATGAACTAAATCTGGCTTAGATTTTTTCCATATTTGCTCCTGTGTGCAAGTATGAGTAAATGCAAAGCATTAAATCTTTCATTTTCTTATAGGTCCTGTTGTTGGAGAGTTCCCATGTCAAAATGATATAAATTTGTCACAAGCACCAGCCTTGCCACACGTAAGCAACATTATGTTAGGTTGCACTGTCAAAGGACTTAGAAAGAGCTTGTTCATTAGGACACTTAATTCAAGTCACCCGGTGTTGGAGCTTCTACTTTAGTTCCCCTCCACTGTCTGGTCACTCAACCTTCTGCCCTTGTTTCCCTTGCCTCTTGTTTGAACAGTTGTATCACTTTGCATTGAGTCATCTCTGGGCAGATGTGTCCCCAGCATTGAATATCAGAGTGAGACCTCTTAGTCCTTTCCACAGTGCCTCTATGGCAAGTGACAGTATGAGCAGGCCCTTGCTAGATGGGCACTCCAGCTTCTCCTCTGCCTTGGTGCACAGCCTTGGTGCTCAGCCCCTGGTGAGCCAGCCTTTATATGCACAGATGAAAGCCACGAATCTGCTGGCTGGCCCAGAGTCCCATTAGTGATACTCACCGTAGGTTTGCATAAACCAATCAATAACCCCCTGCCCCTTCTGATCTAAAAAGAAGTCAGCAAATCTATGATCCCCCTTATATGATGTACTCCCTTTCCCCCCAGAAAAAATTGGATCCTCTTCAGTCTATTTTTAAATTAAACAGACTAAAAGGAAACTTTTTTCTTTTTGCAGCCTGAAGTGATTCAGAACATGACTGAGTTCAAGCGTGGTTTGCCCCTATTTCCTCTTGTGAAACCACATATTAACTTCATGGCTGCAAAACTCTGAAGATTCCCATTCACTGGTGGGAAAGCACAAGTGGATGTATTCCTGAGTCTTCCAGAGCCTAGGAAAACAGTCTTGGCCACTTTAATAGGTTCACTATCAGAGACACAAACAGGAAAAAAGAAGTTGTCTAATGTCATTATGTAGAAATATTAAAAATCCAAAGTAATTAAATTACAAAGTCTTAGAAATGTAGAATATTTTTAAAATACATGCCTCAGATATTTTAAATTTTTTCTTTTCTTTACTAAGAGAAATTTCCCTTATATAACTGCTTAAAATGATAAATGATATTCCTATAGAATCTTTCTTCCCTATTCTGTAAAATAGTCACTTATCTGGAGAAAATAAAAGTTAGCTTTTTTGTAAAAGCCTCCTAGGTTGTCATAGAAGGCTTTAAAACATTTAGAAAGGTATACCTTTTTAAAAATTGATCTTCAAATTTGCTTTCTACTTGATGGTTTCATGTAAATCAATGGAGAACATTACATTCGGCAGATAATGCACAAAGCAATGTCATTTTTCTTTTATTAGTGAAATTGCTGGTTATATAAGGCATGGTTTTAATCTTTTTATAAAATTTGAACTTGTTTTTTATTCCAACTAGCAAACTGCTGGAAAAATCTAGAATACTCCACTTATTCACAGTGCTAGAAATACAGATTTACCCTACATCAATTTTGTCCCAGACTGAATTTCTCAGGATTACTGTGTTTTGTTTCTGATTGAATTATATTGCCATTCTTGTTCATAGTTGGTTTGCAGTGTTCTATCCGTTTTACCATTTCTCATCAACATGTTGCTGTATTTACTTAACAAGTACAAATTGTGTCAACGTCAGATCCTACTGAGTGTGTGACATGCTTTTCCGACTTCAGCTATTGTTACCACCCTTAACTTTTTACTACAGTGAAATATTGCAATCAGTGTGTGAACCAAAATATTTTGCCCCTTTGTTAATTTAAAAGGCAGCAAATACAAAGTCTTGTTCTTAAGTAGCAAGTTCCATAAGATTAAAATCCCTCGTTGATACCAGTCTGATCTTGCCTTAAGTGTTATTTTTTTTTAATATATAAATATAAACATACACCCAGATGACTGGAGTAGACTTTTAAAAATATTTTTTTCATGAGATACTATTTTAGGTGAAATTGTTACTATAGATTTAACAGCTGTTTTGAAATATTTACTATTAAAACTTGCTTCAAGAGAAATCGTGAATATATTTCCACATACAGGCACTAGTAACAGTAAGTGGTCCTGTTGTCCCCTAACTCAGGCAAAGTAAAGAATGGCATTTTCAAATGAAATGAACCTCCCCTTATGTATGACTTGATTTGCCAGGACTTCTTTCTGTGGAGTCATGTCTTTTCACATCTTAGGTTTTTCCATTTCCAAATTATCTCAATTTGGGGCAAGAATGATACCAGTCACAACTGAGGAGGCTGCTTTCAAAAGCGGGGCTCCATTTCTATTGTCAGGTCAATGTGGTGCTGTAACTGTCTTTTTATCTCTAACTTCAAGAGCCTCCTTGTGTGAAGCTATCTTGGTCCATCAGAAGGTGTATGAAGTCATCATCACTTCCTTCTGGTCTTATGCATTTGTAGACTATGCAGCTTTTCATCAAATTGCAAATATATACAAGACGAATCTAAAATTTGTCCTGAGTGTTTAAATCCATCACTGTAAAAGTAAATGAAAATCCACCTACCTTTTCTGTGGAAAATTATGTGCTATTGAGTAACTTTTAGCTCTTTTTTTTAAAAAAAAAAAAGGGTAAAATTTTCAAGTGTCATTTGTATGAGGAGAGGCACCTCAAGAGATCTGAAAGCAATTCCTTGTAGTCTTCCATGAACCTGCACTTGTTCAGTGTGCTCCAGCATTTTCTGGTTTCCAAATTGGATCTAGAACTACTGTTGGGTCACTCAGGCATACTAATGGATTCATTTAAATGGGTCCCAGCTGCAGACCATGAGCAATAACAGACTACCCCAGATACTTCTATTTACTCAGTGCTTAGCAGATGAGACTTGTGAAACACATTAATTTATTAGTTACAAGGGACTTTTTTTAGTCTTGTTTTTGACTAGTTGATGTGAAAGAGCATGTGACACAGCCAGTATGATAGAGTCCTAGGGTTATCCTGTTTACAATAAATTGGCTAAATTAAAACTCTGGAGTTTGCACTTGTATTGTTTTTATAAGTTTTAGTGAAATAAATCCTAGTAACCAATCCTCAACCTACTTTTCAACATCCCAATTTGACCAGGTTCCTTACTTTCATTATTCCTAATGCAGAAAGCAGTTAATTCATATATAAAGTGTTTCTGGGAAACAATGATTTGCTGAAATAAATGACTCGATTTCCCACTCTTTTTTTCTTTCCAGAGTATTTATTAAGCAACTACCATATATATATATATATATATATATATATATATATCTCAGGTTAAGGTTAATATTCATTCTAGACATAGATAAAGGAACAAGAAAAGTCTGTGCCCTCGTGGAGTTTACACTATAGTAGGGATAGCAAATGTAAAAGCAGTCATGGACCTAAAGAAAGTGGGTCGAGAGGATGTGGCATGAGCTTGTGTGGCAGGAAGGGCTTCTCTCTGTCGTGGAATGACAGGAAGGAGCCAGCTGAAAACTGAGGGGAAAGCATCCTGGTAGATCTTCCTTTTTTCACCCTATCTCCCCTTACTTCATGGCCTGATCCAAAAATGTCTCAAAGGAAACCAAGTCCAAAACAAAAGCTCTCGCCTTTATTATCAAGGCTTCCAGAGCCAGGGTAGACCCGCAGAGGAGACTGCCATAGGAAGTATCTAGATGGACCCTTCCCTCCTGGGCATGGTGTGTGGCTTCCCCTGGCCAGGGGCAGAGATCTGGCTGATCCACCTTTTGGGAAACCTGGCCCCTGCACCATCTCTGTCACTCAAGTGTCCCTAAAATCTCAGGCCAGACCAGAAGCCAGGGCTGAGCCAGCAGGGTGTGTGGGGATGCCCAGTCCTCAGGTTGCCTGGCACCCCAGGAGCACTGGCTTAAGGGTGGGGTGTCTTGAGCATCCTTTCTGATTTGTAGGATAACAAGGGTGGACCTGGTCAGGATTACAGACATTGTGACAACACCAAAGAGAGCCTGGCCCCCATCCCAGCAGGTTGGGGGACACATTAGGAAGACATGAGAATGGACCTCCTAGGAGTGGGGGTGGGAGGGGAGGGAAACCTTGTATACAGTAAGATGCCCAGATTAGCAGAGGTGCTAGGAGGTGCCGGGGTTTCTTCTTGGCACAGTCTTCTGCGTCCAGGACAGCAATGTGGGCAGCTGTGATCGGGTGGATTATGCTGATTAGGGATTTTACCAATGCGATGAGGATGGTGGCCCCCAGAGGCCCATTCAGGAAAGCCCCACAGAGCTGGAGCCAACTAATGGTCCTTCAAAGAAATTGCATAGGTACAGGAGGCAGTAAAAGAACTCACTTCCAGCACACAGAGTGAATAGCAGGCTTGGAGGTGTAGTGGATCTGAAGCAGTGGATTCCCTGACAGGTCAATCATCTTGTGACTCACTGCCTCCGACCACAGTTGGTGACTGGCCAAGCTCATGCTGGGCTGGAAGAGAAGGGTGGCTCAAGGGTACAGCAGGGCCAGGTCGACCAACAGACACTTAGTGGAGCAGCATGTCCAACATGACCCCAAGCCAGAACTCTCAGCAGTGAGTTGATCAAAAGCATCCAGAAGTCTGCTGAAGAGGTAGAAGGAAGAGGCCAAGAGGGGGCCATAGGGCATGAAGTAGAAGCATTGATGGTGAAGACAATCCAGACATAACAGATAAGGTTAGGCATAAAAAGGAAGATAATTTTTGCTTGGCATTGTGGTAATCCCCTTGCTGCCCCAGGCCACTCAGGAGTTGCCAATATTGTCCAAGCCCCATCTGCATGGCCTCACTCTCTGGGCCTGGCACCTTGGCCACACCTCTGCACCCTGGCACCCGCCTAGATGTTAAAGCTCAAAGCTGGCAAGAGCATGGACCAACAGATATGCTCTGGGTGAAGGGGCACCCTCAACAGGCCCTTCTCAACGTTGAGCAGTGCCTCGCTGCCTCCCTCCCCACGGTTGCACCCGACCCTGCAACCATCCCTGCTGCTGCAGCTGTGCTCTGCTTCCAAATTGGAGAAAGGAGGAAGAACCAATTTCACGCTCTTAGGAATAGATCACTTTTGTAAAATAGAACCTCCATATTTGAGACTGTAAGTATTGTCACTGACCTGAAACCCAGAAAGATGTGTCTCCTGGCCTTACAAGGGAAGGAAATAAAATCTCTCCTTTACAGTTAGTCTTTACATCTCCTTGCCACATCTCCAGCTGCAGGTTGGGCAGATCTCTTGTCCAGTCCCTAGTCTTTGATCCACTGTCAATATGATCCTTCTCATGTGTGGCCAGCTGGCTCAGTCAGGCATTTCAAGAGGAAGACTGCTCATTCCTCAGTTTTCAACCTAGGACTTTATTTCAGCTGATATAAGCCACATTGTGCTTGGGGATGATATGGAGGCCCAGAGCAACCTGGGGTTTTACGGTTTAGGGCTGTCTTCCTCTCACACCATCAAGTTTCTTTATCATTTTCTGTACCTTTTTTTAAAAAATTCAAACCTCCATTCAGATCTTTAGACTCCAGGTCTCATTGAACCATGTGATTTCCTATAATAATAGCTTCCAAGTCCATGAATATACTTGTGAAACAAGAAGGAAAGTTATTTTTTTCTTTTTTTTTTTAAGTATCCTACAAATTTTAATTTCTAAGCAAATATCAATTTTCATAAACCACTGAAGCCTAAAACTACTGGACTCCTTTCTTACTATTAAAGTGGAAAATAGCCTGGAGGCCAAAGTGAGATGACCAATGTGGGTTATAACCAGCTATGACTTAAGGCATTTCTTGCTCTGACCCAGTTAGAGAATTTCAAACATCACCTATGCAAGGCCTGGTTGCAGCCAATTTTTTTGTCCATTTGCACAGGGAACTTTTTGTGGGTGACCTGTTGAACACATGCATAGCTATCTCATTTGGTGGTTCTGGTTTTGGTCTTTTGATACTAGGTTTTAGACTTGGGGTTTCATTTTTTGTTGTTTGTTTTTGGGTTGTTGGATTTTGTTTTTGTTATCAGGGACTGAACCCAGGGGTACTTAACAACACTGACCCACCTTCCCAGGCTTTTTTATTTTTTATTTTGAGACAGAGTCTCACTAAGTTGCGAAGGACCTCACTAAATTGGCTTTTAACTTGTGATCCTCGTCTCAGCTCCCAAGCAGCAGGAATTATAGGCATGCACCACCACACCTGGCTATTTTGGTTTTAGTTTTTGATTTGTTTTGTTTTGTTTTGTTTTAGCTAGCATCGTTAGTACTGCTACTTAGGATCTATAATGAGAGTAGTCCAAGTTTTAAGGTTATGACAGTGTGGCAGGGCCTCTCAATCAGCTCCTCTTAAAAGGATATCCTCATAGACCATTATAAGGTCCTGAGGGACATCAGGCAGGGCAACTGTCCAGGTGAAATTGTCCCACCATCTCCTTACAGGAACTTAGGTGGCTGTGAAAATCCTGCCAAAGATAAAGCAGAACTTCCCCTGCCTTATATCCAAACTAGTTATGGGAAACACAAATGTGATTTAGCTGTTTCAAGTTACTGAAACCATTGAAAATATCTACGTTGTGTGATGGAGCATGCAGGTGGGCACCATCTACAGCACCACCTCCTGGAGACTGGTGGCATGCAGGAGGAGGAGGCCCAGAGCATCCAGGGAGAGATCGCATGAGCTGTGAGCTACTGCCACAAGAAGGGCATCATGCACAGAGATCTGAAGCTGGAGAGTATCTCATGGATGCCAGAGGAAACCTCAAACTCATTGACTTCAGCGTAGACAGAAGCTGGACAGGATCTGGGGAACTCTGGTACTGTGCCCCAGAAATCTTCCCAGTGGTAAGAATATGACGGCCCTGCAGTGGATGTCTGGTGCCTGGATGTTATTCTGTATATCATGGTCACAGGTTGTCACCCATTAACAGGACCACCTTATCTCAGCTGAAGGAGCAAGTCCTGCACACAAGGTACGACATTTCCTCTCATTTCCACTGTCATGCAGTGTTAGTAACCGTGGACCCCACACACAGGCCTACAGTAGAACAAATCATAGGGCCAGGGGGAGGAATTCTAGAGAGTTATTCTAGTGAGCGGCTCCCCAACCACAATAATGATGATCATGTTTGACATGGATTACCACCCATTCAATACCTGGGTATTTTTGGTAAACAGAAAATTTGATGAGGTAATAGCTATATACCTGATACTCAATACCTGATACCAGGTAATCCAGTGGGCAGGCTGGGTTAAGTTAAGCCTGGGCATCCACAGGTTTGGCCTTGCCCACTCCCCACAGGTCCTTCTACTTTCCCTCTCCACCCAAAAGGGGTTGCCAGTGAGTTTGCCCTTCTTGCCTTCCCTCTGTGTTGGTTTTATTTATTTATTTATTTATTTATTTATTTATTTATTTATTCATTCATTCATTCATTCATTCATTCATTCATTCATTCATGCTAGGGATTGAACCCAGGGCTTTGTGCATACAAGGTAGGCACTCCACTAGCTGAGCTATATCCCCCAGCCTGTTGCCTTTCTTCTTGTACTTTGAGCATTCAAGCTGCCTGAGAAGGCCAAGCAGTCAGGGCAGAAGGGAAGCAGAATAGCCAACCTGCCTGTCATTCCTCTCTGTAGCCTGCATATAGAGACCCCCACTCACAGTACAGCCCCCCAGCATGTCCTTTTTCCCCCAACACCCAGCTCCTTAACAGTTGTCAGTGGGTGGAATACACAGAAGAGCAAGTCCTCCCTGTGGTGAGAAGAAAACTCTCTTTACCTGGCAACCCTATGGTGGGCCCTTAGCCTATACCCATGACAACAGCAAGAACTGAAAAGGGTCACTAGGAGGATTGCCACCTGTAGTCAATGAATATGTTGCTGAGTGCCATTTTGCTGTGGACCAGCCTGAAAGACAGGCCCTAGATTCAGAAAAAAAATTGGCTCCAGTGAAAGTGGATAGCTAGACAGAGGCAAAAAACAAAGACAGCCAGAGAACCCAGAACTCTGGAGGTCCTGACATCATGGCATGGGTGTTGACTAGGAGTAGATCAAACAGCTGCAGGAGGGTGTGAGCAAACTCCTCGGGCTTCTCCACCTGGATTCCAGTTGGGAGGGCAACTAGAGCCACATGAAGACCCTGGTGGGGTGTGGGGGAGGCATCTGCCCCTACCAGGCAGTTGCTTTTCCATCCACATGTAACTTCACCTTTTTCACATGCATCATCTTACTTGCTCCTCCCAACCTTTGCCTGTTTTGGATGGCAAAGGACCAGATCTCACAGTCTGTGCTTCTTCCCCCCGATTCACTGCTGTTTCCACTTTGCTAGGCTAAATTATCACCAATGCCTGCAGGATTGCCCATCCTGTTGAGATTAATCCAGATCCACACATCCCAGGCTGTTAAGGCCTTAAATCCAGTTAAGCTCTCCTTCCTGTTGCCCCTGGAGTAATAGAGAGTATCTAGAATCTTTATAGAAATTCAGAAGAAGCTGGGCATGGTGGTTTATACCTGGAATCCCAGCAACTCAGGGAACTGAAATGGAAATCACAACGTCAAGGCCAGACTCAGGAATTTAGCAAGACTTTAAGCAACTTGGTGAGACCTTGTTTCAAAATCAAAAAAGGGCTGGAAATGTGGCTCAGTGTTTAAATCCCCCTAGGTTCTGTCCCTGTGTTGTGGTTTGGATAGGACCCCAAAAGCTTATTGTGTGAGAATGCAGGAAGGTTCGGAGGTGAAATGACTGGGTTATGAAAGCCTTAACCCAGCCAGTGAATTAATCCCGATAGGGATTAACTGAGAAAACCATAGGCTTTTGTTGGGAATGTGGCTGGGAGAGGAGGGTCATTGGGGGCATGCCTTTGAGATATATATTTTGTCCCTGGTGAGTAGGGTCTGTCTCTGTCTGCCTCTTGGTGTGATGTCTTGAGCTGCTTTCCTCTACCACACTCTTCCTCCATGATGTTCTGCCTCATCTCTCACTCTGAGGAATGGAGTTGGCCTTCTATGGACTGAGACCTTGAAACCATGAGCCCCCAAATAAACTTTTCCTCCTTAAAATTGTTCTTGTGAGTCTTTTGGTCACAGAAATGAAAGTGCTGACTAAAACACCCTGGTACGAAAGAAGAAAAAGAAAAAAAGAAAGAAAAGTAAAGTAAGGACTAGGAATGTAGCTCAGTGGTAAAGTGTCCCTGGATTTATTTCTCAGTACCAAAAAAAGAAAGAAAGAAATTTGGAAGTGAAATGTGATGAAAGTTAAACTCCCCGTGACTCCATTCAGAGGCATCATCTGCATGGTGCATTGAGTCTTTTTCTTATGCTCATAGAAAGAGATCTTACATTCAGTGTTGTAACTTTTACCCTTAGTAGCCTATCTGTAATGAATATTTCCACATAAATGCTCTTGAAAAGAATGATTTTTTTGTCATTGGCTGTTTGACAGCATGTTATATTGCAGTTGACTTATCAAATTCTTTTTAGATTCTTTTCAAGCTTTGATCTATGATAAACTTTGTTTTTTGGGGGGGGAAGGTACTGGAGACTGAACCCAGGGGCACTCAACCACTGAGCCACATCCCCAGCCCTATTTTGTATTTTATTTAGAGACAGGGTCTCACTGAGTTGCTTCGCACCTTGCAACTCCTGATCCTCCTGCCTCAGCCTCCCGAGCTGCTGGGAGTAAAGGCATACACCACCACACTCAGCTGTAAATTTTTTTGTGCAGAGCATATGTGTGTGATTTTTTTCCTGATTATTTCTTTAAATTGTTAGATCATAGAATGTGAATGTATCATTTAACTTCATTTTTTAAAAAATATTTTAGATGTTGATGGACCTTTGTTTTATTCATTTATTTATATGTGGTGCTGAGAATCAAACCCAGTGCCTCACACACGCTAGGCAAGCGCTCTACCCCTGAGCCACAACCCTAGCCCCTTAACTTCATTTTTAAATTTTAAAGCTGTAGAAAAAAAGGTGTTAAAATAGTACAATGAATTTCCATAAAACTATTCAAGAAAATAAAAGGAACTGGGGGACTGGGAATGTGGTTCAGTGGCAGAGTGCCCCTGGGTTCAATCCCAGTACAGAAAAAAATTTTTTGGTTTCTATTCCCATTCCCTACAGTCAACCTGCTAAGACCCCTGTGGACATGGGCACCAGGAAAGCTCTAGGCAATCAGAGCATCTTTTGTTCTAAGGAGCCACCCTTGCTGGGCTCCTAGATAGCTTTAGAATGGGAACTGATTGCTCAGGGGAATCAACCAGGTGATTAGAGGGTGAGAGCTCTCAGCCCACCTTGTGACCTCTAAGAAGGGGAGAGAGTTAACCTCTGGTTGAGCTGATGATCATCAGTGGCTAATGATGTAATCCATCATACACACATAATGAAGCTTCTGTAAAACCCCAAAAGGACAGGGTTCAGAGTGCTTCTGGATAGCTGAACACATGGAGGTGCTGAGAGGATGGCATACCCAGAGAGGGCATGGAATCTCTGTGCCCCTTCCCTCACCCCCACTATACCTAGCCTTGTGGATCCCTTCATCTAGCTGTTTATCTGTGTCCTTTGTAATATCCTTTATAATAAGCTAGTAAATGTAATTGTTTCCCTGAGTTCTACGAGCTATCACAGCAAATTAAATCCAAGAAGGGGGTCATGGGAACCCCAGTTTATAGCCTGTTGGTCAGACCACCTACTACTTGTGATTGGCATCTGAAGTAGGTTGGGGCAGACTTGTGGGACTGAGCCCTTAATTTGTAGGATCTGACACTTGAGAATTGAATTACAGGACACCCATTTGGTGTTCACTACAGAATTTCTTAGAACGTGTGGAAAAACCCATACACATTTGGTGTCAGCAGTTCTTTGTTGAGTATGCGAGAAAAAAAAAACATTTTTTTTCATCTGAAGCCCCTATAGCAAAGGACAGATTGATAAAAGAAAAGCATACAAGGTTATTTAACATATGCTTCATTTGACATGAGAGCCTTTATAAGGAAATAAAGACCCAAAGAAACGAGTGAATCCATGTCTTCTTCTTTTTGGTTTTTTGTACTGGAGATTGTACCACTGAGTAGCTACATCCCCAGACTTTTTTTATTTTTTTATTTTGAGACAGGGACTTAGTTACTGAGGCTCTCATTAAGGTGCTGAGACTGGTCTCAAATTTACAATCCTCTGCCTCAGCCTCCCAAATTGCTGGGATTATAGGCATGTGCCACTGTGCCCAGCAAATCCATGTGTTTTGTGTGTGAATGTGTGAGTGGGTGGGTGGTGTAGGTGTGTGTGGTTAGATTTAATGAAGCAGGTATGTCACAGGGAGAAAAGATGTCTCTGGAGAAGAGTCTGAGTTCCCAGAGGGGAGGAGAAATTCAACTTAGGACCAGTGGGGTTCTTGGCATGACAGAAAAGAATTTCAGCAAGACCCAGGCAAAGACAAAGACAGAATTTTATTTAGGAAGCAGATACACATTCAAGGGAGCATGCAAGGCATCTTGAGAGTGAGAAGCCACTTGGGTTGGGGTCCAGTATTTACAGAAGGGCAGTCATCGAGGGCTGGACTGGAGGTGGAGCCAGATGAAGCCACACAGTTTTCACCAGTTTTCCATGTGCTCCTATATTTTCTTCATTTTGCAAGGGTACAGGCCAAGGCCATGCTGCTGGACATTTACAACTGTGCTTTCTGCATCTTGGTGACTCTTAGATATTTTCATTCAGAATCAGTATCTTTATCTTATATCCCTAACTCATTCTCCACCCCCAAGCTTAGATCCCTTTTTATGAAGGGGTGCAGAAGGGAGTAGTTCCGTCTTCTGTATCTGCTTCAAGCTGATATGGGTCGTTGTCCCTACCTACCCGGGGGTCTAATGTTTTCCTGCCTGATTTATTGTGAACAGAGAGAGATCAGTCTCAGTTGTTGAAATGGGTTGGAATCCTTGCTTTGTCGTGGTCTTAACATGTAATTGCCGTAATCTGGAAGACACAAACTTTATTAGGAGATTAAAAAGACAAGGGCCAAATAATAGGAGCAAAAGTATAGTTACCAGAGGTCCTAATAGTGGTAACAGCCAAGTGAAGTTAGGTAAGTAAGAGTTAATAGTTTCCCATATATCCTTAGTATTACCTGGATAAACAGTTTTAAGCCAAACAGCTTTTTGTAAAATTTTTTCAGCACTAGTTTCTATTTGTCCTGACACATTGACATAAAAACAGCAAGAGGTGTTTGCCAGAGCACAGACTCCACCTTCCTGGGCCAGCAAATAATCTAGAGCCAACCTATTTTCTATTACCATTTGTGCTAGTGAATCCAAAGATTTTGCTAGCAGTTTAAAGTCTTGTCCGGTTTCTATGGCAATGTCCCCCATGGTTGCTGCAATGTTTTTGGCAGTCACTGCATTATAAGTTATCCCTCCTGCTAATCCAATAAGAGATCCAATTAAGGTTACCACCCCAGCTATAACTAGGCCTGGACCTCTTTTTCTCCTGTGCCTGTGTAATGGAGAAACAGCACCTTGAGGGTCATTGGTGAAGACTTGTATCTTATCTGCTGGAGAGACAACATATCCTATTCCCCATGTCCCCGTCATCTCTTTCCAATCTATGCATTGCACAGCATATCCTTCGTATGTCCCTAAATGACTTTGTGTTTGCGTCATGAAGAACATGCCTCTGGGTAAGCAGAGAAGCCCAGGCTCAAGACTAGCATCTATCTTATCTTTAGGAACCAATGAAGGGTCACTAGTCCATTTACTTAAGGGTGAAAGATTAGTGTTTTTAAGGAGGCCAAGGAGGCCTCTACTGCCCATTGACTGGTGTAGACTGTCAACCCATTCTTTCCAGTGGTCATGAATCTTCCATGTGCTCTCACAGCCATGAGTGGGAGGGACGCAGGTACAGTTAGAAAACCCTGTAGCATTGTATAATGATGGCTTTGAGGAATGGTGGGGCAATTTGACGGAGTAACACCCAGTCTTGTTACAACAGGAATCAACAATTTTATCACAAGAAAAGAAGGCACTAGATGGTTTCTTAAACATGTGAATGGAACTTGATTTTGAAAATCCGCACCTGGGATTTCTAGAGTGGCTAAAATTAGATCCAGCTATATTAGTCCACCAGGTCAAGGCTGAGGGTTGAAAAGTCCATGTGGGGGTTTTTGTGGGGATGGCAATTTTAATCGTTGGGTTTGGATAAGTGGCATTAGCTCGGTAAGGTAGATTAAGAATTATATCAGTCTCATTGGCCCAAATACCTTCTAATATTGGCTTGGATTTTCCCCCCTGGGTGAGTTGGCGATGGCAGATCCAACATTCAGAAGTGAGGTTATTGCCTCTTAGCACATCCTGAGTTAACATATAGAGAAAATTATCCTGCCAGTGTTGAGCCAGGAAAGGAGACATGAACATGAAGAGGAGGAGGAGTAAAGTCTGCCACATGGTAATCACCCTTGGCATAGGCACTGCTCTGTGGTACCCCCAGGGTCATGCATAGGAGGATGAGGCTGAAGGACTAGTTTATGACAGAGCAAGAGCAAAAGGAACAAGATTAACTTAGCTTAAACAGGTTTCTTATTTCTTTTGACAGAATCCGTAGATCTTCTAGAGGCTCACATTAAGAGGAGTCCCTTTTTTTTTCTCTCTGTGGCGATGTGTGGCCCTGGTCCTGGTCCTGCAAAACCTTAAGAAGGACAGATTTAATTACTGATAAATGGGTCCATGATGTTTGGCCCTTTAGTTTGACAGTTATCAGGGTGCTCAGGAGGACTTGGAAAGAACCCTTCCATTTTGGAAGGAGCTGATATAAAATTGAGTCCCTATTTCAGGTCTGGACTTTGTCACCAGATCAAACTTTTTTTTTTTTTTGGTAACATTTTTTACTTTTTATTTAAATGGTTTTTTTTGTTTTTGTGTTTTTGTTTTTGATTTTGTGTTGTTTTCTGAGGATCGAACCCATGGTCTGTCTGCATGCCAAGCAAGCACTCTACCCCTGAGCTACATTCCCAGACCTCCCAGGTCGAACTTTTAATATACGGGTTGAATCACCAGGAGCCAGAAGAATCTTGCTGCATATTCTAATAAGGCCTTTTGTACTTGGCCCAAATTGATTACATATCTAATCATTTCCTGCATTCTAGGGTCAGTGATAAGATCTGAGGTTAGAAAAAGGTGTTCTGTTCGTAAGGGCTCCATCAGACAGAGGTTTTAAGGAGCAGTCCTGATTCTTGATAGAGCAATAAGTAGTAACTGTAACCAGGGCTCTGGAGACTCTTGGCACAGTTTTGCCAAGGTGGTTCTGATGTGTAGATTAGCCCTCTCTACTTTTCCTCATGATTGAGGTGCCTGAAGATGTGAAGATGGTGATGTCCAAAGCTTATGGGACCTCCTGGGTTACCTTTGAGACAAAGAAAGGTCTGTTGTCACTTTGAAGTAACTTAGAAATCCAAATGTAGGAATAATTTATTAGTTTAAGGCTTTAATGACTTCTTGGGTCTTTTCAGTTGGGGTAGGGTATGCTTCTATCCCCCCAGAAAATGTGTCAGCAAAAATGAAGATATTGGGGCTGGGGTTGTGGCTCAGTGGTAGAGTGCTTGCTTAGCATGTGTGAAGTACTGGGTTCGATCCTCAGCACTACATAAAATTAAATAAAATTTAAAAATAAAATTAAATTAAATTAATAAATAAATTTGTTGTCCATCTACAACTAAAAAAATTTTTTAAAAACCCACCTATTTAGGTCCTTGACATGGGGACATTTGGGTGAAGTATGATTGCAGTCTTCCCCAGGGAAAGTGCACCATTGTTGTACTGAGTTTAGTAAAGGCAGTGGCTTAGTCCCCTCCCTTGGATTACTATGGAGGCAGAGGGGGCAAGCTCTTGTGACCTCTCAGATGGTAGTCTCGAGTCCTTTTCCTCTGAAGGCATGGATAACCAAGGTGCTCAGTGCCTCTCTCCCCATGAGTCATGGATCCCTTTGATAATATTTCACTGGTCAGCCTGAGGTAATAAAACTTTATAATCTCTTCCTCTAGCTCACCATCCATTTTCTGCTAGTTTACATCTCCTCTGACTTGCTATTCCCTTTTGTTTTCTGTGTACCATAGGATAGTCTTTAAATGGGGGGCGGGGTAGAGAAATTAGAGCCATTCTGAAACATTTCAAAGTGCTACTCATCTCGCACTTTGATCTGCAGGTGCAGAGCAACATCTCCACCCCTTTTTATTTTTTTATTAAATTAGAACCTTACTAAATTGCTGAGGCTAGCCGGGCGCGCTGGCGCACGCCTGTAATCCCAGCACTTGGGAGGCTGAGGCAGGAGGATCGTGAGTTCAAAGCCAGCCTCAGCAACTTAGCGAGGTCCTAGGCAACTCAGTGAGACTCTGTCTCTAAATAAAATACAAAATAGGGCTGGGGGTGTGGCTCAGTGGTCGAATGCCCCTGGGTTCAATCCCCAGTACCAAAAATAAAATAAAATAAAATAATAAAATAAAATAATAACAAATTAAATAAAATAATTAAATAAAAATAAATAAATAAATAAATTGCTGAGGCTGGCTTTGAACTTGTAATCCTCCTGCCTCTGCCTTCTGAGCTGCTGGGATTACAGGCATGCACCAATATGCCCAGCAAATTTTGGGGTTCTTTAAGGAAATAGAAATAGGCTGAAAATTAACTGCTTTTCCTGAGATTTCAATCCTAGACATGAGGATCTACTTGAGCTGGAACATTCCCAGGTCTGCTTTTATCATCTGTTGCACCTAAGAAGTGGGGAGGATGTCTTGGTGCTAAGTGAAGAGTTGCACCCAGAGAAGCTAGAAAATCTCTTCCCGGATAAGGAGTGGGACACTAGGAGAACCAGGAAAGACTGAGTAAAACTAGCTCTCCAAACCTGAAAGTTAATTTGGTTTATTGTTTCCTTCATTTTGAGGATTTCTGATTGATTCCTTTTTATAATCTCCGCCTTTTTTTTTTTTTTTTTTTTTTTGGAACCAGGGATTGGACTCAGGGACACTTGGCCACTGAGCCACATCCCCAGCCCTATTTTGTATTTTATTAGAGACAGGGTCTCACTGAGTTGCTTAGGGCCTCGCTAAGTTGCTGAAGCTGGCTTTGAACTCGCGATCCTCCTGACTCAGCCTCCCAAGTCGCTTGGATTACAGGCGTGCGCCACCACGCCCGGCTTCCGCCTCTTTTTTGAAGTGATCTTTCACTTCTTGCATTTTCTCTTTACTACCATCCTTTATTTTGAAGATTAATCTAACTATGCATTTTCTTCTCTGACATTTCTTTTACTGTGTTGTCCATGGATTCTATTGTTGGAACCTCTTGGTTTGTCTGAGGCACTTTGTTCCCTTATTTTTTCATGTTGTTTATGTGTCTTCTCATCTAGTGGTAGGGAGCTGGGGCAGAACAGATTCTTTTAGTGTCCCTGAAGGCTTCCAGTACCTCATCTTTAAGACAGAGACCAATATTAATAGCACCCAATGCAAACCATATACCCCCTAAACCAGATCACTCCTATTAAGGCGTTTACAGTTTTATCACAATAGACAGAAATGAAGTGTTCAATTATTGTCTACAATATAAACAGTAAGTTTGCTAAAAGGGTTTACTGTTTCAAATGATGGACAGTGAGGGAACAGAAGGAGTGTAAGATGTGATGTTTATGAGGGACAGGGAGAGAAGATAGAGGTACAAATTTATAGTAAGAGCAAGGGAGGATTTAATAGAGAATGACTGTAAGTATGAGAGAAGCAAGAAAGAGAATCTAGGAAGACAGGGAGATAAGAGAAAAAATATGTGCAGAGTTTTTTAAAAAGCAAAAATGTAGAAATGCACAATGAAGCTGTCATATGCTATTCAGACATCCCATTCCTCAGTAAATTGATGCATGAAAAATATTTGGATTCAAAGATGGTAGAGGTGTGAGACAGAGGGCGAAGAAAGAAAAAAAAAAAAAGGAGGAAAGTCTAAGTCTCAATGGAAAATTGAAATGACTGCTTCCCTTGGTTTTCAATAATGTTCGCAGCTTCCCTTCTCCACTGATAGGTGGGGTCGTCTGCAGTTTCATGTTAGCTCCAGTCCAGTGGGTGCCAGACCAGTTGGGTGGTTGAGCCGATAACAAGATGCCCTCACACCCTCTTACAGTCTTCCCATCCGTTGTAGCCAGCCCCTTCCATCCCTGCACACTTCAGGACTCATTGAACTGGAAAGAACCGTTTTCTCCAGTTTCTTCAATCTCTGCTCCCCCCACCCTGGGGATCTGCACCTAGTCTCCGGCTTTCCACAGGCTTGCCAACCCAGACAGGCCTATACAAACCCAGCTGCAATCTGATGGACCTGGGCTTCAGCTTCCCCAGGCCCTGCCTTGCTGCAGTCCCAAGATCTCAATGCCCCTTCAGCTTGCAGAGAGACCACCAGGCATGCGCTCACACAAAGGAGCCACCCTGCAAAGAGGCAGCCAGAGGGCAGCCACTACCACACCAAGTAGAAAGACCTCAGGTGCCCCAAACCTGAAAGTTAAAGGCACTATAAATCATTTGGCCTTGGGGGTACCATCAACACCAATTATTTGCAAATTTGATTAGAAAGGGGTCCAGGAGGTTCAAGCAGAACAGAGAACTGAGTTCTCATATCTACAAGGAAGTTAATATCTTTCCCTGCCACATCAAGAATTACCCAAGGCTCCTCTGAGGTAATGTCTCGTTGATCAAAGGGGGCTTTGCAAAGACTTGGGCATCCTCGGTCTTCCAGGGCAGTCATAATGGGAGAGATGACTTCTCCTCCCTTTGGAGGAAAGGGTAATCCTGCCTCCAGTGATTTCTGTCTTTATAGAAAAGGCATAACTCAGGCATAGGTCCCCTTTGGGTCAGTCCTTGCTCCAAAGCCCAGGCTCTTTGCAAAGGTAGCAGTTTCCAGGTCTCAAGATTATACCTCTTCTCTCACTGGGAGCCTTTGGGTAACCCTGAGGGGGCAGGCGCTTATTATCCAATGCGAGGGCAAGGAAATAGACTTGTGCTTCTTAAAATGAGCCAAGGTCAGCCAGCAGGCTAGGCGGCCTTGGGGAAATAGAAGCCTAACAGCCTACCTAACGTTCCTCCCTTGGTTGTTTTGTTTGGGAAAGGAGTTGTCCTATACCTATCTGGCTACCTCCTGCTGAGTAGGGAGTGAAGCTGGAGGGGGCAGCTGTGGGGGTATACTCAGAATAGAATGTCAAGAAACCATGCGATGAGAGTAAAAATCTGTGAAGGGGTAAATTCCATGAAGGTGCCCTGCAGCCACAGCTCAATTATGGTCCATTCTGAAGCGGTGGAGATGGGGGAATAAGCCAGCAATTCCCCTAAAGAGTCTGCAAGAACAGTAAGCATCGATCTTGCCACATCACATTTAACACCAGATGAGATCTAGGAAGATGACAAAAAGCAAAAAGACAAGGCCCAATAGAGAAACTTACAAGAAACCAGCCGATATTACTGAATCATTTTGACCCACACTTCTTAGATGACCTGGAGTAAACTTTGTGTATATAACACTAAATTCTCCTCCCAAAGGCATACCCTCTGCCAATTTTTGAACATGCTGCATGAAGAAGCAGGACCTCAAACTGAGCAAGCTCAGGAATGTGCCTGCCTC
Organism: Glaucomys volans; assembly: GCA_020662805.1. Lineage (NCBI taxonomy): Eukaryota > Metazoa > Chordata > Mammalia > Rodentia > Sciuridae > Glaucomys > Glaucomys volans. The sequence goes on from JAJEJO010001513.1 coordinate 291,990, forward strand.
TACATGTGATGATGAATTGTTCTTCTATGAATATGTATAAGTTCCCCCAATAACAATCTCTTGATTTCTTAGTTCTAGAAGATACTGTTTTAAGAATTATCTCCAGTGCAGTTTATTACTTGTTGCAATTAAGAAACCTGGTTTTAGGGAGGTAGGGGAAGAATGGAGGAAGGATGGATTGTATAGAGGAAAGTAAGGGGAGGGGGGTGGGGAAGGAAAGATAATAGAATGTAACAAACATCATTATCCTATGTATATGTAAGAATATGCAAATGGTATGATTCTACTTTGCACACAACCAGAAAAAAAGATAGTTGTACTTCATTTGTGTACATTGAACCAAAAAACAAATAAATAAATAAAATTAAAAGAAAAAAAAAGAAAAAGAAAATAGACTTGTTCTTGTGCTTGCTTCCACCCCTTCCAGTCCCTCATATGTTCTTCTCCCTAATTCTTGTTGTTGAAAATCCCCATGGTCAAATTCAAAAGCTGATTGATGGGAGTTTGAGGCTCTAACACCTGTTTCTGGAGTTTTCCTCTAATATTTGAGGCTGATTGGCTAATTGAGTCCCTGAAAAGATTTGTCTTTCTTGTGAGTCTGATATGTGTACTTCTGGAGGGTTTCAGTTAAGTGTCCCTAAAGCAAAGCAGGATTTTTATCTTTATCTTGTGTTTTTTTCCCTGATCTTTTCTTTTCTTTTTTTTTTTTTTTTGGAACCAGAGATTGAACTCAGGAACACTCGGCCACTGAGCCACATCCCCAGCCCTATTTTGTATTTGATTTAGAGACAGGGTCTCACTGAGTTGCTTAGGGCCTCGCTAAGTTGCTGAGGCTGGCTTTGAACTCAAGATCCTCCTGACTCAGCCTCCCAAGTTGCTTGGATTACAGGCGTGCGCCACCGTGCCCGGCCCTGATCTTTTCATGATGAACTTATTTATACATCTTCTCATTTCCTCAATTAAATGCGAGGAATAGTTTCATGAGGTCTCAGCTTTAGTTTTGATCATTCCAACTATGACGGGGCATTCATGGTTCTGAGCATGACCTCGCCATATGCCTTTGTACTGCCACATACAGGTCTTTTCCTCAGGGGTGCAGTAAGTGGAAAAGACGACTTGAATTCCAGCCCATGTTAGATTGAACATGATAGTCAGGTCTTGGAACTCAACAGTGAATCTATTTGGGTCCTCTGAGAATCTACCCAATTGTTGTTTACATTGCGTTAAGTCAATCATGGAGAAAAGAACTTTTACCCTCTCTTCCCCATTTGCCACCTCTTGAAACAGACAAACATTAGAAGATTTAGAAGTGGTTGGATAATAAAAAGTGCCACTTGTTACACCAGCAGGGTAATTTGAGCCATGGGTGCTGGAGGCCACTTTGGAGCACTTAGAAATAAATCCTCCATTGGACCCCCTGTTGGGCTTAAGGGGCATATGATCATAACAGATCTTACCAGAGTGCCATGATCTTGGGTTAAGGCCATAGGGCATGAACATCTGGGATCTCTGTCCCTTTTCCTTCCAACTTACAGAATAAATCAAGCTGGTAGATTGTGTTAAAGTTTAAATTTCTACCAGGACCAGTGATGCACACCTATAAACCCAATGACTCTAGAGGCTGATATCAGAGGATTGCAACTTCAAGACCGTTAGCAATTTAGCAAGGCCCTAAGCAACTTAGTAAGACCCTGTCTCAAAATAAAAAAATATAGGGCTGGGGTTGTTGCTCAGTGGTAGAGCGCTGGCCTAGCACTTGTGAGGCCGTGGTTCGAACCTCAGAACCACATAAAAATCTAAAAAAAAGGTATTGTGTCCACCCACAACTATTTTTAAATAAATAAATAAATATAAAGGGCTGGGGATGTAGCTCAGTGGTAAAGCACCCCTACGTTAAATCCCCAGTACCCTCACCCCAAAAACGTTAGATTTTCATTTTTAGGCCACAGTTCTTCACACTAATTGATATTGAGGCCAAACTGTATTAGGAAAAAAATCTTTTATGACCTCTGCCTTAAAATAATTTCAATTATTTATTATGTACCCAAGTGGTGAGTTCTCAGAGATAGACACTGAATTACCCATCTTCAGTGGTTTTCTGAAAAGAAAAACAAAACAAAAACAAAGGCTTCAGGAGAGTCTGAGTCCCTAGTGAGGATTGGACTTCTAAGTCTGTCCTAAATTGTCTGTAAATGATCAGCAGGATGGGCATACTTGTCCCCATTATGCAGTTTTCAGGGTGCTCGATAGCCCCTACCTAGGCCTCAAAGAAAGAAATCCTCTATGAAGAAGAAGAAAAAGAAGAAAGGAAAGTAAAAAAAGAAAAAATTCTAAAAGAATTTGGGGTTGTGGCTCAGTGATAGAGCGCTCGCCCAGCACATGTGAGGCACTGGGTTGGATCCTCGGCACCACATGAAAATAAATAAATAAAATAAAGTTACTTTTTAAAAAAATCCCTAAGATCTCAAGTAATCTAGGAGCTCTTAAGAACTTACAATTTTTGTTGTTGTTATTATTGTTATTGTTAGTTTAAACAGCCAGGACACACACCAAAAAAAGCCTTGTAGAGAGTTTTGAGGCACTTTTGGGATGACACAAAGTTAAGTTTCACTTAACTTTGCTTTGGACATAACCCTCACTGCTGTTGCAACCGTCTACTTCAAAACTGACAGCTTCCCAACCCTGCCCCCATGCCAACCACAGAGCAACCTTCTTCCCATCCCAGGCTGAGCCACCGAGCCATGGTCCTTTAGCTTGCAGACTACAGGAGTGAAGGGCTGGCAGCTGGGGATTCAAGAAATGGCTATTGCTTAAGGCTACAAATGAATCATGACTCCTGACAGGGCACAGCTGGAATGAGCCCTTGCATCACTTCTTCAAAAGCCCGGTTTCCCCTGACAAGTGTGAACCACAGCCACTGGGACAGGATCCCCTGCGTCCCTCCCTTGCCGGCAAAGCAACAACAACAACCCCCAATCCCCATCCCCACCCCACTCTTCAAAACTTTGTCCTCATTCCTGGAGCATCACTGGGGGCAAGGACTGAACTTTTGGTATCATTTGTAGCTGACAGTAACTGCCTAGGACAGAGTAGTTCAGCTGGAGCACGTAACGTGAGACTGCACAGAGACTGGAGAAGGGGGTGGAGTGGACAGGTCAAGAGGGTGACTTCAGAACGGAGAGTTATAGCTGAAGCTTGCAGTTGGGAGATTTAGAGCAGAAGATAAAGTGAGCAGAGAGATTGGCCCCTAAGTGCATGGGGTCTGAATATGGTGATCAATGGAGCTTCTTTGATTGTCATATTAAGGCTGGGTCCCTCTAACACTGTGTCTCAGGTTAACCTCACACTTGATGAAACAGGTTGCTCAAGATGCTGGGAGACCAACTCCTCACATGTGTCTTCTGGACAAGGGATTTAGGTTCCCCCTGACCCAGGCATATGTTATATTGGCCTAAGGGCATCTCCTATTCTAGATGCTTTTACAAATAAGCACGCATCTTCTAAGGGAGAAGAGGGGTCTTGGCTAAGGAAAGGAGGAAGATAAAGAGAAAAAAAATCACCTATTTCAGTCCCATAGAGGCTGAGAAAATTATGTGGTCCGCAATACAGTGTGAGAGGAAAAAGAAGGGCTTTCAGAGAAGACTACTAGTAGACTACTGAGCTCCTACAGAGTTTTTAGAATTCAAACACCCTTACCAGATCCCCAGGACGACATCAGCTGTCACCTTATTGCCAGGTGAATCTACATAATTCAGGGATTTCCCAGCCATCCAAGAAGGGGAGCCATGGCAAATGAGGCAGATTCCAATTATGTTCTCTGGTCTTGGAAAGTGAGGAAAGCAGACAGAGAGGTTAAGGTACAGGAACCACCAGAAACAATCAGTCAAGACCAAAAGAAAATACTTGAGAACACTTACCAAAGTCGATGCTCTGAAGATTCCTGTATGGGCCAAGAGATGTCTTCAGAGAAGGGTCTGAGGAGCTCCCAGAGGAGAGGGGGAATTCAACTCAGGACCAGTGGGGTTCTTGGCATAGGTGAGGGTAGAGAATTTCAGCAAGACCCAGACAATGGCATAGTCGGAGGTTGACTCAGGAAGCAGATACACATTCCAGGGAGAATGCGGGCTCTCAAGGATGAGAAGCCCTGCCTTAGGTTGGGGTCCAGTATTTACAGAAGGGCAGTCACTGAGGGCTGGACTGGAGGTGGAGCCAGGTGGAGCCACACGATCTTTCATCAGTTTTCCCTGCGTTCCCATATTTTCCTCGTTTTACGAGGGCATAGGCCAAGGCCATGTTGCTGAGGATTTAAACTGTGCTTTCTCCATCTTGATGGCTCTTGGGTGTTTTCTTTGAGACTCAGTATTTCTCTCACTTTATCTTAAATCCCTATCTCAGGTAGTCATGGAAAAGTATGATTGGATAAGAATGTATGATCCAGTGGTGAACAACCCGAGGAAATGTCAGAGGCGTATTTGTCCAGTCTTCAGTGGCCACCTTATGTCTTTAGAGATAAAGGGCGTTCTTTTCCTCCTGGTATGGGGAGGGCACCTTTTGAATGAGTCTCATGACCAGCTTCAGGAGAATGTCAGAAAGTCATTCCTAGGCTTTCTGGTCTGCTCCTGGGCAGAGAGATGAGGGAAGGTGAGAGGGGCCTTCGTGCTTCTGCTGTTTTCTCAAATGTCAAAGTACCATGTCTTGAGATAGCATGTCCCAAACCTCACCGACAATGTTAAGATGCCCATTCTCCCACATGACCTGTAGGTTCTAAGCAATGTCTATCAAAAGTCCAGAAGGCTTTGTGGGTAGACAGTCACAAACTGATTTTAAAATTCACATGGAAATGCAAATAATCTTGAATAGTTTAAATAACTCCACAAAGGTAAGAACATACCTGCAATCACAGTGGCTCAGGAGCCTGAGGCAGGAGGAGCACAGGTTCAAAGCCAGCCTCAGCAAAAGCGAGATGCTAAGCAACTCAGTGAGACCCTGTCTCTAAATAAAATACAAAATAGGGTTGGGATGTGGCTTAGTGGTCAGGTGTCCCTAGTAGCCCACCCAAAAAAAAAAAAATCCAGAAAGAAGAGTTATCTTTCCTGAGAGAAATGTTTACATAAAGTTGTAGTAATCAAGACAGTGTGGTATTGGCTCAAGGATAGACAGTGGAATAGAATAGAGAGGGCAGAAATAGAGCTGCATATTGATTTCACTTTTGACAATTGATTTTTGACAGAAGAGTTTTTGTAATTCAGTGGGGTTATCTATCTTTCAGCAAGTAGTTCTTTAATGATGTGGTGTTCTGATGGGAGAATTGAACCCTAACTCCTACCTCATAGTATTTACAAATTAACTGCAGATTAAAACAAAAGTTAAGCTGGGTGCAGTGGTGCCTTGTATCCCAGTGATTCAGGAGTCTGAGGCAGGAGGATTACAAGTTCAAGGTCAGCCTCAGCAGTTTAGTGAGACCCTGTCTCAAAATAAAAAAATAAAATAAGAAGGACTGGGGATGTGGCTCAGTGGTAAAGTACCCCAGGGTTAAACCCCAAAAAGTAAAAAAAAAAAAAAAAAAAAAAAAGGCCATCACTATAGAACTACAAGGAAACAGTGGGAAATAATGCCAGGGGTGTGACTCAGCAATAAGAGTGCTTGCCTAGCATGCATGAGGCTTGAGTGTGATCCTCAACCACAGAAAACCATTAAAGAAACTTAGTAGAAAGGACAGACAAATCAAAGTTTTCAAATTTTAAAAATATCTTTTCTTCTAAAGATACCACTAGGACAATTCCAAGGTACCGGGAGCAGTGGCACCTGTAATCCTAGCAGGCAACTTAGAAGGCTGATGGCAAGTTCAAAGCTAGCCTGGGCAACTTAGTGAGACCCCATTTGAAAATTGAAAAAAGCGCTGTGTGAGAGTTAGCTGTGTCATTAACAGAGACACAAATATCAGAATTTACTGAATAATAATACATTCAAGCTGGGGATATAGGTCAGTTGGTAGAGTGCCTGCCCCGCAAGCACAAGGTCCTGGGTTCAAGCCCCAGCACCTCAAAAAACAAACAAACAAAAAACCAATACATTCACAGGCCACAGGTCACCTGATAGCCATAAGCTGATCAAACTCAAGTTCTTTTATTCCAGTCTTAATTTCTAATATCTACAACACTCAAGTCACACAGGACACTTCACACAATTGTATTCCTAGGTTACAGAAAAGCTAAGAAAGTGTTAAGCAGCTACTGAGGTTCAGGAGGCTGAATTGAGAGCAAAGGCAGAGAGCAGGTTGAATGTGGAGAGCCGGTACCAACAGCCAACATAGGTGGTCAGATAAGATTAAGAACCAGCCAAAGAACTTGTTTAGGGTGAAGAGCTGTCAAAGCAGGAACTTATTCTAGGCCGGGTCCAGCTGGACAGCAGTTTCAGACTGTCAGCTTGAAGTTTCAGTTTGAGATGTCAGCTTGGAGCGGGCCTATGGTCCTCACGGGCAGGAGAAACCATGCTCTGAAGTCCAACGACAGAGCTTCTGCAGCTCATGGCTGAGGCAATGTTCCCATGCAAGGTTCCTGATGAGTGACCAGGGGACAGGATCAGGGTGCATCCTGTCTCAGGCATGGGGGCTGCTTCATTTGGTGGTCTGGTGAGTTCTATTAGCTCATGGGCCTGGCTTTCCAGTTTGAGTCTGATCTGTGCATGCATCTGTGTTCTTCTCATTCATTGGATTAAGTTCATAGAGATGATTTTTATTAGCACAATTTATTTTTTTAATGATGTTTGAGACAAACATTTATTTTTTTAAATTTATTTTAACTTTTTAATGATGTTTGAGACAAACATCATTACCCTATGTACATATATGATTACACAAACAGTGTGACTCTACTTCATGTACAACCAGAAAAATGTAAAGTTGAACCCCATTTATGTATAACAAATAAAAAAATATACTGCAACAAATGTAAATGGTGGCAATGGATATACAAAATTGTGAGTATACTAAAAAACACTTAATTATACATATTAAAAAGGTTGCAACATGAAAAAAAGATTTATATATATATAAATCTTTAGATGATCTTTAGATATCTTTAGATATATATATATAAATTTTAGATGTTGATGGACCTTTAATTTATTCATTTATTTTATGTAGTGCTGAGAATCAAACCCAGTGCCTCACACACGCTAGGCAAGTGCTCTACCACTGAGCCACAACCACAGCCCTTATTACCACAATTTATCACTTTGTCCTTTATTATGGTTGTGCTAGGCAGTGGTGGGTGTTTACTTGTACAAACAAGGTGTAGAGTCATTCTACCACAGCACTTGCACTCAGAATGGGGAAACTGATGGCAAACTGCGGCTTTATAAAATGGAGTAACTCAGGGTAGGGCAGTCTGAGAACTACTGTTCTATACACCATGGAGTAACTCACAGCAGGACAGCCTACTATCCACAGGCTGGGGAGGTAACTCAAAGGTAGAGTGGCCCTGGGTTCAACCCCCAGTACCACCAAAACTAAAAAATAAGATTAAAATAATATTTATTAAAAGAAAACAGGAGCAACTTAGCCAAGCCCTAAGCAACTCAGTGAGACCCTTTCTCATTTCTCTTTATAAATAAAATATAAAAGAGGTCTGGAGATGTGGTTCAGAGGTTAAGCACTCCTGGGTTCAATGCTTAGAACCAAAAATTAAAAAATAAAAAAAGAGGAGGGCATTAGATTTCTTATTAGCAAAGCAGGGAGGAGTTTTTTTGTTGCACTTGGGCAAACACCTCAGGACCAGTAGAGGTTAACATTAAAGAGATATACAAGGAAGAAGGGCAGCTACATAAATACAACAAGAAAGGACCTATGGAAGGCATATGCCAAAAGCTGAGCTAGGAATCTGTGATATAGAAAAAGGAGAGATATGCTGAGTTTCGAAGGAAGCACCCACTAACCACTGAAATACAGAAAATGACCTTGAACAATTGTAATTCCTGAGCCATCGGGTCTGCACCTATGACCCATGCCACTGCCTGTAAAAATAACCTGATAGCATGAGGGCAATGCACAAGTGCAGGAAAGCGGCATGAAATTGTGTAACTCACCCTGACTCCACCTCTAGCCTGGCCCTTAGCAAAAATTTATATATTTATTTATATATTTATTTATTCTTTGGTACTGGGAATTAAGCCCAGAAGCACTTAGCCAATGATCTACATCCCAAACTTCCCAACGCATTTTATTTTTTATTTTGAGACAGGGTCTTGCTAAGTGGCACAGGGCCTCATCAAGTTGCTGAGGCTGGCTTTGAACTTGGGATCCTCCTGCCTCAGCCTCCAAAGTAGTTGAAATTACAGGTGTACACCACTGCACCCAAACCTTTTAAAAATTCTGACATGCCATACCAACAGGTTGCTGCTTCTTCCTCCTCTGGAGATAGTCTGCATTCTCCCTTCAATTTTTATTTATTCTTTTACCCCCAAAGTGCCTGACTCTCTAGATTGCCTACATTTGCCCTTGAACATGCCTCTTCTTTTTTAAATAAACCTGTCTTTGTCGTGTGCTGGAATTTCATGTATGCCAAAAGCCCCACTGGTCCTGAGTCAAGTGGCGTGAGTTGCCTCTTCTCTCCAGGAACTCCCTGGACTCTTCTTCAGAGACACCTCTACTCCAGAGACAATGCTACTGAATCTCGCCTGGCTTCTACCACTGTGGGGGCCATTACTCACTATTATCCTACTTTTGAGTTTCTGGCCCTGCCTATTTAACATGCTTGCAAGATTTGTGTTGTCCAGACTTTAGTTCCCAGTCAAGCTGAGGCTTGCCCATAGCTTTCAACCCGTTCCAGACCAGAAGCCTGCGTCACGGATCTTGTCGCCTGAGATCAGGGAGTGAGATTTGATAACCTGCACGGATGGGCAGGATCGACGTCCACGTGGCAGCCTGAAGCAGTTACAAGAAGACAGAGACCTCTGCCCTTTCCCCTGAAGAATAAGGAAGATAAAATCTCTCAGTGAGGAATGAGACAGACAGAGACCAAAACAGGGGACGAAAGGGCAGATAAACTCTCAGGCCTTAAATCCTAAGCTGTTACCCTCTAAAAATCTCTCCCTACTCCCCCATTCTTTCAACAAGATGTGGTCCATGCCTTTCCCCACCCTCCTGTTCTTAGTCAGATCAACCATAAGCAGCACGCACAGGATGACACCAGAAGATATTATCAGAATCGTCCACAAGGAAGAAAATCCTGTACAAAATCACCATGAATAGGAAAGACCCTTCCCCACTGTAGCTGCCGAGTAACAGGCTAGCCCCTTTGTTCAGGGGCATCCTGGGCTTTCTCTCAATTAGTGCTGTCCCCCTTCTCAAGGCCAAGTTCCCCCCTACTTCATTTCCTTTCTCCCACCCATTAAAGCCTTGTGCTCATTTGACTTGACCTCAAATTTCCTGATGCCAAGCCACAAGTTCCCATCTCTGATATCAAGGTCCTTCATTTATTATAGATGACAGGCACCTTTGAACCAGTATCTGAACTCTGATGGTTTCACATGTACAATAATAAAGTCCATGGCTTCTCAAAACATGGAACTCATTAAGGAAATTTGGGCTGTTTTTTGGATCTGTTCATGACCAAGTAGGCCAATCTTCGGTAAATGGGATTGTTCGTTTCAACTTTCGCAACCTAAGACTTGAGTTAGCATAGCTCCATAGCATCCATCATATGCCAGGCATGGTGGTGCACGTCTGTAATCCCAGCTACTCAGGAGGCAGAGGCAGGAAGATTGCAAGTTTGAGATCAGCCTCAGCAAGTTAGTGTTATCCTGTCTCAAAATAAAAAGAACTGGGAATACATCTCAGTGATAGAACCCCTTAGTTCAATTTACAGTGTCACAAAAAATAAATAAATAAAAATAATATAAATACAAAAATAATAGTGTATGCCATAAAAATTATTTCTTTTTACCGGAGAAAGTGATGCATGCCTATAATCTCAGCAAATTGGGAGGCTGAGGCAGGAGAAAAGCAAGTTAGAGGCCAGCCTCAGCACCTATGGAGGTCCTAAGCAACTTAGTGAGAACTCCGTCTCAAAATGTAAAAATAGAAGGGGGCGCTGAGGATGTAGCTTAGTCACAGAACACCCCTGGGTTCAATTCCCAGTGCCCGCCCACCTTTTTTTCTTTTAGAACATCGATGAAAGCTTGGTCAGATTGGTCATACGTACCAAGAACATAAAACCATGTTCAATAGCAAAATGAGCCTTGAGAACTATACAAACACTCAGCACACTATCCAAATCCTTGCACTTCAAGACGTGATGAAAGTTGGATGTGGTTTCTGGAAGCCTGTAGCCACACCGTGGGGTAATACAGCTCCCTTGAGTTCCTGCCTGGAAGAGCTCAGGGTTGTCAAAGAATGTGGATTGTTCTAGCCAACACCTTGTGATAGGCCCCTGACCTCCCCTTCTTGGATCATTCACTAGAAAGAGCTTATAATTGTGAATCCTTTCTCTGTCCCTTTTGAGATACGCACGCCTATATGTATCTCCTACCACTCAGGAGAGTCTCAAGCACCTGAGATTCATCCCTCTGAGATGATTAGGAAGGATAAGGCTTCTGTCTCCCAGTTTCTGTGGGAGAACAGAATTCTAGCTTCCAAAGTGGCTGGCTATCAGAACGGCTGGGCTAATCACAGTCATGTTCACGCTGATCAACCCTTGCTAAGATTTCATCTGAGTCTTCCTATACCCTCGATCTTCCATTTGTTTAGTATTTATTTATTTAAGATGGGGGGGGTCTCACTATTATTATTTGTTCCTTCAAATAATAATAATAAGACATATCATTGACCGAAGATTCAATCAGCCAGAGTTAGAAACTGTGACCAGTGACCTGCTTTGCCAGCTGTTTTCTGAACGAGTCATGCCCACTCATTTCCGTATTATTTATAGTTGCTTTCAGGTGGCTGTATTTGGATATGGTTTGAGCAAGTCCTTCAAAGTTCCATGGACTGGAAGGTTGGCCCCCAGTGTAGTAGTTGTGTTGAGATGGTGAGTTGTGCTAAGAGGTGGGGCCTAGCTGAGGGGGCTTCACCTTTGTGAATGGATTGATGCTTTTTTTTTTTTTTTCCCAAGTCTAGGGATTGAACCCAGGGGTGCTCTACAATGAAGCTACATCCCCAGTCCTTTTTGTTTTTGAGAGAAGGTCTCACTACCTTCTGGCCTCAAACTTATGATCCTCCCCACTTAGCTTCCTGAGTTGCTGGGATTACAGTCATGTGCCACTGCACCCGGCTAGATTAGTACTTGTTCCACCTGAGTGGGTCAGGATAATGGATAGGAATGGATAAATGAAATGAGTTTGGACCCTACCTGGTTTCTTGCTTTCCATCTCACCATATGGCCTCTCCCTCTTGTACACATTCCTACCATGATGCCATCTGCTGCGTTGTGAAGTAGCTTGAAGGTCCTCAGCAGAGGCTGAACAGATGGGGCTTGCCAATCTTGGACTTCAGCCTCCAAAACTGAGAAAAATAAACCACTTCTCTCTGTAAAGCACCCAGCATCAGGTATTCTCTTATAGCAACACAAAATAGACTCATACACATGCTGTAAGGGCAGAGCTGAGTCAAAATAGCAGAGATTCTATGGTCTGCAAAGCCCAAATATTTACAAACTGGCTTTTTATAGGAAAAGTTTTCCAGCTCTGGTAATAATAGAGATGCCAATTACTAAATGCTACTTTTCCAGGGCTGGAGTTGTGGCTCAGTGGTAAAGCACTCACCTAACCTGTGTGAGGCCCCGGGTTCGGTCCTCAGCACCACATACTAATAAAATAAAGGTATTTTTTTAAAAAATGCTACTTTTCCAGCATGGTGCCAAATATCTTGTTTCTACCATCAGATGATCTATCCTACCACTTCCTGGCACATTCTTCTGGATTAAATAAGATTTTGTTACCATATCTGGCAAATGCTATGTTTAATCACCAAAAGTGAAGAAAGAAGTTTACTGCCTTTCCCAAAGCCGAAACCAAAGCAAAGGCTTTGAGAGCCAAGAAGGCAGTGTTGAAAGTCATCCACAGCTGTGAAAAGATCTGCATGTCACCTACCTTTCATTGGCCCAGGGCATCGAGGCTCTGGAGGCAGCCCAAAGATCCTCAGAAAAGTGCCCCCAGAAAAGACAGACTTGATCACTATGCCATCAGGTTCCCCTGACCCCCAAGTCAGCCTTGAATAAGATGGAAGACAACAACACACTTGTGTTCTTTGTGGATGTCAAGGCCAACAAGCACCAAATCTAACCTGCTGTAAAGAAGCTCTGGGACACAAATGGGGTCAAGGTCAACACCCTGATCAGGTCTGTTGGAAAGAAGAAAGCGTATGTTCGAGTGGCTCCTGATTATGATGCTTTAGATGTTGCCAACAAAATTGGGATCATCTAAACAGAGTCCAGCTGGCTAATTCTAAATATACATTTTTTTCAATATTAAATAAAAGACAACTGGGCACAGTGGCACATACCTATAATCCCAGTGACTTGGGAGGCTGAGGCTAGAGGATTGCAAGTTCAAAACCAGCCTCAGCAACTTAGCAAGGCCCTATGCAACTTAGCAAGAACCTGTCTCAAAATTTAAAAAAAAATTAAAAAGGGTTGGGGATGTGGCTTAGTGGTTAAGCTCTCCTGGGTTCAATCATTGGTACACATACACACAAAAAGATAAAAATAGAAGTACATGTAACTTAATTAATTCTCACAAAATAAACAGATTTGGGTAATGACAACTCAAGGCAAAAAATATATCATTGTCCCTTATTCTTCCTCTGCAGTCGCTACCTCTCTGTATTCTCTGAAGGTAAACACTATCTTGACTTTTATTTTCATGGTACTGGGAATTGAACTGGGGGTGCTCTACCTCTAAGATAAAACTTCTCCCCTATATTATTTTTAATTTTGAGACAGGGTCTGATTAAGTTACCAGGCTGGCCTCAAATCTGTCATTCTCTTGCCTCAGCCTCCCAAGTAACTGGGATTACGAGTGTGTGCCAACATGCCCTTTTCACCGTCCTGACTTCTAACAGCATGGATTAATTTTGCCTCCTTTGAATTTTATATACATGAAGTTTTTTAAATGTGCATTGGGTGTCTAATATTGTGCAAAATTGCATTTGTGAGATCTACTCATTTATCGTGTGGGAAGCTAGAGTTTTTTCTGTTTTTATTGTTCTTTACTATTCATTGCATATCACAACTTGTCCATTTTACTACTGAAGGGCATTTGGGTTTCTAGTTTTTAGTTATTTATTTGTAAATGATCTGCCACATCCTCACCAACATTTACTGTTCCTTATATTCTTGATAATTGCTATTCTTACTAGAGTCAGATGGAACTTCAGTGTAGTTTTAATTTGCATTTCTCTAATTGATAGAGAGGTTGAACATTTTTTCATATATTTGTTGGCCAATCATATTTCTTCCTCTGTGAAGTGTCTGTTCAGTTCCTTGGCCCATTTATTGATTGGGTTACTTGGGGGGTTTTGGTGTTAAGTTTTTTGAGTTCTTTGTATATCCCAGAGATTGATGCTCTATCTGAGGTGCAGTTGGCAAAGATTTTCTTTCTCCTATTCTGCAGGTTCTCTGTTCATGTTCTTGATTGTTTCCTTTGCTGTGAAGAAGATTTTTAGTTTGATTCAAGCCATTTATTGATTCATGATTTTACGTGCTTTAGGAATCTTGTTGAGGAATTCAGTTCCCTAGCCAACATGATGGAGATTTGGGCCTACTTTTCCTTCTAGTAGGTGCAGGGTCTCTGGTCTAATGCCTAGGTCCTTGATCCACTTTGAGTTGAGTTTGTGCAAACCACTCTGGAAAGCAGTATGGAGATTCCTCAGAAAACTTGGACTGGAACCACCATTTCACCCAGTTTTCCCACTCCTCGGTTTATTCCCAAAGGACTTAAAATAAGCATACTATAGTGACACAGCCACATCAATGTTTATAGCAGCTCAATTCACAATAGCTAGCTATAAACCAACCTAGGTGCTTTTCAACAGATGCATGGATAAAGAAAATGTGATATATATGCACAATGGAATATTACTCAGTCATAGAGAAGAATGAAATTATGGCATTTGCCAGTAAACGGATGGAACTGGAGACTATCATGCTAAGTGAAATAAGCCAAAGCCAAAAAACCAAAGGCCAAATGTTCTCTGATATGCAGATGCTAACATACAATAAGTGGAGAAGGGAATGCACAGAAGTACCTTGGATTAGACAAAGGGGAATGAAGGGAAGGAAGAGGGAATGGGAATAAGAAAGACAGTAGAATGAATCTGACATATGTTTCCTATGACATATCTGACATATCTTTCCTATGTTCATGTATGAGTACACGACAGTGTAACTCTACATCATGTACAACCACAAGAATCGGAACTTATACTCCATGCATGTATAATATGTTAAAATACATTCTGTTGTCATGTGTAACTAAAAAGAACAAATAAAAAAGAACACCAAATAAAAAATAACACTACCATAAAAAATTCTAAAGATGTCTTTGGGAACACACCTACATGTACTTCTGTGGGCGTGCTTAAAATGTGAAATTGCTAGGTCACAGGTTATGTATAGATACTAGCAAAGCAATTTTCCAGAGTACTTGTACCAATTTGCACTAACCAGAAGTGTAGGAGGTGCAGTTGTTCACCACCAGTCTTTTTAAAATTTTGGTTATTCCGATGGGTATAATAGACATGCACATTGTAATTTTAATTTGTATTCCTTTGAAGGATAATGATAACAGCCTTTTCTTTTCTTATGTTCATTGACTATTTCAATATTCCCTGTTAATGCTTTTAATTTTTATTTTATTTCACCTTTTAAAAATTGTTCTCAGCTGGGTGTGGTAGCGCCCACCTGTAATCCCAGCAGCTCAGGAGGTTGAGACAGGAGGATGGCGAGTTCAAAGCCAGCCTCAGAAATTTAGAGAGGCCCTAAGCAACTCATGAGACCCTGTCTCTAAATAAAATACAAAATAGGGCTGGGGATGTGGTTCAGTGGTGGAGTGCCCCTGGGTTCAATCCCCAGTACCAAAAAAAAAAAAAAAAAAAAAAAAAAAAATTGTTCTCACTCTCTGCTTGCTTTTTACTCTTTTAATAGTACACCTGGTACATATTTTTAAGGACTGAGGCATCTCCCATGTGCCAGGCACATTTGGCTGCTTTATTTAATATTTAATTGCAGAGGCATTCTGGGCACCTTTTTGGAGCTGGGACGATATCTAAAGGAAGAACTGCAGACAGATGAAGCAGGCAAGCCAGAGTTGAGACCCAGCAGGCCCTGCCAGCAATTCCAGACCAGGTGCCAGTTTCATGCAGAAATAGCAGATCATCAAAACCAGCACGTCACCTATTCCCTCATCTGATTCAGCGCTCAGACCTCCTTCCTGGTTACGCATGCCCGACACAGCGGTGTGCACAGACAGACCCTGGAAAAGCCCGTGCTGTTGGGTCTCACGGTGCCATTCAACACCCTCTGGCTGAGAAGGCAGAAGTTGATTCAACTGCCAGCGTCCTGAGGAGAGAAGGCCAGCCCCCCACACCCTTGCAGAGCCCTGTTGGTTGCTCTGTGGTGTCACAGCTGGACAGCTGTGGCTCATCCCCAGTCACCAGGTGGGAGCCCAGAGAGGTTCTGCTGAGCCTCAGTCTGGTGGGCAGCACTGACGGCTGGGGGATGAGCTCTGATTCTCCTTCTGCATCTATTCCGCTCCCTGGCCTGAACACTTCCCTCTCACCTTAGGCAAAAAAGGCTGCTGTCACTACTGTCCCTGCTGCACTCCTGCCTCACCTCAAGCTGTGATGTACAGCTGGCATCACTGTGGCCTCTAGGGGCAGAACTAGAGATCGATAGCACAAAGTCATGTTCTCAGCTTTTCGGCCTCAGTGGCAGGGCCCGGAAGGGCTGCATCAGCTCCAGCCTGAAGCCCCGTCTCTGTAGAGCTTCACTTTCTTTGGGAAAACGCTTCTCCAAACCTGGTGTTGTTCTTTCTCTGATGAGGTTCAGTTGTTCTACTGCACTGAACGTTGCCTTTAAGAAAGTTTGAATACAAACAAATTAACAGGAGAGCCCATCCAGTGCTGCAGGGTGACCGGGAACCATGTCACCAGGAACTGGGATGCAGCGGTTACCAGGGCCCTTCAGCTCTGCCCACCCTGAATCTGAAGACAGCTCCTGCTCACTGAGGATGCCAGCATTCTGTGTTTAAGAGAGCCCATCCAGAACTTGGAAATGAAGGAAAACTTCTTTGCCATGCCAGATCACTGTTCCAGAGAGCCCTCCGGATGACTGGACCTTTAGGAAAATTAAACGTCCTATTTACCACTGATCGTGCCCACACGGTCACAATCTGCAGCATCAGAGGTTAACCTACTGAACACTGATAAGGTCAGTCGAGTTTCCTTTCCACCCAGGATGAAGAATCATCCCAAAGGCTAGGTTTCATTACACTGTAATAATACCCACCAATTCTGTAACCAACCCAGCAACCGTATTGTAGCATTCCTTTTATTCACTCACTGCAAAAATCCTACTTCTGTGTATTCTCTGTGAACTGGCATTGTCATTTACAACCTGACATGGGTTGTTTGCATGAGATTACACTTCTAACATTTTGAGAATCACACATGGATGGTTGGTCAAAATATTTTTATCCAAAACCAAAAGAAATACATGTTCAATTAACAAAATTTGGAAAATATAAATAAGCATGAAAATACCAAAATAAAACCCTGTAATCCTCCTACTTGGCTTTAAGCACTATTGCTAGTTTTTGCTGTCTGATGGGTCAGTCTTTTTTCTAGGTACACATGCCCCCCCTGCTTTTTTCCCCTTTTCTTAAAAAAGGATAAAAGTACCCAAGCTACCTATTTCTTTTCTTTAGTGATGTGTACGACATCTACTCTGCTAATCCTCACAGGTGGTTCTGTATGGCTGCAGAGACCTACCACGCAGATGTCCTCCCATTTACCTACCCAACACCCCAAGGTTTTTCTAGTTTCTATCATAAACCATTCTACAGTGGACATCTCCAAGACCACCCAGAGAACCTGCTGTTTTAGCTCTTTTCAGGGAAACTGGATACTCAGGCAGATCTTCATAATAGAAAAGGCTTAAAGAAAAGGGCCAGTTCATCAGTGTTGTTTCCATAACTAAGACCTGGGGGCAGGGCCAGCAGACTAGTACTTTTCTGGAAGGTTCACATTTCTCACACACTTCCTGGTACCAGTCTGGCACACCCCCAGGGCACTGAGTATAATTTTTCTAGTTGTTTTCAGGGAGAAGTTTTATATCCATCTACTCAAGCACTGCCAAGCCCAGAGTGTTCTTTCTCTCTCTCTCTCTCTCTCTCTCTCTCATCTCTCTCTCTCCCTCTCCTCTCTTAGATGGGGTTCCACTAGTTGACCAGTCTGTCTTGAATTCCTGGGCTCAAGCCATCCTCCTACATCAGCTTCCCTTAGAGCTAAGGCACGCACCACCATGGCTGACTCAGTCTCCTATTTTAATAACTAAATTTTATTCCATTAATGGATGTATCATGGTGACGACTGAGTCAATATCAACAAGAATTAGTTTGAGGGGCTGGGGTTGTGGCTCAGTGGTGGAGCGCTTGCCTGGCATGTGTGGGGCACTGGGTTTGATTCTCAGCACCACATAAATGAAATAAAGGTACTGTGTCCATCTACAACTAAAAGCGTAAAAAAAAATTAGTTTGAAAAGCTTTTGTTAAAAGATAATGAGCTGAGGAAAAAAAAAAAAAAAAAACAGATCCCAGAAAGGAAGTTTTTTTGTTTTGTTTTGTTTTGTTTTTGTACTGGGGATTGAACCCAGGGACACTCCACCACTGAGCCACATCCCCAGCCCTGTTTTGTATTTTATTTAGTGACAGGGTCTCACTGAGTTGCTTAGGGCTAAGTTGCTGAGGCTGGCTTTGAACTCACGATCCTTACTGCCTCAGCCTTCTAAGTGCTGGGATTACAGGCGTGCGCCACTGCGCCCAGCAGAAAGGAAGTTTTAATGAACCATGAGATGGAGGGCAAAGCAGAGTCTGAGTGGGCACCTGGCCACCTGGGCTCTCCAGTTCTGTGCTCATGAAGGACTACTGGCCTTCATGGGAGGAAGGGACCTTAGCTGGTTCTTGAGATAATTAATGAGAAAATATGTAACAAAGTTGTCTATAAACACAAAAAGTATCAAAATCAGATTGAAACTACTTGAGAGTGTTGCCCAGGGCCAAGTGTGTGTATGTTGTGTGTGTGTGTGTGTGTGTGTGTGTTGCATTTCTTTGCTCAGCACATTCTGCCTCATCATAAGATTCACACAGGAGCTAGATGTGGGTGGTATGCGACTGTAATCCTAGCAATTTGGGAGGTTGAAGCAGAAGGAGTGCAAGTTCTAGGCCAGCCTCAGCAATTGAGTGAGGCTCTAAGCAATTTAGCAAGACCCTGTCTCAAAATAAAATAAATAAATGAAAATTAAAAGGTGGAAAAGCACCTCGGATTGAATTCCCAGTGCCAAAAAATCAAAAACAACAAAAAGCCACATCACACAGGAAGAGATTTACGTTTAGAGTTAGATGTCTTATGTTGATCATTAACTCCTTGATGACCTTCACACTAGAAAGTATAAAAGGGTGGAAGATTATATAATTTGCCAAAATGGAATGCTTTTTTCCTCTTCCTTTTTTCTGGTGCTGGGGATTGAACCCAGGCATGTTTTACCACTGAGCTATATCCCTCGTCTTCTTACTTTTTTGAGACAGGGTCTCACTAAATTGCTGAAGCTGACCTGGAATTTGAGATCCTCCTGTCTCAGCCTCCCAAATCACTAGGATTACAGGTATACACCATTACACTCAGCTAGAGCACTTTTATTTTATGACTATCTTATAGGAGGAGTGATTATTCAGCATTCATAACTGATTTAGAGTTTCTATCTTATTGGTTCTTAACTCTAATTACACATTAAAATTGGCTACAGATCATTTTGTTTTGTTGGTACCAGGGATTGAACCCAAGGGCACTATATTACTGAGCCACATCTCCAGCCCTTTTTATTTTTGATTTTGAAATGGGGCCTCACTATTTTTGATTTTAAGATGGGGCCTCATTAAGTTGCTTAGGGCCTTACCCAATTCTCCTGCCTCAACCTCTTTGAGCTACTGGGATTACAGGTGTGGGCCACCTGGCAGCTACAAATCTTCAACAACAACAACAGCAAAGCACACTAACCCTAGGTCCAGTCCCAGGCCTTCTGGTTGCATTGAGCTAGGGAGAGGCCTGGCTGTTGGATTGTTTACAGGCGCTGGGGTGACCCTAAAGCAGGCCAGGCTGCAGTACAGCTGACAGTGCAAGGTTACAATGGCCCACCAGATGGAGACAAAGCACTTCTCGGTGGAAAGGTGCCACACAACCTCATTCTCTGACTACTTCTGCACCAACTCCAGTTTACGTAATGTACCAAGCTGGGCAAAAATGTGGGAAGGTAGATAAAATTATCTTTGGTGTTGTTGCTTGCCAACCAAAGGAATTCTTGCCACCACTGCGGAAAATTTCAGTGGAACTAACTTCAAAAATAACGTGACTAAAAATATTTTATTTTCCCAATTACCTGAATTTGCATATAAAAATATTTTCAATCATTTTCCTACTTTGCTCTTATAAAATAGACCATATAAACTGACAAGAAGACTAAAAATAGATGGAGGTGTAGCTTAGTGGTAGATTGCCTGTTTAGCACACGTAAGGTCTGGGGCTCCATCCACAGCAGCCTGGGAATGTAGCTCAGTGACAGGGCGCTTGCCTAGCACACGTGGGGCCCAGGGCGCTTGCCTAGCA
>JAJEJO010001513.1:311872-340245 GCA_020662805.1 Glaucomys volans
CAGGGCGCTTGCCTAGCACACGTGGGGCCCAGGGCGCTTGCCTAGCACACGTGGGGCCCCTGGGTTCAATCCCCAGCATCGCAAAACAAAACAAAACAAAAACCTGAAATAGAAAGGGTTTATTACTTTTCAAATATTACATAGTGGAAATTTTTGAAATGAGATCACCCCAGGAATTATGTAAATAGAAGCCAACATCTGCAGAAGTAAATTAGCATAAGATATGTTGCTCACAGGAATTCAGGAAATATGCAAATGTCATGATGTGGTTTAGATTTATTCTTAACTGATTGGCAATTCCCACTTTCATTTCTCTCATATCTCTTGCTCACGTGCATTTCTTTTATTATTTAGGTGCTGGGGATTGAACCCAGTGCCTCATGCATGCTAAGCAGATACTCTTCTACTGAGCTATGCCCCCAGCAGCCCTTCCCATCTCTTCTGCCCAGCTCTACCATAGAAACCATAAAAGGCTGCAGACTCCATCTCTCTGCCCCCTGTAGGTGGAGATAGCCAATGAGAAGCAGGTGGAAATCACTGAGGATGTTCGTCTTCCTGAATCAAGTAGCAACGTTTTACTCCAAGAACTTTCTGATCTCCCTAACCCTCCCTGCTCCTCTTCCCCCATCCCACCCATCATTCTGGACACCTGAAACTTGGAAGTGGAGCAGCCTTCACCTTGATGGCAAATGTGAGGACAAAACCAATGTAAATAAGGATGGCAGAGAGGACAGGCAGGAGGATCCCAGGTCCTCCATTGATCTCCACCCTGAGCAGCTGCTATGATAGTCAGGAATAGTCCCTCAACTTGTTATGAGGCAAAAAAAGTCACTGTTGTTCAGTCTTCTTGTTGTTGGCATACAAATTGATTCCAAGTTGATCCATCACTGAAAAGTTACTGGATTAGCATGTGGACTGTAGTACATGGTACTAGAAATCAAACCCAGACCCTTGTGTATGCTAGGCAAGTGCTCTACCACTGAGCTATACTCCTAGGGTCATAAAACTAACTTTGGACATTATCTTTTCTAGCTAAAAAAACCCTGTAGGCTTTAGATAAAGCTAAGATTTTAGAAATTTCTTTTTCTTGTTATTATTCATAAAAACTCTGTCTTAAGTACCCAATTATAAATTCTAGGCAATCAGCTAAGTGTTCCTGCCCTAACGTTTTTCCTTCCTTTTGCTTTTGTTTTGTTTCTTTTTTCTTTTCTTTTCTTTTTTCTTTCTCTCTCTTTTTTTTTTTTTTTTCTTGTTTTGTTTAGGTATGGGGTTTGAACCCAGGGGTACTCTACCACTGAGCTACATCCCCAGCCCTTTTACTCTTCTTTACTTTTTTTTTTTTCTTTTGTACTGGAGATTGAACCCAGAGGTGCTTAACTACTGAGTCACATCCCCAGTCCTTTTAATTTTTAATTTTGAGACAGGGTCTCATTAAGTTGCTTAGGGCCTTGCTAAGTTTCTGAGTCTGGCCTTGAACTTGCAATCTTCCTGCCTCAGCCTCCAGAGTCACTGGGATTAGAGGCGAGTGCCACCACACTTGCTTTCAGTTTTAATTTCAGATCTTTCTCCTCCCCCTCCTCTTCTTCCTTTTTTCTTTTTTTGAATCTTGGTTTTGCTCTAACGCCTAGTCTGGTGTAACTCCTGGACTCAAGTGATCCTCTGCTTCAGCTTCCAGAGTACTGGTTCTATAGGCACACACCACAGAGCTGGGCTTCCTTTTCTAACATATGAATTCAATGCCATATGTTTCCCTCTAGCGATGTTTGCTACATGTCACAAATTTTGATAATTTGTATTTTCATTTTCATTTACTTCAAAAACATTCTTTAAATTTCTCTTAAGACTTCTTTGACCCATGTGTTTTTTAAAAATATGTTTAATCACCAAATAGCTTTCTGTTTTTGATTTCTTGGTAAATTCCATTGTGGTCTGAGAGCATTGTTTGTATGATTTCTATTCTTTTACATTTGCTAGTGTTTTAGGCCCCAGAATATGGTCTATATCTGGGTGAAGGTTTCATCTGATTTTAAAAATGATAGGTAAATCCTGAGACATTTTGGATGAAGTATTCTATAAATGTCAATAGATCCAGTTGATTGATGGGGCTGTTGAGTTCAGCTACATCCTTACTGATTTTCTGCCTGCAGATCTGTCAATTACTCTTAAGCTAGAGGCTGAATTATCCTGATGTAATGGATTTGCTCGTTTTTTCTTGCAATTCTATGGTTATTGCCTCATATATTTTAATGCTCTGATGTTTCATTCGTACGTATGAGATTGTCTTTTTGATGAATTGATCCTTTATCATTACATAATGCTCCTCTCTATCCCTGATAATTTCCCTTGCACTGGCCCTGCTGCTGAAAGACATGAGTTTGTCCACTCTGAACCCTGTCCCTGAAATCTCTCAACCTTTTGGGAAGGAGACGATGTCCTGGTTTGGTGCAACTGGTTTACCAGATATCTTGTGATCCACAAAGCAGCAGTCAGGGACTAAATATAAAGTGCAAATTGCCTGAGGATTGAACCCAGGGGTGCTTTACAAACACTAAGCTACATGCCCAAGCCCTTTCTGTTGGTTTGTTTGCAACAGGGTCTGGCTAAGTTGCTTAGAGCAGAAGTTGCTGAGGCTGGCCTAGAACTAGAGATTCTCCTATTTCGATACCCATCAACCTTCCCTGCACTGAGTCGCTGGGGTCACAGGCATGCACCAAGATGCTGGCTCCCTCTATCACTTTTACTTTTGCTTACGGTTTAATCTAACAGGGTGAAACCATTGGTCTTTTCCTCTAAACTCTATATTTGTCAATGGCCTCCTGCAGTTTGGCCACAGCCTCCACGATCTTTTTTCCCTTGTTGGGCAATTTACAAATGAATTTTTCCTAGCGCGAATTTCTCTCCTGACGCTTCAGCGCCTCCCCCCAGCTCCGCCAAACTCGGGGCTCAAGCCACGAGCTCGGCGCTCTTGGCCAAGGCTGGCGGGTGGGGCGCTGGGTCCCCCAGCCGCCAGTGAGGATTCCAGGGCCGTTGAGGATTCTCATACGTTACCAAACCGCCACCAGAAAGGAGTCACGATTTTGAACTTTGTCAGAAATCAGTATTGCAGAGGATTGATTCTCGTTTGGGGAACCTACTTTGCTCTGTTCAATATTTGATGGAGGGTGAGTTTTTTGTTGTTTTTGTCTTTATTCTGTACCAGAAAATGAAAGCTAAGTCCTAGTACTGAATCTGCGGCCCGACTTGTGGATGGGCAGCTTGTTGAGATGACAGAGGCACTGAGGTCTCACGGTGTGGGATGCCGGCTTAGACTTCACAGCCAGATAGACTTGAATCCTGAACTGACATTTATTACCTATGTGATCTTAACAGGAATTGTTTCCACGTTGATGTGTTTATGCTCAGTTACGTCTACACAAAGAGCAGATGGCTCTTGGTTAGTGTAGTTTTTCCGGACATCATTTCATTCTTTTCTTTTTGTGATGCTGGGGATTGAACCCATGGCCTCACACTTTTGAGGCAAGAGCTCTAACACTAGACACACCCCCATCCCTGGATGTCATTTCATTTCATTGATTGGGACATCCATCTCCTTCCCAAAGGGATGAGAGATTTCAGGGACAGGGTTTAGGCCTCTAATATATCTCAACTGAAATTAATTTACCTCCTTAATTCTGTTTGTTTACATACATAAATAATGCATGACATTGTAAAGAATTCAAAACAAATGGAAGAAAGTAAAGGTAGCTTGAAAGTTGCACCCCATATTAAGCATCAAAATCCTGGGAGCTGGGCTGAGGATATAGGTCAGTTGGTAGAGTGCCTGCCTTGCAAGCACAAGACCCTGGGTTCAATCCCCAGCACTGCAAAAAAAAAAAAAAAAAAAAAAAAAAAAAAAAATCCTGGGAACCTAGAGGACAAGGGGGCCAGAGGGTGTAACTCTGCGTTCTCACTTGTTCCCTTGTTTTCAGTGTAGCCTCACTGCCTGCTGGAGTGACTTGGGTCCTAATGTCTAACATTGTGCTGAGTCTACATTTAGTAAGGAGACTTACTAAGGAGACTGGGCTTCTAAACATGGTAAGTTCAGACTTTGGGTGAATCCCCCTGTGGTTTTTTTTCTTTTGTTTTGCGTTTGTTTCTGTTTTTTGTTTTGGTACTGGAAAATGATCCCAGGGGCACCTTACCACCCAGCTGCTCCCCCAGTCCTTTTTATTTTTTGAGACAGGGTCTTGCTAAGGTGCTATGGCTGTTCTTAAATTTGCAATCCTTCTGCCTCAGCCCCCTGATTCTCTGGAAATACAGGTGTGTGCCACCACTCCCCGCTCCCCCTGTGTTCTACCATAGGTACCTGATGCCTTTTGATCAGAGTTTTTGAGGGATCTGCAGCAGGAATAGCTCCCCAAACTCCACCCCTGAAGGCTTAGACTTCAACTCTCTTGTGTTTGCTAAATACTCATACATCTACATTCTTGCCTCCAATATTGTATTGCTGTTGTATCCTTGACACTTGAATTTATTTTGTGGTTTGACCTTTAAAATTATTCCCTTATCCTCTTGGTGGAGTTATCCAAGGGAGTGATGGTAAATGGCCATGTTCATTCTTTGATGATTTTTGGAAAGTGCCTCATAGACCCCCAACACCACCACCACCAATATTGGAGATTGAACCCCAGGATGCTCTATGTTCTCAATCCTTTTTATTTATTTATTATTTTTTTTTGAGAAAAATTCTCACCAAGTTGCATAGGCTGGTCTCAAACTTGGAATCCTCCTGCCTCAGCCTCCCAAGTAGCTAGGATTACAGGTATTCACGACCACACCTGGCTCTCAAAGCTTCTTATACACATTTTATACACCATTTAAGTTTAATCTACTTTCCTAGAACCCTTTGGCAAAGTAACTGTTTTACACATGGGTGTACAAAGGATAAGAGGGCATCAGCACTAGACTTAGGGGCTCAGTTGAGCCTTAATTTTATGCTATTACTCTATTTAATCACATATATTTTAATCTCCTTTATTCCCTTTCCTCTCATATATTATAAATAGTGGAAGTTTTAAAATCAATTGCTGGGGCTGGGGTTGTGGCTCAGGGGCACAGTGCTTCCCTGGCACGCATGAAGCACTGGGTTCCATCCTCAGCACCACATAAAATTAAATAGAATAAGGGTATTGTGTCCATCTACAACTAAAAAAATAAATTAAAAAACTAAAATCTATTTCTTCACATATTAAACCAACATCAAAGTTCCTTCCTTTCCAAAAAGAAAAAGTATTTGCACTCTCTGGAATTTAAAGTTTTTTCCAGTTACAGCAAGACCTCATTCTTTTTTGTTAAACATACTTGTAAAACTCAAGAAAGGGCGACGGGGCTGGGCGGGTAAAGCTTCCAAAGGCGGCGGGTAGCGAAAGGAGTGCGCTCGCCAAAGTCAGACAAAAGTGGTAGCTTGATTTTATTGGAATGTGTGTCCCCTGCGAAATCTCCAGCCCCCCTGGGGGTGAAAGTCGGGGTGGGAGAGCCAGGAGAAATCGCATGTGGCTTTGGCTGCTCAGGGTTTTTATACAGAGGAAGAGGGTCAAGGGGTTCTGCCCAGGAAAAGGTGGACCCAAGGTGGACGTCAGGGCCAGCAGGTCTGCCTCACTGGTCATTTCTGGCACAGTGTGTTGCTAGGTGACCGTGCTCCCTCCCCCTGCAGCCGCCCAATTAGACCTAACAATACTTGTGTCCCACTTACCTATATTATATACATAGAAAAAACTAATCTTAAAAGCTAAGAAATAATTGTAAAAAATGTAAAATTTATTGAACTCTCACAGGATGGAGGGTTATAAAAGTCTACGACCATTTCCTTTCTTGGTCTCCACTTTTGTTCTCCTATGATTTATGTACAGGAGCCCAAACGAGTAAAAACGAGTAAAATGAACATCACTTAACACATGCTAAGTGCCAGGGATCAGTGTTGTGCTGTTTGTTTTTGAGCTGGTGTCTTGGTCTGTTCTCTAGACTGGCCTTGAACTCCTCCTGGGCTCAAGACTTTCTCCTGCCTCAGGAGTAGCTGGGACTACACCCGGCAGGAGCCGCTACCGTCTGATGCCCAGAACCACCCGCTCCCACACTGGCCTTGAGGTTAGCACATGGGGAACCACTTTGCCCTGCTTGTCCCCCAGCCCAAGGACAGAAAGAGATGAGACGGGTGTGGGGGAAAAAAAAAAGAAGAAGAGGAAGAGGGTAGTTGCAGCTTTGAGACAAAGGGCTGTTCTAGAATGGAGAATGCTTCGTGTCCCTGGCAGCCGGGAGACAAATGCAGTCCCCCCTCCCATGAAGCGTGGCGGCGGGGCTCAGAGCACACCTGGAGTCTTCCCTTGGGCTGGAGCTTTCCAGCTCCCCAGCCCGCCTTAGGGACCCTGCACCGCCCACGTGCTGGTCGCTCCACCCCGAAACGAGCTCTGATTAACGACCCAGTCGCGCCCTTCTGATGCGTCTTTGTTTGTTCACAGCGCAGAGGCGGAGCGAAGGCTGGGACCGCAGGCGAGGGGAGAAGGCCGGAGGCCGGCCAGCCCGCCGCCTGGGAGGCAGTGCCCTGCGGAGGCCCCTCCTCTCGGCTCGCCGGCGATCGGGACGCGGGAGGTGATGCTCTGGAAGGCCGCGGAGGTGCTGACGGTGCGCTTCCAGGGACCCCGGGGGAGGCCGCGTGGGGCTTGCCACGTGCGTCCTCCAGGACCTGAGGCCAGGCTCGCCCGGCCTCGGCCTCGTAGTTCTCGGCCAGCTCGCGGCCGTCGACTCACCTGCTCTGCAGACTCCGGGAGCTCGGGAGCCTCAGCCCCCGTCCAAAGCGTAGTGGGCTGGCTTGGCCTCTGGGAATGATTTCATTTTTAAACTATTTCCTCCGCTGCCCGCCAGGTGCGGTTTGTGGCGTGATCCCTCTGTTCTTGCTTTCAGGTTCATTCAGGTGCCTTCAGCAAACCTGAAGCAGATTTCTTCTTGTACATATGAACCAGAACTTGTTGAAAAAGCTCCGATTGGCCCCCTGCTGGCTAAGCCGGTACCAGAGGATGAGCTGGGCAGAATCCCCAGAGCTAGCGCAGGTCAGGGCTGCTCAGTAGGGGTGGAATTTCTTTTGGACACACCCCGTGGAAACTAGTATTTTTCTGGGGTCCCACCATCTCTGTGGACATCATGGGTGGAGGGAGAGACCACAGGAAAGGCTTGGGGGCTGTGCTGGGCAGCTGCACCTCACAGCTACTCTTCATGGGACACAGACCAGACCTGGCAGGCTAAGCTGACTCTACCGTTCTGGATGGAGGTCCCCTCAAGGTTGGCTCCGCTCAAAATTGAGAATTCCTGCTCTGGTGTGTGCTGGTGAAGTCACTGGTCACAGAGGTGACAAGGTGGTCTTTTCTCCAAGCTGGGTAGGGCTAGCAGACTTACTGTTTGGGCTGCTTGTCCTCTGCCCTGTCTCCTGGTCCTCTTAGGATCTGTGTTGCTCCTCTGAGTGTTCTTAGAGTGACAAGGAAAGGTGGGGATGGCAGTCTGGGAAACTACACTTCTGGGGATTGGCTGAGACCCTAAACTGTTACCCTACTGGGATGGGGAGTTGTGCCTGTTGGTCACATCAGCTGAAGGCCAGGGCTTCAGGTGATGGGTTAGCCCTCCAGCTTGGATCTCTTAGAACTCAGGAGTAGATAGAGGGGGCCATTTTGTCCCACTTTTGCCCTTCAGCAAGACCAGGGTCTCTTCCTGTCTGTAACCCATGGGTACCATTAACTTAGTTTGCCTGGGGTCTTTGTAGTTAGGGAGTAACTCAACATAGCACTTAAGTTCTTCTTATTCAGGGTCCACATTCATCCCTGGATCCTTCGCAGTGTGCTGTGAAGTGCCTCTTTTGCTGGGATTGAAAATGTCATTTCTTAAGCAAGTTTTCAGCCTCCATGGCATGTAGGACCAATATATTCTGCTCAGTACCCTTCGGCAGCTCCTTGAAGTTCTATTCATCAAAAGGCAGGAATATGCTTACCAGTGCATATGATTCCCAGACTCCATACATCAACCAGATCATACTTTTGGTCCTAGAAGATTCCAGGTGGACAAATGGAGGACTGCCACAGAAGGTCTCCAGCTTGTTATAAAAGGTGAGCTTGTTGCTGAAGCTGATGTTCCTTCAGTATTCAAGAACAGTTTTTCTGCCTTTAAGTCCCTATGGACAATACCCCTCTGGTAGAAGCTTGCTCAAGAGACACTAGTGGTTAATTTGCTTCAGGCCTCTGTTTTCTTTCCTACTGCCATGATGGCACTGGGTGCTCAAATATCTTTCCTCCACTAGCATATTTCACAACAAGACAGGATTTTTTTTTTCAATCCTGATCACATCAGATATTTCACTCTGTTGGGGGTAATCTGAGCCTTCATGATTCCTACTTCGCAGATGGTCTCTGGAGACTGAGAGAATTCTGCTAAGTCTCAACAATGAACTTCACACCTACTGCTTTCCTGGTTTGGATAGGTTTAGCCAGGTTATCCTGGTGGATGGTCTCCAGGAGCCTAGTTGCCAGTATGAGTCTCTTCCTCAGCAGATATGGCTGAGAGGCTCTGCAGCACGTTGGACTTACTGCCTGGCTTGGAGTTAAGGTGTCCCAAGGTCAGTTTAAATTTTGGGGAAACTGGTGAGAACTTGCTTCAGGTCACCTCAAAAGAAACTCTGAAGTTCACCTGATGAACTGATCTTTATAATGGAATGAAAATGCAATACTGGAGAACATTTTAAATAAAGACAATACACTTAAACATGAAAAAAATCAAAAGAATAAGGAGAAAAAGAGAGGGACTGATAAACTTGGCTCAGTCAGGGACTTGTGTAAGTGTGGAGTGCTTAAACAACTGTTTCAGATGAGGTCACAAAAAAAAAAAATAAACCTATTGACCAGATTGGAAATAATTCACAGTGATTTTCTCAAGAAATTCTTTTTTAGTTTTTTTTTTTAATGCAGTACCCAAAGAGCTTTTTGTTTATGTGGGTTATAGTTATCAAAATTTATCTTATTAGAAATTATGACCTATAGGATGTTTCTGTGGCCTTTTCATTTCTCATTTGAAAAGGTATCATAATTTGGGGTTTTAAAGGACTCATAATAGCTACATTAAAATACACCATTCTTTGTAAACTCTAAATAGTTGGTCTCAAAATGATGCCACAACTTAACTGACATTATGATACTATGCAAAAATGTTCTGTTGACTAAGATGCAACAAAGTGACATCTTAATAACATCTGAGGGGAAGATCACTTCCATCATATTACTTGTAGTTTTTCCCAGCTTCTTTGGAATGGATTCCTCCCTTTCAAGAGCCAGAAAATTCGGTGAGCATTTCCATATTTTAAATGAGGTGCAGTGGTGAGTCCCTGGAGTCACAGCTACTTAGGAGGCTGAGGCCAGGATTTTAAGTTCAAGGCCAGCCTGGGCAACATGGTGAGTTCCTGTCTCGAGGAAAAAAAAAAAAGAGGTTCTAGCTGTGAATTGAGAAAGTGTGTTCTGCCCTTTCTTTTTAAAGCCAGTAATCCATTGTTTTTTCTATGCCCCTCTTATTCTGCATGGGATAGGGGCATCCAGGCACTGGATGTACCACTGGTATCTCAGTGAAACCAAGATGTCCCTTTATGATTTTTAGAAAAATATTTTTGAAGTATAATATGTGGAAAAGTGCACAAATTGTCAGAACACAGTAACTGTTCACAAATTTAACTAGCATCCACATGGAGAAACAGGGCATTACATCTTCCCAAAATTCCCCTCCCCCTTCCCAGTCATTCTTTCCCCAGTAGTAGCCACTATTCTGTCTTCTAGCAGCATAATTGTGCTTATTTTTATGGAATCCTATAGTATTGAATTCTTTGATTGTTTCATTTGCTCAATATTTTTGTGAGATTCAGCTGTTAATATCACTCTCAATTTCCATTGCGTGACTCTAACAATTTGTTTATCCATTTTACTGTTACTGGACATTTGGGAAGTTCTCAGTTTTTGAATGCTAAGCAGAGTTCTGCTCTAAACATTCAGACTTCCTGGTGAACATATACATGGTGTTCTGTTGAATATGTAAACTCAGGAGAGGAATTGCTGGGGTGTAAAGTATGCATATTTTTAGTTTTAGTACAAATGAAAGCAGTTTGTACCAATTTACACATCCACCAGGAGTGTGTGAGGCTTAAGTTCCCTCTCAATACCTAGCATTGCCTAACTCTTTAAATGGTAACCTTTCTGTGGGTGTGTGGTGGTATAACATTGTGGTTTTACTTTGCATTTCCCTGATGCCTAATGATGAAATGGCTATTGCCCATTTACTTTTCTGTGAAGTACCTGCTCTGGTCTTTTACCCATTTTTCAAATTAAATTGCCTGCATTTTTCTTATTGGCTTATAAATGTCCTTTGTATGTATTGGCTGTGACTCTGGGATTCTCTCCTCTCTGTTCATCCCTGTTAACCTTCTTATGCCATCTCCTACTGTTTTACCCTTTGATCATCTCTTTCAGTCATTGGACTTCTTGATCCTTGGACATGCCAGACACGCTCCCACCTTGGGCTGTACACTGGCTCTTACTTTTGCCCCGGAAGTTCTTCCAGATATCCATATATTTCCTCAGCTACCTCCTTCAAGTCTTTTCTCCCAGTGTCACTGTATGGTTTGGATGTGAAGTGTCCCCCAAAAGCTCATGTATGAGACAATGCAGGAAGGTTCAAGGAGAAATGATTGGGTTGTGAGAGTCTTGACCTAATCAGTCAATCAATCCCAGATGGCATTAACCGAGTGGTAACTGGAGGCAGGTGGGATGGGGCTGGAGGAGGTGGTTAATTGTGGGTGTGCCTATGGGTATATATTTTGTATCTGGAGAGTGGAGTTGCTCTCTGATCATAATGTGAGCTGGTTCCCTCTGCTACACTCTTCCACCATGATGCCTGCCTCACCTCGAGCCCCAAGGAATGGACCCAGCTATCCATGGACTAAGACCTCTAAAACTGTGAGCCCTCAAACTTTTTCTTCCCTGTCATTGTTTCTGTTGGTGCTTTAGTCACAGCAGTGAAAAAGCTGACTAAAACAGTCACCTTCTTAGAGAGGCCTTCTCTGATCTACCCATTTGGCTCACAACACCCCTTGCACATCCCATCTGTTACTCCTAACCATCACTTTCTTAAAACACAGAAAAAACTGTACTATGGGACTTCCAATTTTGCAGGGTTGTTGTGAAAATTAGATAAAATGTGTACAGTATCTAACATTTATTGCACTGTCAGAGTGGCTACTGTTTTTATTAGCAGATAAAAGGTGTAAAGAATT
This sequence comes from Glaucomys volans, assembly GCA_020662805.1. Classification (NCBI taxonomy): domain Eukaryota; kingdom Metazoa; phylum Chordata; class Mammalia; order Rodentia; family Sciuridae; genus Glaucomys; species Glaucomys volans. Next base: position 323,199 of record JAJEJO010001513.1, read on the forward strand.
TGACTTTGCCCAAACAGAGGTATGGCCTTTGTCCCTGGTTCCTGGAGATAAACCCTTAAACCTTTGGAATTTCTTGAGTGACATGAGTGTCTTTGTTGTTTATGGTGGGTGAGGGGACCCTCAGCCCACACCTGATGTTTATGCTAAGCAGGTAACAACTCATGGCAGGCCCCTAGGCCAGGTGATATCAACCAGACCTTCAGGGAGTGGAGGTGGGGCTGGAAACTGAATTCAACCATTTGGACAACAGATCTATCACCCTCACCCTAAGTAATGAAGCTTCCGTAAAAACTCTGGACACTGAATCTCAGATGACCTTCCCTGGTAGACAATACTCTACAGATGTCACCGTCAGTACTGGGATGGTAAAGCATTATGAGGATAATGAGAATTCCATATTTAGCACCCTTGTAACTCTGTTCTCTGTATCTTTTCCTTTGGCTAATTTTGATCTGTATACTTTCCCTAAAATAAAATGTAATTGAGTGTAACAGTTTCCAAAGAGTTTGTGACTACTTTTGGTGAATTATTGAACCTTAGGGTGGCTTTGGAAACCTTCTAAACTTGGAATTGAGTGAAAAGTGAGGGCAGTCCTGAGACTATGCCCTGTAACCTTGTGGTTGGATCCCACTTCCTTGCAGACAGATTTAGCCCTGGTCCTGAACTTTGCTCTCCAATCTCAACTGTCTTCAGGTAGTGTTAAGACAAGTGGGATCCATTAACATGTCTGACTCCTGAAGCATGACTTGGAGAGAGTGCAGGGTTTGACAAACCTTTGATTCCTGGATAGTCACAAGGTCATCCATGGTATGAAATGATTGTTTTGATCAGTTATTAGAATTAAAAGTTATCAGTGGAATTTAGAAGTGATAAGCCTAACTCCCAAGGCAATACATAAGCAAAATATACTATCCCTTATTACCTAAATGAAAATAAGGGAGACTGTTGGGACATATCACAACACTGGGCCTGGCTTGGATTCTGGGTAGTCTAAGATAAAGCCACTGACCTCAAAGTCACTTCCAATGGGAAAAATTATGTTGCTAAAACACAGGTCACAATGAGGTTTGGAATGACTCATGGGAAAATTGGGGGAAGGAAGGACAGAGAACGTGGAAAGTCAAAGGACTCATCCTAGTAGGGTATTTTTTTATTTTATTTTTTTTGTGGTGCTGGGGATTGAACCCAGGGCCTTGTTCTTGCAAGGCAAGCACTCTACCAACTGAGCTATATCCCCAGTCCTTTATTTTTTATTTTTTGGTGCCAGGGATTGAGCATAGGGACTCTTAACCACACAGCCACATCCCCAGCCCATATATATATATATATATATATATATGTATATATATATATATATTTGTTTGTTTGTTTTTGTTAGGGTTTTGCTAAGTTGCTGAGGCTGACTGTTTACTTGTGATCCTCCTGCCTTAGCCTCCTGAGTCTCTGGGATCACAGGTGTGTGTTAGTGCACCCAGCCCAGGGTAGAAAATTTTAAATGTTTATTAAAAAATGAGAGGAATAGCTTGGTGTGGATGCTGTAATCTCAACTATTTGGCAGGCTGAGGCAGGAGGATTGCAAGTTCCAGGCTAGCCTCAGCAATTTAGCAAGACTCTTTTTAAAAAATAAAAAGGGCTGGGAATGTAGCTCAATGGTGGAGTGCCCTGGGTTCAATCCCCAAAAAAGAAAGAAAGAAAAAGAATGATTGAGAGGGATAGAGTGGGAATTAATGGGGACAAAGCAAAAGTCTTTTTTTTTTTTTTTTTTTTTTTTGGTAGGGGGGATCGAACCCAGGGGCACTCAACCAATGAACCACACCCCCAGCCCTTTTTTTTATTTTATTGAGAGACAAGGTCTTGCAGAATTGCTTAGTGCCTCACTAATTTGCTGAGGCTGGCTTTGAATTTGCGATCCTCCTGCTTCAGCCTCCCAAGCTGCTGGGGTTACAGGCATCTGCCACCTCACCCAGCTACAAAGCAAAAGTCTTTATGCAGCATTCTTAGAGGTTGGGTGGATTGATGGGAGGCCCTCCCAACAAAGCAATAAAATTGCTTTATTCACCTTAGTTTGAAAGAATTTGGAAAGCCCCAAGGTAAAGATGGTCAAGAGAAACCTGAACTCCAGCTTCCTGGGGTGCTGTTCCCAGATCTCATCAAGAAATACAGAAGGCTCCAGGTCTGTTGGTAGGACCTCCAGCTGCAGACCCAAAACTAAGTGCACATGATGGATAACATGGTCAAACTGTGGTATTGCTGGAACTCCCTGACATGTTAGCCCCCATGCCCTGTGATTGCAAAACTTGGTAAAGTTTTAATCAGGTTTATAGTTACGTTGGGAGAATATAGGAATACAGGGTTGATGGGATTAAGGTGAAAGTTTGGAAGGAAAGTGACAAGTATGATTAAATTTATGTGAAGTGCTTGTGTCTCCTTTACCTGAATGTGTAATTGGAATGGGTATCTGATGAGGGAACACTTCCCCCACCTAGCCGTGTATAACAGAAAGCAGGTAAATCTACCCTTCTGCCCATACTGATTTAATATGCTAATAAGGCACAAAATACTAATAAGAATTGTTCTGTCTCCAACAAGAGGTGGAGACTACGGAGGCAATGGACAGAGTCCTTGGTAAAAGCATCATGTATAGTTGGCAAGTCAGGCTGAAGCCAGCAGTCCCCCAAAGCTCCAAATGGATTCTGACATGAATAGACATTCTGGCCAACCTTTGCCAATTTGGTGGTAGAGGTAAATGCCCCAAATCCTATAAAGAGACCAGAACAGAAAGTAGTACACCAAATCATTTCTTCAAACCAAGGAAACACACTCTACAGTTCATCATGCAGAAAGAGATTCTCAGAGTAAAAGTTTGGTAGATTTGGAGAACCATTGAAATATTTGCCATCTAAGACAAGGAGATAAGGGCAAGAGGACTGGTTTATATGCCTTTATGAGTGTCTGCTCACACACAACTGAGGGGAGCTAAGAGAGGGTCCCCCATCAGATATTTCCCTCTACTTTTCTAGTGGACTTGGTGGAGAGAAGATTGGAGAAGATGCTGTACAATTCCTTCCTCAGTGGGATGATGCTGGTGGGACTATCTAATTCTTCCCATGGCAGGATGATGGATGGTGGGACCATCTTTCTTCTCCCCATCCCCCACATCACCTCAACTTTCTTCTTTTCCTACCAGACATTAACAGGGATGATTCCTAAGTAAGAAACTGTCACTATCCCTTTAAACCTCTATGCCTCCATTTCATCATCTGGAAATCAAGGGGTTAGGGGTGAAGATCTCTATGTTCTGCCGTGGTGCCTAAATGCAGGTGATGGTCCCATTTCTGACTGAGGACATTTAGTACCAAATCTTAGCACACTGGCTTTGAGAGAAAGCTGAAGCAAAAATCAGGACAAAGAAATGCCAAAATGACCCACATTCCCCCACATTCTCATTTCAAGAATGTTGTAATGTATTATGAATGAGTCCTTCTGAAGTATGGTTTGAATGCTTAGTTAAATAATAATTCATTCTTGGATATGAGACATTTTGAATGATAGGCTCTAATGGAATAATATTATGAATTGCAAATTGGAACATTAAATTAAATATGACATTACATTATTTTCTGTCATGTCTAGCTTTCTTATTGGGAAAAAAAATGAATTTCTTTGGAAAGCCAAAGTTCCTGAGCTTTTTTTGTGTGTGTCATTAACAAGCCAGTCTTTGTGGGGTGGGAATAGGAGGAGAAACAGAATACTGCTGCAGAAACTAAAATAAAATAAAAAGAATCCTGTTGCAGAATTTTTATTCACATACAAAGAAATGACCCTCTGTAAAGGTCTTAGTCTTGGGCTGTTATAACTAAAGTACCGTAAGCTGCATGACTTAAATAACAGTTTATTTCACCTGGCTTGGTATCATATGCCTGTAATCCGACCAACTCAGGATGCTGAGGTGGGAGGATCATAAGTTTGAGGCCGGCCTCAGCAATTTAACAAGGCCCTAAGTAACTTGGTGAGACACCGTCTCGAAATTCAAAACAAAGCGAGGGTGGTGCTGAGGATGTGGTTCTATTCCCAATACACACACACACACACACACACACACACACACACACATATATATATATATATATATATATATATATATATATATATATATATATACAGATTTCTCACAGCTCTGGAAGCTGGAGAGTCCCAAGATCAAGGTGTTAGCAGGTTTGGTGTCTGATGGGGGCCCACTTGCTGATTTGCTCATAGCCTTCTTCTCATTGAATCCTGGCCTGGCAGAGAGCAAAGAAGAAGCTTGCTCTGATGTCTCTTTTATTTTTATGTATTTATTAATTTTGTGTTACTGGGGATTGAACCCAGAGGTACTCCACCACCAAGCTGTATCTCCAGTCCTTTTTTATTCTTATGTCCCTCTTTGTTTCTAGTGTTATTTCTTATCTTAAAATCTAATTTGTCCCTGATATTAATCTAGCCACTCTAGCTCTCTTTGGGTTTTTATGTACATTGTATATCTGTTTCCATCTTTTTACTATCTGATCTCACTTTTTTTTTTTTTTTTTTTTTAGTGCTGGGTATCAAACTCCGGGCCTCATGCATGCTAGGCAAGCACTCTACCACTGAGCTACATCCCCAGAGTTCCCTTTCACTTTTGAAGGATCATTTCACAGGATCCATAATTATGTAATTGTAGATTGGCTTCCCCCTCCCCTCTACACTTTAAGCATTTCATTCCATGTTATTCTTTTGCATGTGTGCGTGTGTGAGTGCACAGGTGCTACTGGGAATTGAGCCCAGGAATGCTCTAGTACTGAGCTACACCCCAGCCAATTTTTTTTTTTTTTTTTTTTTTTTTTGCATGCTGGGGATTGAACCCAGGGCTTTGTGCTTGACAGGCAAGTACTCTATGAACAGAGCTATATCCCCAGCCCCACCCCATCCATTTTTATTTTAATTTTTAAAAAAATCTATTTGGCTCTGGGGATTGAACCCCGGGGTGCTCTACCACTGAGCTACCTACATCCTCAGTCCTTTTTATTTTTAGATAGGTTCTCACTAAGTTGCTGAGACTGGCCTCAAACATGTGATCCCCCTACCTCAGCCCCCTGAGTGTCTGGGATTATAGGTGTGTGCCACTGGCAGGACATTGCACTCTATTCTTTTTTTTTTTTTTTTTTTTTTGGTTCCAGGAATTGAAACCCCGGGGGCATTTTAGCACTGAGCCACATCCCCCGCCCTTTTTTTTTATTTTATTAGAGACAACGTCTTGCTGAGTTGCTTAGGACCTTGCTAAGTTGCTGAGGCTGTCTTTTAAATCGCCATCCTTCTGCCACAACCTCCCAAACTGCTGGGATTACAAGCAGGCACCACGGTGCCCAACTTCCACTCTAGTCTTGCCTGCATGGTTTCTGAGGTAAACTTGGATGCAATTCTTTACACAGGTGAGGTGGTTTCCCCCTACCCCTCTGGCTTCTTTCAGTATTATTCTTTATTGTTGACATTCTGTAGTTTAGAGGTTATATGCCTAGGTATAGTTTTTTGGACACTAGTCCTTGTCTGAGCTTCCTAGATCTGTAGGTTTGGATCTAACATTAGTTTTGGGGAAATTATGTCACTGTTGCTTCAACTGTCATTGCTTCACATATTCTTTCCCTTTCTCCCTTTCTTCTCCTGGTATTCTCACAGTGTGTATAGTTGTCCCACATTTCTTGGATCCATCCCTTCCTTCCTTCCTTCCTTCCTTCCTTCCTTCCTTCCTTCCTTCCTTCCTTCCTTCCTTCCTTCTCTCCCTCCCTCCTTCACTCATTTTTTCTCTTTGCTTTTCAATTGGGGATATTTCTATTGAAATATCTCAAATATAAAGATTCTTTCCTCAGCTGCATCCAGTCTCCTAATGAGCCCATCAAAGGCAATTTTTCATTCTATTACAGTATATTTGATCTGGTGCTTCTTTTGGGTTATTTCTTAGAATTCCAACTCTCTGCTTACATTCCCCATCTGTTCTCTTTCCTTTTTTTATTTTTTGAAATGGGGGTATCACTATGTTTCCCAGGCTGAGCTGTAACTTCCAATCCTCCAGCCTCAGCCTCCTGACTGAGATCTTTTGGCGTGCTCCACCACATCCGACATTCCCATCTGTTCATACATGCTATCTACTTTATCATGGTTACTTTAAAATACCAGTCTGATGATCTCCACATCCCTGCCATATGAGTCTGGTTTTAATGCTTCTCTGTCTCTTCAAATTGTGTTTATTTTTTTGTCTTTTAGTATGCCCTGTAATTTTTTTTCTTGCTGGTCAAACGTGATATACTGGATAAAAGGAACTGCTATACAATGGCTTTTTGTGATGTGGTGCTAAGGTGTGGGGAAGGGGGAGCATTCTATAATGCTATCACTAGTTCTCAGATTTTTATTTATTTATTTATTTATTTATTTATTTATTTAGCCTTCTTGCAGTGCTAGGGATTGAACCCAGGGCCTTGCATGTGCTAGGCAGATGCTCTACCCCTGAACTACACCCCAGCCCAGGTCTCACTCTGTGCCTCAGGACTGTGAACTTCCCCAGCACTTGTTGGTTCACACACTCAGCACACCCACCTTGGTTGGGATGCTTTCATTATCTAAACACCCCTGTGGGCAAATCTCGTTAAGAAAAACAGTCCTGGGCTGGGGATATAGCTCAGTTGGTAGAGTGCCTGCCTTGCAAGCACAAGGCCCTGGGTTCAATCCCCAGCATCGCAATCATATGGTAATCAAAAAGAAAGAAAAAAAAAGAAAGAAAGAAAAACAGTTCTGTATATTTCAAGATGTTTTCTTTTCCCCTTCCCCTGCCAGAAGAAGGGATTCCCCTCTTCCTCAAATATTTCCTGTGGGAACCTTGTTGGGCTCCTGGAGGTAAAACAGAAGTGTGGGGACACTCACCCCACCCCTTCATGTTACTGGGACCCCCTGGAGCTTTTAACTCAGACTCATCCACAGGGAACCTCCTGTGAATCATCACTTCCAATTTCCTTCCCAGCACTGGTCCCTGAAGCTTGAGCTTCTGACCCAGTGAATTATGATTCTCTCCACCTGCCCGTCTCTCCAGTTTGGGGGGTGGGGACTTGCCCACGTCTTCACTTCTCCTTACAGATCTTTGAAGAACTGTTGATTTTTCAATGTGTTCAGCTCTTTACTTGATGATTTCCAAGCTCCTTATAAACCAGACCTGAAAACAGAACTCCTCCACTCAGTTTTTTAACTCTTATTTTTGTTTTCAGCCTGACTTCCTAAGGGGCTGCCCTGTGTCTGCTTCACTTAAGGACCCATCATGGATGTGGGCAGAGGTTGTGTTTAAACATCCTGAGCCCAGGACACTTCTGTGTGGGGCACAGAGGGCATAGAGTTACTGCAGTTCTCAAGTCTTGCACGGCTTTCAGATTTCCCTGAACCCTCTCACGTCAGCCAGAGATATGCAGAGAGCTTATTTAGACCTTCTCTTGCTCTATCATTTCCAGAATCTTCCCATTAAATTTCTGGCTGGCTAACTGCTCACCCCACCGGGCCACAGCCTCAGGCCAGCAGAGCGGCCGGTTTCCATGTTCATTTTCCACTGAGCTGGCTACTTTCACTGGGCATGCTATCAAGGGCAGGCTTCTCAGTCTCCATTCCAATTCAGATCCGCCCCCTCTTGCCACCAAGCTGGCTTTCTAGTCTCGTCCTGCTCTGGTAAAAGGACTAAAGCTGTCAAACTGGGTGCCGGGGAGATGGGTAGGAAACAAACCACCATTGGCAAGAAGATTGAAGACTCCTGTTGTTCCTACCCAAAGGGCCAGCAGTTCTTTTGAATAAGTACCTCTCAACTTTTTGTTTGGCTTTGGTTGATCTCTGGGGTCCAGAGAAAGTTATTTTTTTATTTTTATTTTTTCAGAGAAAGTTATTATTATTATTATTTTTTTTTTTTGCGGTGCTGGGGATTTGAACCCAGGGCCTTGTGCTTCCGAGGCAAGCACTCTACCAACTGAACTATATCCCCAGCTCGAGAAAGTTATTTTGAAATGGGTGTTCTTGATAATTTCCCCCCCGGGTCGTGCTCTTGTTTGAGGGGAGAAATTTTGTCTACATTTTTTTTTTTCATTTTGGTACTGGGGATTGAATCCAGGGATGCTGACCCTGAGCTACATCCCCAGCCCTTTTTGTTTTTTATTTTGGGTCAGGGTCTTGCTAATTTGCTGAGGCTGTTCTTGAACTTGTGATCCTCCAGCCTCAGCCTCCTGAGTTGCTTGGATTATGGGCATGAGCCACCACACCCAACTTGCCTACATCTTGATACTGTCATATTTGATGTCCCAATTTGGCCCATTTTAAGTTTTTAATTCCTGTAGTCAAACTTCTCTCAAAAGGCTTTGCTATTATCAGCAATATTTAAAAACACAAGGATACAGACTTTTATATTTTGTCCTAGTCATAGTTATACAGACCTCACGTAGCACTAAAAAGGACTTATATTGTTTTAGTAATAATATAGTTGCTCTTTAATGGCAGGATCGAATCACTCATTTGCCTTTCTTCAAGCATTCATGGAGCATTAGTGGAAATCAGAGAATGAGTTTCAAATAATCATCAATCAACCAATCAATATTCTTTGCTCCTCTGCTTCTCTTTCCTGGTCTCTTGCTCTTTCGTTTCCATGGCAATATGGGTTTGGGAAGAAATCTAATCACACTCGCACACATTCTTAACTTGGAGAGAGATGAACATTAGGTATGGAGGGAATGGCTGGAAAAGAGCAATATCAGCCCTAGGAAGCTTTGGTAAAATGAACCCAGATTTTACAAGACGAATATATTTTGGTAGCTTAATACCATTCCAGAGATAAGGCATTCATGTTATTTTAAAAATCTCTAACAATGCCAAAAATGTATAAGGCGAAGCATGAGTCTTTCTTCCAACCTTTACTGCCAGGCTCCCAGTTCCTCACCCCAGTGGCAACCACTATAATCAAATGCTTGCATTTTCTTCAAGAGATAGCCTATGTAGGGCAGGGGATGTAGTTCAGTGGTAGAGTGCTTACCTAGCACATGTGAGGCCCTGGGTTTGATCCCAAGCATGGAAAAAAAAAATGCTTACATAAATTTAAGCACAAGTGTATTTATTACTTTATCTTACACAAAGGGTGACATATTACTTCAGGTGACTTTTCCTCTTGCTCTTTCACTCAATATTATATTTTAGAGATTATTCCATATTAGTACTAATGAGCATTCTTGTTTTATTTTTAAGTTAATTTTGAATTTTGGAGTACCAAAGGCTTAAAAATAACATTGCAGGCTGGTGATGTAACTTGGTGGTAGAGCACTTGCCTAGCATGCACACGGCCCTGGGTTTGATCCCCAATACTGTTTAAAAGAAAAAAAAAAACTATGCACAAATAGTACAAATAATCCCTGTATATCCTTTCCCCAGCTTCCCCACATGTTAACATCATACACAGCCACAAGACAATTACCAAAACCAGGAAATTAGTATCGACATAATACTATTAAGCAATCCACTGACCCTATTCAAATGTTTCCAACTATCTCACTAATGCTTTTTCCTGGCCCAAGATTAAATCCAGCATCATACATCATATTCAGTTTTCATGTCTTCTTAATTTCCTCCTGATAGAATTCCTCAGTCTTTGAAGAGCACTACCCAGTAATATTAATAGGTCTCACACATGCCAGGCAAGTACTTGATTGCTGAGCCAAATCCCCAGCCTTTCTTTAATTTTATTTTGAGACAGGGTCTCAAAAGTTGCCCATGCTGGTCTTGAACTTGTGATTCTCCTTCCTCCACCTCCCCAGTTTCTGGCATCATTGCAGGTGCACCACTGTGCCTAGTCAGATTGTGCATTAAAATAACAATGACAACAACCACAAAAACCACAGATGTGATGCAGCGCCCTTCTTACTGTATCACATCAGGAGGCAGATGATGTTGACATGTCACATTACTAGTGAGGTTCACGTTGTGTAATTAGTTAGGTGGTGTCTGGGAGATTTTTCCACTGTAGAGATGCTCTTTTTCCCTTTGCAAGTACCTCGTCGAGGAATACTTGAAGTCTCTGCAAATATCCTGTTTTTAATCATACATTTACCCACTGATTTTAGTATTCATGATGATTCTTTTTCTCAGTCTGTTTGGGTTACTTCACAAAACACCATAAATTAGATAGCTTATATTTGTCACAGTTATGGAGTCTGGGAGTCCAGGACCAAGATGCCAGCAGATTGGTGTCTGGTGGGGGTCCCCTTTCTGGTTTATAGAGGGCAACTTCTCACTGTGTCCTCACATGGAAGGAGCAGGGAAGCTCTCAGGAGACTCTTTTGTAAGGGCAATAATTCCAAAGCCCTCGTGACCTAATCACCAACCAAAGGCCCCTCCTCCTAATACCATCATAGTGGTGTTAGATTTCAACATAGCAATTTGGGGAAACCCAAACATTCAGATCATAGCATCCTGGCTTATGACAATTATTACTGTGATATTTGCTGTGTAGTTTTCTTTATATTTCTATCTTTCCTTCTGTATTTATCTAATTCAAATCCTAGTGTAATAACTTATCCTTCTCCAATATTTTAAAATTTGTTCAACTATTTACATCACTGAGGACTCATGGATATCATTTTACTGTGGGCAGGAATCCATTGCCATCAATATTGCTTTTGTTGCTCAAATTGTACCAGATTTGACCATTGGGAGCTCCTTCAAGGTGTCTCTTGACCCCAATGTTTTTCCTACTCTAAGTCTCCTAATGATTTTAAATCATAATTAGAGCAACTTAAATATACATTTGACGATTTCTAAAGTGATTTCATAATTCTGTCCTGTGATCCTTGTCAGATAAGGTCTATTATTCCTGCACAAGATGTACTTCATTGCCTCCTCCAGTCAAGCCTCATTCAGGACAGGTCTGCACTCTTCCAATCACTGGACTAGGGAGGATACTTTAATCAAACTGAACCAATTCATAGACCAACTAATCATGATATCTTGAAATGTCCTTGCCCTAACAGATATGAAATAATCAAATGCCTTTTTGGGCTGAGTTGAAAGATAGACAGGATCTCATTGAGCACTCAAACTGTGAGGTTAGGGTTCCGAGGAAAGAGAACGGACCAACCCTGTGAGAAGTATAACCATTCAAGAGACACGCTGTCCCCAGAGAGACAGATGGGAGGAAAATTCCCCTGAACCCTACTCTACTTCACTTACAGTACTTGGCCTCTGGGAGATCATCCCACCACCGTACTCAGTACCTGAACATTCACATTTGACCTGTGTTGGCCAGGTATGGTGGCACATGCCTGGAATCTCAGTGACTTGGGAGGCTGAGGCCTGGAGGATTGCAGGTTCAAGGCCAGCCTCTGCAAGTTAGCCAGGCCCTGTCTCAAAATAAAAAAATAAAAAGGGCTGGGGGATATATCTTACTGGTAAAGTGCCCCTGAATTCAATCTGCAGTACCAATTAAAAAAAAAAAGAAAGAAAGAAAAGAAAAGAAAAGAAACGAAACATTTTACCTTGTTTGGCTTAAATTATCATAGACTTCTCACACATTGAAGTCCCTGGAGTGGAACAAACCCCACTTGAAAGTGGAAAGCTGGAACTAAAGATGTGAAGTGCCTTGTTCTGAACTCTGCAGCTGGTGGCCACAGAGTGAGAACCCAAGTCCAAGTCCAGGCTGCTATTCTGTTCTCCAGTCTCCAAAACAACATGCAGGGAGGAATCTTTGAGAATTCTTTCAAATTCTGTGTTCCTCTGACCTGGGATGGAGTGGGAAAGTATGAAAGATATTGGCCCAGGTGCTGGGAATTTTCCTCAGCTAAACCTCATCATGAATGTTCCCTGTTTGAAAGACAAACATAGGGGTTGCAGATATATCTCAATGTAAAACCACTTGCCTAGCATGCTCAAGGCCCTGGGTTAGAGCCCTAGCAATCTACTCCCCTACACACACACACACACACACACACACACACAAAATTGAAAGACAACCATGGATCAAGTTAACAAGTTTCAAAGAGAAAATTTTGGTTTTAAAGATATGATAGAGGGGTTGGGGCTGTAGCTCAGTGGTATAGCCCTTGCCTTGCATGTGCAAGGCACTGGGTTTGATCTTCACCACATAAAAATAGATACATAAATAAAGATATTGTGTCCATCTACAACGAAAAAATGTTTTTAAAGATATGTGATAGGTTCTATCATATCTATACTGGTGATTTGGCCAGAGAGGTATTTTGATTTCCATTATTGCCAAAGCTTATCTCCCTACATAGGATCAAAGTCTTGAGTCAACAAATTTGCTCCCTGCCAGTCAGATGCAGGGTGGAATAGGCTCAGCTAGGGTATGGCATGATCCTTAGTTCACCCTTCCCAACTCTCCCCCTTATCAAGCAACAACATTAAAAGCAAGTAAAAATGCAAAGGGGAGAACAGCAGCAAGTCATGGTCCAAATGGACCCCAACCCCTTCATAATCATCTGCCTCATCCATACAAAGGGAAAATGATCAGATTATGAAAATGTCCTGCATCTTGAACTGGGATTGCCCTAATAAATCAGGCCTGCTTAAACCATGATGCTAGTTTAGAAGAATTTTAAATAGACAATGAATTTTGTCCAGAACTTATTTCCTCAACATTATTAATCCCCACTTCATAGATAACATATATTGAAGCAATTTCTTTAAGGGACAATTAGTAAGTGACAGAGGAGGGATTGGACCCCCCAAACCTTAAATACACTCTTAACCATAACACCATGTTTATTGTACCAAACCAGCTAGTGCTTACCACACCACCTCTCTTCATATTATGGAGAGAATGTGAAGTGTTTAGTGATAGCACCTCCTTTCCAATTCTTTTCTCATACATATTGGTTTTATTAGGGGGGTGCCACGTATTGAACTCAGGGGCACTTGACCACTGAGCCACATCCCCAGCCCTATTTTGTATTTCACTTAGAGACAGGGTCTGACAGAATTACTTAGCCCCTTGCTTTAGCTGAGGTTGGCTTTGAACTCATGATCCTCCTACCTCAGCCTCCTGAGCCACTGGGATTATAGGTGTGCACCACTGCACCCAGCCATATTGTTTTCTTTTGTTTGTTTTTTGTTTTTTGCTTTTTTGTTCGTTTGTTTGTTTGTTTGCAGTGCTAGGGACTGAACCTAGGGCCTTGTGCTTCTGAGGCAAGCACTCTACCAACTGAGCTATATCCCCAGCTCTCCATATTGTTTTTATAGATATTTTACACATATACTTGTCATCTACTTTTTCATTTAACATCATATCATTAACACTTTCTTAGACTTTATGTCTACAAGATTTCTGTTTTTCTCTTCCTTCCTTCCTTTCTTCCTTTCTTTAAAAAAAATTTTTTTTGAGATGGAATCTCATTAAGTTGCTTGGGGCCTTGCTAAATTGCTGAGGCTAGCCTCAAACTTGTGAACCTTTTGCCTCAGCCTCCTGACTCGCTGGTATTGCAGGCATGTACTACCACACTCATCTGTAAACAAGTTTTCTAATAGCACCCTTATAACACCCTTTTAGAAGATGCCCTATTTTTTCCCCTGATATCCTGTCCTTTTTCAATGACTCAGAATATTTCTCTGTTAGCACTTAACTATTTTTTATGGTTTTATTATGAAATAGAAAAGTCCAAATAACACCAGTGTATAGTTTAACAAATGATTTGAGGTGAGTTCTCTTATAACCACTCCCCAGGCCTCGAATCAGATCCCAATGAGCCTACCAGGGTCTACTGTGTGCTCCCTCTCTCCTCCTGACTTTCAGCTATGACATTTTAAAAGGTCAGTGTAATACAATGTTCATGATCTAATGACTTTGCACCCCATTAGAAGGGCAACCTTTGTCCAAGAAAGGCCAGATCCTTTTCCTTGACTTTGCATATAGCTCAGGGGCATCTGGCCACCCAGCATTGCTAAAAGTTGTACATCTCTTGACAGTCATTTAAACACCATAACTTTTCCTAACACTCTTTTCCTTTCAAGCTTTTTCTAAGGACCATTTCCAGATGCCCAGATCTGCTTGTCCTGCAATCCGATCACGTTCCTAAAAATAGCTTTCTTTCATGTTTTATCCTGGCTTTTCAGATCTCCCCAGCAGTCTCTCATCTGGGCTCTTGCCTTCTGTCTAATTACCTCTGTCCTGGAACTTCTGCCAAGCAATTCTCCCTTCTCTTGCAATGCCAACATTGACCCACTTTAATGCCCGCTAAGAACTTTTCCCCAACCCCAGGCAGACAGGAATTCTCTCGAAATCACATGGATGGGAGTACAGGCATTTTGTCCTGCTTCCTTACTCTCAATTGTGCCTCCCACTCAGAGAAATGATGCTCCTGAATTATACCACTGGGAATTATTCCCTCCAGTCCTGAAGGCCTTTGATCTTTCAGGATTTTTCTTGTGCATCCAGTACTCCTGGGAGTGTAAATATCATAGCCCTCAGCCACAGGAGGGAGCTAACCTTGAGCCCAGTGTGCTCAAGGAGGGGGTCACACTGCCCCAGCTCCTTAGAGAGGACAAACACTGTAAATGTCAGAAACACCTTCAGTGAGATTAACCATGGAAACCATGTAGTGTAAATCAGAGATCAGGGACAGAGCAAAAGTAGCAACAATTTTCAATGAGATGGAAAATAAAAACGAAGAAACATCTGTGAACAATTTGGTAACAACCTAGGCCACTTCTGCTTGTGGTGTTTGACCCTGATACTGTTCAGAGCCCCCTAGGTCCAGCCTTGTACTTAATTCTCTTCCAGTCAAATGATTTTTAGATCAGGGTTGTTTGAGGTTTCATCCTTGGTAAGATTGTTTGAAAAAAGCATCCAAATTAGAATCATTCTTATTTCTCTCTGGCATTACCCTGCCTAAACCTGAGAGTGTAGAGGGGTTTCTGTCCTCAAGAGAACCAGTGTTCACAGAATGGATGCTGGTAGGGGTGAAAAATAGGCAGCAGATGTCCACTGATGAGCTTGCAAACAATAAACCTGCTGTATCAGAGTGATTGCCAAACTCTAATCCATTGGTTGACTATCAGATACATTTGGACTCCTGCTGTTTAAAAATTCAGGAACTGGAGTGAGGTGCAGTGGTGCACACCTGTGATCTCAGCAATTTAGGAGGCTGAGGCAGGAGAACTGTAAGATTAAGACAAGCCTCAGCAACTTAATAAGTCCCTAAGCAATTTAGCAAAACCCTGTCTCAAGACAGGTTTTTAAAAAAAAGAGAAAAAAAAGACTAGGGATGGGGCTCAGTGATTAGACATTCCTGGGGTTTAATCCCTGGAAGCAAAAATAACTAACTAATGAAAGAAAGAAAGAAAGAAAGAAAGAAAGAAAGAAAGAAAGAAAGAAAGAAAGAAAGAAAGAAAGAAAGAAACTAGTCATGGTGGCACACACCTGTAACCTAGGTGTTTGGGAGGCAACCAAGAAAGAAAGAACCAACTAGTCATGGTGGCACACACCTGTGACCCAGGTGTTTGGGAGCAGGAGGACAACCTGGGCAATTTAGTGAGACTCTGTCTCAAAACAAACAACAAAAATAAAAAATAAAAAGGGGCTGGGAATGTACCTTGGTGGTGTAACACTTCTTACATGTGCAAGAACCTGGGTTCAATCCCCAGTAATGTAAGAAAAAAGAAGCAGGAGCCCACTGAGGCAGACCGTCTGGAGGCAAAGCTTTGCAATGGGTACTTTTTTGACACTTCCTTGTTGATACTGACTCGTCGTGAGGTTGTGAACTATTGCCACATTGCACAAGGATGGTTCAGGACCAAGGATAGCAGCCCTCATACCCACTCTGACAGCCCATCTGTGGACCTGGATGCAAAGAGAAGAGGGGCTCCTGGAGGGGCAAAAAATGTTCAAAAAGGTCTTCCTTATAAAGACCCCTGTCAAGGCAGGGCTGGATGAAGGAAGGTGGGGCTGCCCTCCTTGGCAGTTCCAGTGTTCATGTCGCCCTTTTTCCCTTTTGGAGCCTTTGCACTGTCAAAGCCAGGTTCTTGCTTTGTCCCCTGGCACCTGGATTCAAGGCCTGATAAAACTTTCATCTTCATCATCCCCTTAATATAGCAATGAATCTATGGCTGATCCCTGTGAGAGAGGCGTGCTGAGAAAAGGAAAGCAGCAGCTGGCTTAACGTCTCTCCATAGTCCAAAGAGTTGTGTAAGAGGAGAGAAAAAGGTTTCTAATGTTCAGCAGTTTAAAAAGATCAAGGATTTTACAGCAAAAGCTTCTCTCAGATCTTCCAGATGTTAGAAGCCCCTGAAAAGTCTAACCTAAAGTGAAAAAATCTGTTCTTGTGCCAACAGGAATTGTCTGTCTACGTGCCCTGACTGCAGATGAGGGAGGAAGGCTGGCATCCCAGGGTTGCCTGCATGAGCTCTCCTAGAATCCATTTCTTTTCCTCCTGTGAGCAGCAGCACATACTTCCTCTTGAGAAATCATCACCTCTTCCCTATGGGGAGAATGATCAGCGATTAGGTGTTCAGTAAGGGCTCCTCCCAGTGTATCTCAAATTGTAACATGCACAGATCTGGGGGATTTGTTAAAATGCAGATCCTGGTCAGGCCTGGTGGTGCATGCCTGTAATCCCAGCACTTGGGAGGCTGAGGCAGGAGGATCGCAAGTTCAAAGCCAGCCTCAGCAACTTAGGAAGGCCCTAAGCAACTCAGTGAGATCCTGTCTCTAAATAAAATACAAAATAGGGCTGGGGATGTGGCTCAGTGGTGGAGTTATTATCCCCAGTACCAAAATAATAATAATAATAATAATATAATAATAATAATAATAATAATAACAATAAAATGCAGATCCTGGTTCAATAAGTTCAGGATGAATTCTGCAGTTCTGCATTTCTAACAAGTTCCCAGGTTCCCAAATTCCCAATGCTGCCGGCCTGGGTATCTGTTCTCAAGAACTTGGCAGTAGCTGGGCAAGGTGTCGCACGCCTGTAATCCAAGCGACTTGGGAGGCTGAGTCAGGAGGATTGCGAGG
>JAJEJO010001513.1:340345-372696 GCA_020662805.1 Glaucomys volans
AAAAAAAAAAAAAAAAAAAAAAGAACTTGGCAGTTAGAAGTTTCCTCCCTGGAACTGGAATCTCTGTAGAGTGTTGAAAAACAGCAAAACCCAGGCTACATCTCTCTGCTGTTTGACTGGGTTCTTGCCTTTGCCTGCTTTGTATCTGCAGCATCCTACCTATTTCAGTTCCAGGCTCTCCAGCCAGCCCTCCTGCCCTGCCGGCTCCCAGCCAGCCCACCTGCCCCTCACTTCAATCTGCCTCTCTTGTTTTCTGAGGATAAAAACCAGAAAGCCTAAGTGATATGATCTCTGAGTCCCAGTTTCCTAAGTTATAGGAGACAGAAATCCCCAGTGGGAAGATATTCATTGCATATCCATATATATATATATATATATTACCCCCACACAAAACCCTTTACTCATAGTTAAAAATTTAAACACAGACTGTCATGGTTCTGAATCTGTGATACTTCCAGGGTCTCTTGATCAGCTGGAACCACAGCAGGCAGGAGAGTAAACACAGAGTCCAGTTTATCTGACCCAAGAACTTCACCCAGAACATCAAGACTATATCTCCCCACACTGTGAGACTACCACATGCAGCTGAGGCTTATTGCTGGGGCCTGTGGGAACATTCTCAATCTTTTTCATCATGAGGAATCTATCAATGATTTTTCCAGACACTACATGATTCCTTCCCATCAAGCCAATCACACTTAGAGCATGTGAAAAAGAACTGACAGCTATTTGCACCGGGGTCACTGCCTACCATAGAAAGAAGGCCTGGAGTCAAGGGTCTAAGTTTAAATTTTCCATCTGCAAATGGCCCCCAATTACTGGCAACTCCAGTGCCATCTCCATTAACAATATCTCCACCCTAAATCATGAAATCCTTTATGACCACACCGAAGGTGCTCACTTCGTCTCCTATCAGCACTCTGTCTGTTCTGAATTCTCCAGTGCAGAACTGCCTAAAGTTCCTGGTGTTCCCATTAGACACAATGTCTGCAAATAGCTCCATCTTCATGCAACCAACTTCCTGGTTGACGAAGCTGACATCAAAGAACACCATGGGGTTGACAGAGCTTGAATTTGCCACCACCAAGGCTCTGACCCAAAAGCAGAAAGATATTCATGATATAAAATGGCCAGGACACAGGCGCTGCCTTGAGGTGTTGCCAGTCCTTCAAGGTCCTAAGTGGAAGTCCCTCCAGGAACCCACATAGCTCTGCTCTGCTGCCAGCTTCTGCTTCAGGCCAGGTATAAAGGAGAAGATACAAAAGTAATTGAAACTGTTGAGACTTTCAGCTAAGGGGTGCAGGTATAGGGTAGTGGGAGAGCACCTGTCTAGCATGCATGCAGCCCTGGGATCAACCCCACCAACTCTGCAAGGAAACAAAACAAGTAAAAACCCAACATAGACAAAAACAGAACCTTTCAGCTAAGAGATTGATTTTTCTAATTACTAGTTAATATCTTCCTTTTTGGGCCTCAAAAAGCCTGTTCACAGCTATTTAAAAATGCAAATTATTTGAATTTTCTCATATAACTAGCTCAGTATAAATTTCTCCACATTCTAATATAAATTTTCATTAACTGGCCTGTCTAGTAGAACCATTGGCTTTAAGTGATAATGACAATTTCTCTCAACTAATTAGTATCTTGTCAATTGATCCCATTTTTACTTTCTCAAAAAGCAATGTATGGGGGTATGAAGGATAGCAGAATGAATCAGACATTATTACCCTATAATTTAGGGTAATAATGTATTATTACCCTACATATTTTATTTACTTATTGATTCATTGAATGGGTACCCTGAATGAATCAGACATATATTACCGTATATATAACTATACGACTGGTGAAATTCTACATCATGTATAACCAGAGAAATGAGAAATTATACTCCATTATGTATTATGTATTCAAGTGCTTTCTACTGTCATGTATAACTAATTAAAACAAGTTTTGAAACAGCAATGTAAATTATAACAAGGACTATTTATTAGTTTTACTGATATAAATAAAAATTGAGTTAATATTTAATGAGTAATTAAGTGTGCCAGGCAACAAGCTAAGCATTTTATATAATCTATGTCATTTAATTCTTTTTTTTTTTTTTTTTTTGGTACCCAGGATTGAATGCAGAGGTGCTCTTACCACTGAATCACATCCCCAGCCCTTTTTATTTTTATTTTGAGACAGGGTCTTGATAAATTGTTAGGGCCTTGCTAAATTGCTGAGGCTGATCTCAAACTTGCAATCCTCCTACCTCCTACATTCCAGGTGTGAACCACCACATCCAACTATCACTTGAAGTTTTTATAAGCAGCATATAATAGTTGGGAAAAGAAGGAGAGAAAAGGGCAGGGCAGAAAAAACTTTTTTCATTTTGTCCTGTCTTGTTTGAAAACTTAAAATCATAATACATAATATTGTTATAATTTATTTTTTATAAACAATAGATGATAAATTTATATTGTATATGTGGTATTTTTGGAACCCATGGTATTCTCGGGTTTTCTTAGTCTGTGTCTAAGTTGGCAAAGTAAAAAACTACATGGAATTTGGCTGATTCTCCAATCCCCTGCATTTTTAGACAATGACTACATTCTGCAGAAAGGGTCAGGTTTGTCAAAAGAAAGTCAAATTCTAGGAGGAAAGAGTAGGATACAAAAGAAATCACCTTTTTTCCTAAGTTCTATATTCAGAACTATCTTTAGAACCTAGAAAATTTAATGGAGCTTGGTAACCATGGCATGTAAAGGAGTGTATTCTCCAAATGTCACTTTTGGTAGGAAGTGTAACAACCTAAAGAAAAGGAGAATCACTTCTTGCTGGAATCCAGGAAATAGGCTGGGGAGCTGGACCCTTCTCTGTGCTTCCCCAACCAGCAAGTACAGAGCCTCACCTGAAGTTAATCTTTAGTGAAGGATGAAGGATGAAGGATGAAGGAGTACCGTGTATAAAACTGCCCAACCCCAGAGCTGCAAATGCCCCAAGCATACTGCTTAACTATTCCAAAGAAAGAACTTGGAGGACCTGAGGTAGAGGTGTAGGACATTTTTTTGCTCATGTACTCCTAAGTGGAGGCAGGTCAGGATGCAATGGAGGGCCAACGTGCCTACAAGCTGGGGGGACATATAAGATAGGTTGCACAACCACTACACAGATGGATTTCCCAGATGTTTTTTTTTTTTATTTACTTATTGATTCATTGAACACAAATGGAGTACAGCGATTGTTTCACTGGTTGTACACAAAGTAGAGTCACACCATCTGTGCATTCATGCATGTACACAGGGCAATGGTATCTGTCACACATTCTGTTATTATTTTTACCCCCCACCCCGCCCCCACCCCTCCCTTCCCTCTATGCTATATATCCTTCCTCCATCCCAGATGTTTTATGAGCACATTCTTTTACTTTACAATCAAGGTCACTTTGATATGATCCTCACCTAAAGATGGGAGATAAGGGAAGTGGCCAGCTCCCCTCTCCATTTCCCTCATTATTACATTCTCTAGAGTCCTTATCTCATTGCAAGTTTTCCTAGGCACTGATTAGTGTTGACCCCAATAAAAACCTACCCACAGTGCAGACTCTTAGATGGATATTGGGCTCTAATCTCGATGTCATTGTTTACTAGTTTACTAGCTGTGGCTAAGTTACTTCACCTCAGCCCCCAATTCCTCATCCACAAAATGGGCATCATTATACCTAGTTCTCAGGGGGGTTATAGGGTAAAGATAAATTGCTTGGTGAAGTGCCTGGTACGTGGCAAGCAATTAATAAATAACAGCTTTAAAAATTGTATTGCACTTGGGAGGCCAAGGCAGGAGGATCGCAAGTTCAAAGCCAGCCTCAGCAACTTAGCAAGGCCCTAAGCAACACAGTGAGACCCTGTCTCTAAATAAAATACAAAAGAGGGCTGGGGATGTGGCTCAGTGGTGGAGTGCCCGTGGGTTCAATCCCCAGTACCCCCCCAAAAAATTGTATTTAGAGGGTTGGGGTATAACTCAGTGGTACACTGCTTGCCTAGCATGCACGAGGCCCTGAGTTTGATGGCCAGTGAAAAACACACACACACACACACACACACACACACACATACACGATTGCATTTTCACCTTGGCTTTCCAATATTAATGTGGAGAGTTAATACCTTGATATCTCCTCCATTGATTGGAAATAACTGCAGAACAAAACAAAAACAGTGAGGAAAGAAACACCACAAACTTCATCTTTGAGGAAATGTAAATCCAAACTGCTCCATAGGAGGGCAGAAGCAGATGATGGAGTGTAACCAACCTGGCAGAGAAAAGAGAGACAAGAATGCAAGCAGCTGCAGAGGGGGAAGCTAAGGAGACAGTCTAGATGGCACTGACACCTCACCAGACAGGGGTGAAAACAGTGAGCACGCAGACCAGTACCACCTCCAGCAACCAGACAGGCTTTCCTTCTTTACAGGACACCAGAGCTGTATTCTTTGGAGAAACTCAATGTGAGAAACTCAGGACTTAAAAACACAAAGCATAAGGAGGATTGCAGAGAGCACTAGACTGGAAATAGGGGCAGAGAAACACTGTTGTCATTGGTCAAGGAGAGTCCTGAGCCCCTCCCTTACCTCACTTAAGAGCACCTGTAGCTTGGTGTATTCCCCCTGACAGATTAGAAGATTGTTTTGGAGAAACTCTGAGTGGATTGAGATGAAAGAGCTAGAGTATTAGATTGGATCATTGGACTGTGTTCCTAACTCCTCTGTAATAGAAGTTCACAGGCCTACCTTTGTCATGGCCTCAGGCTGGGTGGAGTATACTGCCTCACCTCAGTTTTAGGGCTGACCATGTGACTTGCTTGGCCTTGTTAGCAAACATGAAATAAGCAGACTTGACATGGGTTTGCATGATTGGTTTAGTATCTTGGTGTGTGTGTGTGTGTGTGTGTGCGCTATTATGAGAAGAATAGACCATGGGTACACACTGGTCTGAGATAGATCAGAGACATGTGGAGCAGACCTGGACTCAAGCCCAAGAGAGCCCTGCCTGCAGATGGGGGAAGCAAGAAATAAGTGGTAACGCTATATGCCACTAAAAATTTCGTGGTTTCTTGAAAAAGATGACTTAATATAGATACTGATTTATGGATACTTTCCTCAGAAGAAAAGCTGGTTCCCTGCCCTTTTCCCTGCAGTGAAGCCCACCAATTGACAGCATCTCATCCTCATAGAGCTCCCAGTCACTTCTTAGTGCATTACTCTTAAATATGGGAGGACAGCCAAGGATTACCAGGCACTTGAAGCAAAGAAATAAGGCAGCATAGTTGATAGAATAAAAGGATAAGGACAGATTGCTACTGCTATGTAAAAGAAAAAAAAAAGATGTAAAATTCAGAGAATAATAAAGAGCTTGTTGTGCCCTGCGGCTCAGGACCCCCAAGAAGACCACCAGAGACCATGGTCAATGCAAGCAACAAAGAGTCATTTTATTAGCAAGCTCGAGCTTGGTCCTCCACGCACTCGGTAACCGGTGACGCTAAGAGGCCCCTAGCTCAAATTTAGCAGGGTTTTTATAATGAAATACAAACAGGTTAAGGGGGGGGGGTGTTTACAATGCTCTTTTTGATTGGTTCACATGAAAAATCACATACGAAGCATTTCATTTTAAGTTTTGGGTCAAAAATCACGTATGAAGCATTTCATTTTAAGTTTTGGGTCAGCCTGACCGCTAGGGGAAGGGTGGATAGCCACCCGGCTTTTGCAGGATAGACAAAATAAGGAGTGGGAACATTCTGTAGTTTTTTTAAAAACTGAGGGCAGTTTGGGAAGGACTTATGTTTACATAAGTGTTTGCATTTTCCACCTTTCATTCCCCCCTTTCTTAAGGACATTTTGAGAGCCAATCTTGGGTCTCTATGGCTCTAATTCCTGCTGTTCAAGGCTAACGGGCTGGTATAGGGCCCTTAGCACCATCAGCTGTACCGTATTTATTCTATCTTTAACAAAAGCAACTAACTTATTAATATACAGGGGAAGAGGTCAGGGGTTCTGCCCAGGAAAAGGTGAACCCAAGGTGGACGTCAGGGTCAGCAGGTCTGCCTTATTGGTTACTTCTGGCACAGTGTGTTGCTAGGTGACCTTGTTTCCTCCCCCTGCAGCCGCCCACATTCGACCTGACATTCCAACCTTTTTGGTGATATAGGGTGCTGGAGTATGTCTGGCTGCTTCCTGCATGGTTGGGGGCGTCATGGGGAAAAAGAAAGGTTCGGATGCCGGGTCAGTGGGGAGGCGGCTGTAAGGGTGTAGGAGCATTTGGTTGTATGTCATTCTGGCAACCTCACTCATAGGAACGGCTGTTAGCAGGGTTTGGTCCAAACCTGCACAAAGAAAACAATCTGAGATGTTATTAACTCTGGAGAGATTGAGAAGTCAAAGACCTTGATGTATCAGAGTAAGACCTGAGAAAGGATTAGCATTAGGGTGAATAGCTGCGTTGATCTGGTGTTGGATTTCCTTTTCCTGCTCCTGGATGGTTAGGTGAGCCTGAAAAACCACCTGAATATATTTAAAACAAATCAAGAAAAGGCTGAGAGAGCTTTTAACTTTCCTTTTGTGTGGCAAAGTGGCCAAATGCTTTCATGTTTCATGATATTAACCTTTAAACAAATCAGGCTCTCATTAACTTTTAAATACCTTTGTATTTAAAAAGTAACAAATTTACATATACCTTGTTGATAGCAGGTACTGTTAAAGAATATTAAATGGTAAAAATTAAGTCCCCAATAAAACTTGTCATTTTTATAAATTACCAGAACAGACAAGCCTAGTTTGGAGAACACTAGCCCATCAAATAGCATAAAACTTAAAGAAATCCTTGTCATTTTAACTTTACAAATTGGGAAAAACCTTAAATAGCCTTAAATTGATAACCAACTTAGTTATACACAAACTTGTTGAAATTTGCCCTTTACTTACACAGACCTTCTTAGCACTTACTGAGACCCTCATGTATTTCATCACAGAAAGACTTTCTTACCCAGAAACATTCTTTTTCCTTCTACTGAATTTCCATACCTAGAACCTTCTATTTTCTACTCAAAACTTTTACCTGTACAAACCTTTACTTATAAACCTTTTTTCTTTCCATTCCAAGCCTTATATCTAAATTTCCATCACCAGCTTTATGTCTAATTTCCCATCACAAACCTTCTTAAAACTCTTTTTTATCTGTTGACTTCTTTTGTTTGCATTTTGAAATAACTTTTTTTTAATTGAATCACAGTTGAAACCTTTGGATTCCTTTGTATGTAGAATGGTACCTGTTATGATTTCACCAATAATAATTTAAGTATGTTACCCAATGGAATTTCCATTAATTCCCATAACCGAAACCTGGAAAGGAAATAAAGGCCCAGAGTGGGCAGGCAAAACAGAATAGGTACCTCCTGTGTCCGTAAGGTTACCCTGGAGCGTGCCCTGGGCTCAGTGATCCTTGAGTCCAGGCTTCTTCAGTCTTCTTTGAATCCCAGTAGTTGAAGGGAAGGGACCACCTGGCTGGTTACACCCCTGCGTATAGATGCTAGGGAGGGGCCAGTCATAGGGTAGTCAGTTTTCCAGTGTCCTGCTTGGTTGCAGGTGGAGATGACTTGGTTGGGGCCATGGACTTGCCCCTGGCAGAGAGGAGAGCTGGTCCTCCTTTGGAGTTCTTGCTGGAGCAGCAGGCCACAGGTTAACTACCAGGGACTGGACTGGAGTGTTACCTTTTTCTGTAAATAAGCCTGCCTCTCGGGCATTGAAGACTTTAAAGGCCATTTTTACCAGATTTCGGATAGGGGTTTGTGGGCCTCTGTAAGGCATCTGGATTTTTATCTGGATTTTGGGCAATTTCCCTCACTTAATATAACACAGCAGTCAGTAGAGAGAGAGGAAAAGTGAGTGAGGAATCAGCACCTGTGGATATGAATGGGTTAAGCCTAAAGGGACACTGGAAGAAGAGCAGCAGCCCGCAGGAGAGTGCCGGAGGGCTGGACCCTGTGGGAGGGGTTTGGAGCAGAGTCACGGAGAAGCTGAACCTGAGCGCAGTTGACTCGTGTTGGTGGGGGCTGGGTAGAGGCTGGGTGGTTGTGAGCCCAGCCCAGCATGGGGCATGGGGAGCCAAGGTGGCTGCTGCGGCCTTGGTGAGCCTGCGAGGGAGGGGCAGCGCACTGGAGGGAGGGTGCTGCTGGTCCGTGTGGCCATGGAGGAGCGGCTGCTGCAGCAGCAGTGGTGGCAGGGAGCCAGCTCAGTGTCCGGCAGGAGATTCACAGACCCATTTTCCTCCCGATTGAAGATAAGGAAAATTAAGAATGGAGAAGTGAGAATAGTGACAGACTAACACAACGACTAGGCCAAACGAAAAATGAAAACAAAAGTCCGTACAGCACAGTACACAAACAGACAACAGACAATTGGCACACAAAATATTCTAGTTGCTATTTTGTTGACAAAAACAAAAAGTTTCCGAGAGTCTTTTGCTCAATACCTCAAGAGGTTTCCCGAATGCAACAAAGAGTCACCAGATGCAACAAAAAGTTGCCCTGATGGGTCGAGGGGACATCTCCCGGGACCCTGCTGGGGTCCTATAGCGTGTCCGCCAGGATTTCATCAGCTCAGAACCAGAACCTGCAGACAATTCAGACAGAAAAAAAATATGGCAATGCTGTTATTCACCGGCCATTGGTGTTGCTTATGACTCT
Organism: Glaucomys volans; assembly: GCA_020662805.1. NCBI lineage: Eukaryota > Metazoa > Chordata > Mammalia > Rodentia > Sciuridae > Glaucomys > Glaucomys volans. The sequence continues at coordinate 349,065 of JAJEJO010001513.1, forward strand.
ATGATCAGGCGTCTGGGTGGGCTTTGGGGATCTCGGACGAGCCCCCATATGTTGTGCCCTGCGGCTCGGGACCCCCAAGAAGACCACCAGAGACCATGGTCAATGCAAGCAACAAAGAGTCATTTTATTAGCAAGCTCGAGCTTGGTCCTCCACGCACTCAGTAACCGGTGACGCTAAGAGGCCCCTAGCTCAAATTTAGCAGGGTTTTTATAATGAAATACAAACAGGTTAAGGGGGGGGGTTACAATGCTCTTTTTGATTGGTTCACATGAAAAATCACATACGAAGCATTTCATTTTAAGTTTTGGGTCAAAAATCACGTATGAAGCATTTCATTCTAAGTTTTGGGTCAGCCTGACTGCTAGGGGAAGGGTGGATAGCCACCCAGCTTTTGCAGGATAGACAAAATAAGGAGTGGGAACATTCTGTAGTTTTTTTAAAAACTGAGGGCAGTTTGGGAAGGACTTATGTTTACATAAGTGTTTGCATTTTCCACCTTTCAAGCTCATGGGAATTCAAAATGGACAGCCAACATGTAAATTGCTGTAGAAGAGCTGAAAGTTAAAGTGAAATGAGTCTTGATATAGAATTGGCTCAGAAACCAGGCACACCTCTGTAATCCCAGAGACTCAGGAGGCAGAGGCAGGAGAATTCCAAGTTCAAGGCCAACCTGGGAAAATTAGTGAGTCCCTTTTTCAAAATAAAATAAAAAGAGCTGGGAGTGTAGCTCAGAGGTAGAGTGCTTGCCTAGTTAGGTGTGAGGCTCTGAGGTCTATCCCCAGCACCCTCAACCCACTCTTGCACACACAGTTGGATCATAAGAAGACAGGAAAATTAGATCAATTCAGAAAAGTCAGTGTATAACTAACAGGAATTACAGGAAAAGAGAAGTAAAACAAAGGAGGAAAGTTTCCTAGAAACAAAGGGCATTAGTCTCATAGTTCAAAGAGCCATAAAGTATCCTTGATTATGAGCAAAGAAGTTCAGAATAGAAGAGAAAAAGAGGAGTTCCTAAAAGTACTATGGAGTTCTATGGGTAACACAGATCATAGCCTAAGGTTAGGAGTCAATGACATCACACTTCTGAACCTCAGTGTGAAAAGCACATATAACTAATTAGAACAAATAAAAAAATTGGAAAAAAATATATCATTCAGTTTCTATGTATTTGTACAATTTATATAGTTTCTTTTGCTGTTGATTTCTGGCTTCATTCCATTGTGATCAGAAAGGAAACCATAAATTGTTATAGCAACAGAAAACAGATTAAAATGTTGGTTCTCCCCAGGGAGATTCTCCAGCACGATGGGGAGAGTCAGCCCCACCCCAATCCCAAATCCCCTCCCTATAGCCCCACCCTAATCCCTTCCCGCGCCCTATAAAAGTTGGCAACAAAAGAACTAATGCATGATTTTTCCCAGTACACTGCTTTTAGGTGTAAGCGTGGTCGTCGCTGGCCAGCTAAAATAAAGGCTTCTTTTGGCTTTACGTGATCGACTTGAATGATTTTATTTTCTTTGGGTACAACAAAATAATTTCATTTTTTGCATTTGTTAAAGCTTGTTTTGAGGCCTAATATAGGTGTGCTAGTCAAATTTTCATTACTGTGATCAAAATATCTGCCAAGAATAATTTAGGGGAGAAAAAGTTTATTTTGGCTCATGGTTTTGGAACTTGAGTCCATCCTTGGCCAACTCCGCTGCTCTGGTCCTGAGGGGAGGCAGAACATCATGGTGGAAGGGCATGATGGAGGAAAGTTGATATGGCAGTTGAAGCAGAATTGGAAGCAGGAGCCAGGAACAAGATGTACAATCCCCAAGGAAATGACCCCAGGGACCTGTTGTTCTCTGCAACCTCATGAGCACAGTCTTTACTATATACATTTTTTTTTTTTTTTTTGGTACTGGGGATTGAACCCAGGGGCACTCCACCACTGAGCCACATCCCTAACCCTATTTTGTATTTTATTTAGAGACAGGGTCTCACTGAGTTGCTTAGGGCCTTGCTAAGTTGCTGAGGCTGGCTTTGAACTCGCAATCCTCCTGCCTTAGCCTCCCAAGTACTGGGATTACAGGTGTGTGCCACCATGCCCGGCTTACTATATACATTTCTACCATTGGCATTCTGGTCTTCTGAGCTCCCCCAGAATTGTCCATTAACCTCTGATCACTTTTTAAAAATATTTCAAACTTTCACATTTCCAGTCTATTTTCTCTTTACTTAAGAAACTATAATCCCTATAAGTAATAGAATTATTTAGTTTATGTAATTCATACCCCATTCATGTTGTTGTGATTATGAATACAGTGGACAACATATTAGACACCTGATGTTGAATGCCTGATCTACTCCACAGTTTTGTATTGCTGGGTCTAATGTTAAACGCTGACCCCACTATTCCTGTATAGGTGGTAATTAGTGTTAAAAAAAAAAGATGGAGCTGGAGTTTTCAGGCAAACCTCACTGCAGTTGCTTTCACCAAGGCTTTAGGCAAATAATAAACTGATTGAAGTTGGTTCTTGGTACCAGCATGGCATGCCTTCCTTACACTTTTTGGCAATTCAGTACTTCCTGGGACTGCAGAGAACTCCTGTGGACCACTAGGTATCTAAATGTCCCCCTTGGCAACTCCACACCTAGAAAAGCTATATAGGTTCACAGGCCAGGTATGGTCCTAGGTCTCTCATTAATCAGTTGTTGGACTTTGGAGCAGCCATGAAATCTACTTTAATTCCTAATCTAGTTGAATTACTGGATTGAAAATCATCCTGGAACCTGAGCACAGTGGTGCACACCTGTAATTCCAGCAACCCAGGAAGCTGAGGCAAGAGGATTTCAATTTCAAGGCTAGCCTCAGCAACCTAGTGACGCCCTAAGCAATTTAGCCAACTTCTGTGCTCACAATCAAGGATACTTTATGACTCTTTTTTTTACTGTCGCAAAAAAAAAAAAAAATCTGGGAATGTAGCTCAGAGGTTTAGCTCCTTCCCCCACTACCATAAAAAGAAGAAGAAGAAAAAAAAAACCCCATGTTGTGGGGCTATGATTGTTATCATAATTATATAATTTAATGTTATATGTATTGTTACTTTTATTTATTTATTTTTAGTACCCAGGGGCAATTAACCACTGAGACACATTCTCAGCCTTTTATTATGTTTTATTTTGAGACAAGGTCTCACTAAGTTGCTTAGGGCCTGTCTAATTTTACACTTGCAATCCTCCTGCTTCAGCCTCCAGAGTCGCTGGCATTACAGGTGTGTGCCACTGCACCAGGCTAGTTCCTTTTTTTTTCTTTTTAAAGGATTCATTGTGGGAGCCAAAAGGGAAAGAAGCTTATGGGGAAAAATAATTACTATTATCTCAGAAAAAAAGAGATGTTCTTGAACTGATTAAAAAGAGATTTGGTCAGAAATTTCATGTTTTTGAGTAATTTATATAAGAGGGAAGAGAAAGGACCATTCATTGACAAAAATATTCACACTGAGGTGAACAGCTAACCAAATCTGGACCAATAGCAGGGTACAGAAAAGCCTAAAGCCTTTCAGAAATCTCTCTCAAATAGATAAATTAGTGATTGATTGTATTAACAAGTAACTGATTTCTTAAAAAAGTAGACTCAGATTCCACAAGGGCAGAAACCATGTCTGCTTTCTGTTTCTAGGTAGCACAGGGTCACCTACAATAATTATTTGTGAACTCAAATGAAATGGAATATTTGCTCTAAATGCTAATATTTTCTGAATCAGTATATTATCTCAGGATTTTAATTAGATGTATATCAGTAGATTTTTTCATATTTACAAGTGAGAAAATAGTTTCAATTTGAATTATTACTGTCAAAATAATACAAAATTATAGCAACTTGATTTATCTGGCCAGTCATGAAACCCTTGCTACTGTCTGACCCTCCTTTTGCACATTAGCTGCAACCTCAACAACCTTTGTTAAGAATTACGTCACCATAGTGAGATGCTACTCTACTCCCATCAGATTGGCTAATGTTAAGAACACTGGAGATGGATGTTAGGAGAGGGTTGCCTCTGGAGATATATATTGACTGGGAAGAGAGTGAGCACTTTCTAGGGAGATGGAAATTTCTACATGGTGTAGATGGTAGTCCCACAGAAGTATATATGTATAAAAATCCATTGAGTGGCTACCCTTTAAGGATTTGTATTTTCTGTATATAACTCAATAAAAAAGAATGACATCCAATTTAGCATCAGAACTATGTGGTGGCTATTATAGCCTTGTGGAATGAACAAATAAAATGGAAGAAAGGCACTCAACCACCATGTTCTCATCAGCTAATGTCAGGATAACGAAGAGTGCAGAAGTCAACAGAAGCCAAGTACATCTTGCACTGGTCCACAGATGTGTCCTCTAAGCAAAAAACAGTTGAAGCTGGCCTTCTGCTGTGAATGCTCACTTGCTCTCCTCAGTCCTTGAAGAGCAACTAAATAAAGATTTCCCACAAAATGGGAGGTTTCAGAATACCCACTTATTAACTTACAGTGGTAACTACAGCTCTCTCAGGCATAAGGATGGTCCAGTATGCTGGTGGTCTCATAATCAGCACGTTCTCACCTAGTGATCAACTTTCAGGGAAAGGCAAAGAGATCATTTTACTAAGTCACCATGAATGCCAGCAAGGCCAGGATGAAACATACAAGATGCAGGTAGTGTCTCCTAGGGGCTGGTCTCTGAAGATCTGAGAGAAATGCCTGGTGGACATGACATGGGATTAGAATAAGAGGAATTGCAGACCTCCAAAGTATTTTAACTTCAGGCTGAGTGATCCTCATGCTTCCATCACCATAGGGATGGCCTTGACAATTGAATCATAAATATATATATTTTTATTTATTTTTTGTGGTGCTGGGAAATGAACCCAGGGCCTCGTGCTTATGAGGCAAGTACTCTACCAATTCAGCTATATCCCTAGCCCTGAATCAGAAATATTTAAGGTTGCCAGGCATGGGGGTACACACCTTCAATCCCAGCAACTTGAGAGGCCAAGGCAGAAGGATTTAAGTTCAAGGTCAGCACTGGCAATTGAGACCCTATCTCAAAATAATTTTTAAAAAGATTGGGGATGTATCTCAGTAGAACACCCTTGAGTTCAGTTCCCAGACCCATGGTTGTGGTGTGCAATACCTAAGGTTTACCTTTTTAGATGCCTCAAACCAGTGACTAATTGCTATCACTGGCTTCTCAGTTATCCATCATTGCATAACAAAGTACCCCCTTTTTATTTTGCTAGAGATTCTGTGGGTTGAGAACTCAGGAAGAACTTAGTCAGGTGGTCTCTGATCAACATGGCATTAACTGAGGGCTCACTTACAAGCCTGGCACTCTGTGCTCCTTTTCTTCCTCTCCCTCTTCCCCTCCCAGGCTCCCTCTTCCTCTCCTCATGTAGTGTCTCACTCTCCAGGGACTCTCCACATGGCTTGGGTAAACTTGAAATGTCTCTCTTTATATATCTATCTATATTTATATATATACATACATATCTATAGAATACATCTCTATAAATCTATAAATGAAGACACTGACAGTTAAATATTCAAGTTGGCAATTTAGGGGAGCAGTCTGGGCTAAAGATATACATTTGGAATTTTCATATTATAGATGAGAGATCACCTGATTGATGGTCACCTAGGCAGTGTAGAACAAGAAGAGAGTTAAGCACTGAGCTCTTGAGTTCTTCAATACTTAGAGATTAAGAGATGAAGAAGAACCAACAAAAGAGACTGGGAAGTAGCAGTCTATGAGGAAGAGGGTCAGGGAAGAAATGGTTTCAAGAATGGTGGAGCTATGTCTATGTCAAATGCTTTATATAGGTTAAGTGAAGACTAGCAATTGACTTTTGGATTTAGCAATGAGGTAGCTGATGATCTTGATCAAAGTAGTTCTGGTGAAGTATAAGGGGTAAAAATGTTATTGGAGTAGGTTCAAAAGAGAAGAGCCCCCTCGCACCCCAAATCCCATCAACTAATGAATGAATAAATAAAATGTGGAATGTTCATGCCATGGGATATTATTCATCTATAAAAAGAAATTAAGTAGTGATACATGCTACAACATGGATGAATCATGAAAACATGCTAAGGAAGGAAGCCAGATACAAATGATCACATATCGTATGATTTCATTTATATCCAGAATAGGTTCATGCAGATGGAAAGTTGAGTGGTTGGCGGGGACAGGTGGAGGGGGAGATTGAGACTGCTGCTAGATATCGGGTTTCTTTTTGAGGTGCTAGAAACATTCTAGTATTAGTGGTAATGGTTACACAAATCTATGAAAATACCAGTATGTCTGCTATAGTTTGAATGTCTTTTCCAAAACTCCTATGTTGAAACTTTAACACTGTGATAGTATTAAGAGGGGGGTCCTTTAGAATGTGATTGTCATGAGGGCAGATTACTTATGGATTAGAGACCTTACAAAAGAGGTAAAAGGGAACATTTGTCCCCTTCTGCCTTTCAAAACACCTATTTTTCCCATTTTTTTTTTTTTTTTTTTTTTTGGTTCCAGGGATTGAACCAGGGATGCTTAGTCACTGTGAGCCACATTCTCAGTCTTTTTTTATATTTTTAATTTAGAGACAGAGGTTCCCTAAATTGCTTAGGGCCAAACTAAATTGCTGAGGCTGATTTTAAACTCTTTATCTTCCTGCCTTAGCCTCCCAAGTTGCTGGGATTACAGGCAGGTGCCACCACATCTGGCTTATTTTGTTTTTTCTATTTTAGGAGGATGCAGCAACAAGGTGCCATCTTGAAAGCAGAAAGCAGCTTTCACGACACCTAATCTGCCAGCCCCATAATCTTAGATTTGCCAGCCTCCAGAACTGTGACAAATTTCGGTTGTTACAAAATTACCCAATCTCAGGGATTTCATTATAGCAACAGACTAAAAGAACTTCAGTATGAAGCACTGAGCTGTATGCCTGAAAATGGTGAATTGTATGTGAATTACATATCAATAAAAAAAATTTTTTTTGGAGGGAACAATGCTAGATAGATGTGGTGGTGCCTGGCTGTAATCCCAGTTACTTGGAAGGCTAAGGGAGGAGGATCACAAGTTCAAGGCCAGCCAGGGCAACATAGCAAGATCCTGTCTCAAAATAAAAATGGGCTGATGTAACTCAATGGTGGAGCACTTGCCTAGCATTCATGAGGCCCTGGGTTCAATCTCCAGCACTGCCAAAAAAAAAAAAAAAAAGGCAAAAACAACAACAAAAAACCCCAAAACACAACCCCTCAAAAGATGAGAAATTTCAGTATTTTGAAGGAGCCTGGTTAATACTGTTCCTTCTTAGATGGGCTTGCAAATTAATGTTGTCCTTCACAACAAATTTATACGTTTTTAGTTTATTTAGGGCTGGGGATGCAGCTCAGTGGCAGAGTACTTGCCTAGCATGCCTGAGGCTCCATGTTTGATCCCTACTACTGCCAAAAAAAAAAAAAAATAAAATAAAATAAAATAAAAATAAAATAAAAAATAAAGAGGTTATTTGCTTTTGTATGAACTCAAGACACAATAAGAACTAGCGTTAAGATATATTTTGATCTTAAAAGGGATGCTTTCTTTCTAGATTCATAGAACATCTATCATGGCCCTACTATGTGTGGGGGTTACTCTAGTGTTGGTGTGGTAACAACAGCTTTTTAACTAAAATCAAAAGCCCAACACCCTACCCTATGGATTCTTGTGGGTTATCTCAAAATACTAAGATACTTCTACAACTTTAAAACTATCAAAGCAGGCTTATTCACTACTTTGCTTCAGGATTTAACATAGCTCCTAGGGTATAAAAGTGGTCAACAAACATCTACTAGAGCAGTATATGTTGCCTGGCCATGCTGTTACCAATAAAATGCTTGAAGCTACATGGGTTGGCCAGAGTGGTATGTTACTTGTCCACAAGGTTTCTACAGATACTCAGCTACACATCCTTCCACCCTTCCTTTTGCTTAGGAAGGCAATGAAACAAGACTGGTCCACCACTTTTTGCATTTCTAATGAGCATGGGGAGGAGGAAAGAGAGCAGAGAAGCAGCAACCTTTGATTTCAGAGAAAGTTATGGACAAACTTCTATTATGTACTTCAATTGGCACATTTACTTAATTTCCCTGTGTATCAATCTGTCCTAGAATGTTACCCCCTAAATAATCTTTGTAATAACCGAGGAAGTTTTCTAGTCTTCATTTTACTAGTGATGAAAATTGAGGGTCTAAGAGGTAAAGGAACTTGTCCCACAACTAATTATCAGCCAGAACATGCATCTAGGACCTTCCAACTTTAGGCCATTTCTCCTGTTTGTCTCTCAGAGGGAGGTAATGAAATGACTTAGATCCAATACAATCAATCCTTGTGGTGCAAAGGCCTTTATTTGATTGACATTCCAGAAGATTCTAATTCAGAAACTTAAGTTGTTAGTATGTCAGAGGAAGCAATTTGTGTTCCCAACTCACTTGACTACTCTGCAAAATCCCATGGTATGAGACTACCCACAGTTCTTGCCTAGTTAATTGTCTAATCATATTTGATTCAAGAGGCTCTGAGGGTGGGAAAGTAGGGACAAATGTTAATCACTAGAACTTACTTGGAATTTAGGTTAGTCTGATTACAAAAAATTAAGACAAATGCCCATACACATTTTTTTTTAATTGCAGATTATTTTTATATTGAGAAGTCTCACTAAAATCCTGGGAACTAATTTAAAAACAACTATGTAGGTAGGTTCAGAATTAATGAATTGTTTTGGGATTTGTTCAACAGACAAAACACACCTAGAGAACATAAAAATTCTTTATTCAACTTAATCCAGCCAGTATTGAGATAGTCCGCTATATTAAAAACAAGACATTTAAAAAAATTACAGCAGAATTAGCAAGGCAGTGACTAAGTCACTAAGTTTAATTTTATATTCTTCACAGTCATTTGATAATCATGTAATGATGAACAATATTTGCAGCCACTTAAATGGAGACAACTTCTGCAAAGAATAGATTTCTAATAATTTTTGAATTTTATAAGAGGTTTAAAACATTAAAGTTTCTGGAAATAACAAAAAAGCAATAGGAAAATAAACTAGAAAACAAAATCTACCCATCCATCTCAAAAGTCTACATCATCTCTTGAATTTGTCCTCTGCTGCCTTTCCTTTACCTCTCCATTCCCTTTTCCTAGAGTGTAAAAACAGTAGCAATTAAGAAACTACTCCTTAGGGGGTGTTTCGTGCCTAAAGTGCCTCTGTTCCTTTCTCAGTTAACTGCAGATAGTCTTCTAAGTATTATCTGTGTTTCAGACATGAAGGGAACTGTGGGGGAGAAAGTTAAGTCACCTGGCCAAGGTTATATGCACAAGTATTAAAAGCTGAATTAGGATCTGAACACAGGTCCATTCAACTTTCAGTCTGCCTATGCACTTTGTTGCTTCATGGCAGGGCAGGTCACCTTCCTGGAACAACTGGCACATAGTATTTCTTAAGCTAAGGCTCTTTTAAGTGTTCAATTTCAGGTCTAGAGGTCACTCTGGTCCCCAGGCACTTGTAGTTCCCTCTGCACAGCCTTAGAAACCCCTCCCTCCTGCCTGCAAAGGATTATACTTGATGCTTTGCTGGCTCTCATGGGCCTTGATGCCAATGAACCCAAGTAGCTAGCTACTCCTTTTCTTGGGTGTTAAAGTAGTAAATGGGGAACTGTGTGCTTGCATAACATTAGTAAATGCCTAGAAGCTGTTCTATATAACAAAATTATGCAGGAAATGTCTAATATATCTTTTCATATTGAAAATTAAAGAAAAGCCAATATATTTTATAATTACAGCTATATAATCTAAGCTTTTATATATAGTCATAGATTTTATATTTCCCCTCCAGAATGGTAGCAGTGTTCTTAGTAAGACTCACTCAGTCAAATCTTCCCTTCGTCCCCAAATAATTACAACTTTGAACATTCAACACCCATTTACAAATGCCATATAACTCAAAATTAAGACATTTATACTACAGAAAGATACGTCTTTAGTACTAAACTTAATATACATTATTGCCATCTAACGTAGCTCAACCTACATATGCTACACTCCTAAAGGAAAGTGGCCACTTATCAGTAAGAAACATTTACTATTGTCATGCATTAGATACTGTGAACAACAACAGCAACAAAAATAAATAGGGTTTTTATAACTACCTTCAAAAAATTAATTTTAACTAGTGAAAATAACTGAAAGACCTTTCAGATTGCTGAACATTAAGATGGCCACTCTATTGAAAATGACTTAAAATAAATAATTGCGTTTGAAAAGTGAATATAAAACTACTTAAACAATGATTATTAAGGTGCTAGCCTCATCAATATGACAAGCATTTAAAATCAAAAACATTAGTATTAGTTTTCTGTAATAAACTGACATAGTTTAAACAGTGACTTCAATATTTACTTAGGACTTCTTGGTTTCATAATTATCTCCTCACTGACTGATATTAAAGCGAAGAGTTCAAGACCTCACCTTCATATATTCACTGCTGGTTTTCTATCTGCTGACACTACATTATAAACTCTGTAAGAGCTGGGACCAAGTCTATCTTGTTCACCACTGTAGCACTCCGTATAGTACCTTGGGCAAATATGAGGTGATCAACACATATCTGAATCAATGAAAGAGGAAAATAAAATAATTTTGATTTTTTTTTTTTTTTGCAAATCATTCTCTGCTCATACGATAAACTGGTGCCTCTAATTTCTACAAATATGGATTTAAAAATCTTACGCCAGAGATCAAAGGACCCAATCTCTTTCTTACACACACACATCCTCGTACACACACACAAATACACACACTAATAATCAAGACTACATGAGTCAAAATTACATTATGAATTATGAGATGTCAACATTGTATAAATAAAATTTAATAGTGAAAAAGTGATCTGGAAGCCCTGTGAATTTTTACCCTACACACTTGGAGGACATCACATGAGTTAAAGAAAACACAACAAAATTTCATTTGTTCAGATAGTTATTTGAATGTTTACATACATTTTTGGTTTGTTATTTATTCATAACTAATTTACATTTCCTCAAATTAACATATGTTCCTGTTTAGCATGTAATCAAAATATGTCAGTGAGAAAAATCCTCATAGTACCTTCATTAAGTTGCTGATTCTAAGAAAACACTGAACAAGAACATGTACAAAAGAGGCATTAGAATAAAACAGCATGTGCATTTTTAATATTTGTACAGTTTGATCTTTACATATCTGTCTGGAGAAAATATGAACAAACTCAGGTTTACCATGCTAAGATAATGGTTTAGATGACTGTCACAAAAGAAGTACATACAAAACCATGAAAACGAATCACATCCTTAAGTTCCGTGATTACTGAGAGGATTTCCCCTGCCCTAAGTGCTTTATTATATTTCTTAAAAATATAGGAGCAGCAGCTTATAACAAGTCTCCACTAGTGCATTAATGATGGAATCAAAACAACACAACAGACTCATAAGGATGAGAGGACTGCAGAACAAATAGAAGTCACAGTTTTATGCTTCCTCTTGCTCTGGATAATTTAGAATTTTGCGGTGTGCCTGACGTAAATATTGCTGCTGTTTGAAGTAAACCTTAAATGCTCCTTTTATGGCAACAAAAGCAATTCCACCCTAGAATAAAAAGGAAAATTAGCTTTTTATAATGCAGGTCCAGAGACAGTAAAAAGAATTTTATTTAGATCACCACAAGACATAGGTTTTTTTAAAAAAATATTTTTTAGATGTTGACAAACTGTTATTTTATTTTTTGAACCAGGGATTGAACTCAGGGGCACTTGGCCACTGAGTCACATCCCCAGCCCTATTTTGTATTTTATTTAGAGACAGGGTCTCACTGAGTTGCTTAGGGCCTCGCTAAGTTGCTGAGGCTGGCTTTGAACTGGTGATCCTCTGTCTCAGCCTCCCAAGTTGCTGGGATTACAGGCGTGTACCACCATCCCCAGCTGACAAACCTTTATTTTTATTCATTTATTTATATGTGGTGCTGAGAATTGACCCCAGTGCCTCACATATGCTAGGCAAGCGCTCTACCACTGAGCCATAACCCAAGACCAGGACATCGACTTTTATGCTAAACTAATTCAGATGACTGCAAGTAAAACATTACTTTTCTAATAGGTGTTGAGAGAGGCAGACACTAAGTAATATAAGATGGAGATGCCTATTTTCCTTCCACTTAGCTCTATATCCACTGATAGAGCAAGGAGAATGCCAGAGCACTATGTGCAGATTGCCAGAGCGGGAAAGTGGAATAATAATGACAGCAAAGGGCTTGAGTTTGGCTCAGTGGTAGAGTGCTTGCACAGCATGTGTGAAGCCCTGGGTTTGATTCCAATAATAGCTCCCACCCCAACCCCGAAAAAAGAGACAGTAAACAATAGGAGTGCTTACTATGTGCCAGTATTCATCTGATTTAATCCTCATAATTATTCCAAGATAGCCAACCAATCTACAGGCACAGAGAAGTCAAGAAATTTGGTTTGTTTCATAGCAAGGATGTTTCTTGGTTAGGATTTAAACCAGGGTATGGCACAGTGGCACATACCTGTAATCTCAGTGACTTGGGAGGCATGATTAAGTTCAAGGTCAGCCTCAGCAACTTAGCAAGGCCCTAAGCAACTTGGTGAAACCCTGTCTCAAAATAAAAAGTAAAAAAAGGCTAGGGATATAGACTGCTCAGTAGTAAACCAGCCCTGGGTTCAATTTAAACCAGCCATTCTGACTCTACAGCAGAAGCTCTTTACCATAATCCAGTTGATAAAAAGGATGGATGTGATGATTCAGACATATTCTATAAATTACTTTCAGAATAGTTCTAGAAGGCCAGAACTACTACAGTGGCTCCTCCCTTTTTATATTTCCACTCAAGCTAGTGGATAACAGTGTTATTAAATAGAGGCTTAAGGCACAGGAGACACAAACCCAATATTTGTATACTTTCTCCCTTTTTAAAGCAAATATAGTTATTTCTCTTTTGTATGCCACTTGAAAAAGGTAACACTAAAGCCATCTTACCAAGATTGTCCTTTGTAAATTAGAGTTAACACTACTGAACATCAGTTTACCAACTATTGTCGCAATAGTAGGAAAGACAAGGGCTCCACACAAAATTCGGGTAGCAGAGACATGATCTGCTAAAGGATTAGCTTCAGCTGGAATTCGGGGAACAGGACAACCAATCCCTATAGAAAAAAATGCAGTACATTAGTGCTAATACATCAGAATAGCTACAAAACAACATCTTCAAACTTTTCTTAAAAATGTTAAGATTCTTCTATAAAGTCAGTTTGACAAAAAACTTTATAATCAAAACTCAGGACCTTACCTGGAAATATACTGTTCAAAATTTGTAGTTTATTTGAGTATTTGCGCCATAGTCTAAGTACATAATCCTCCCAGCGAATCATCTTGCCTAATATCAGCATGACAGGAATAGTAGGAAGTCCAATTAAAAGGAATAAAGGATCAGCTCTCTCCATAACATCCAGTCCCTCTTTATGGCCTACAACCTGTGAAAAAGAAAACATTTCTTAGAATCATTTTCTTATCTAATGAAGTGGTACATGTTTGAGCTTAATTCACTTGGTAGGAAATGCTTAATTTCAAAAGAATATCGAAATAAAAATTTTTTAAACCTGGAAAGCTATTGGTCTGAATTTATTTATTAGAAATCTCTCTATTCAAGGAAAAAACAAAGTCCCATGCTATTTCACATTACATTGGAATTAAAAATGGCTGACCATGTTGATTATATTTCAGTGAAAGAGAGGAGGGCTCAGTGTTTGCTTCTATTTCTTACTTGATTTTATTAAGAGTGGGATGTAGGACTGGGATATAATTCTAGGTCCCATTTGTCTTCCAAAGAACATCTGTATTCTTGCTATTCCTTCTAGGAGGTAAGCACAGCCAGCCAAGGGTAGGACTGGTTCCTGTTCGAGAGATGGCTGAAAACTCACTTTCTTGGGACCGGGTGTAATTCAGTGGTAGAACATGTGCTGTCCATGTGCAAGTGGCAAATGCCTATAAGCCCAGCTACTTGGAAGATCAAGATCAACACTGGCCGTATAATGAGATCCTGACTCAAAAAACAAAAACAAAACAACTGCAACAAAAGAAAAAAAAAAAAAAATTCTTTCTTTTAGTTCCAAAAGTGGGAACTAGGCTGGTTATTAAGGTTCTATTCACTGTTCCAGGATAAACTGTTCCAGTTGCCTTTGTTCTAGATTAGAGATAGGAGTCCTAATGCTTTTTCCTTGCTATATGGCACTAGACATGTAAACTCTCTAAGCTAGTAAACTAGGAATAATTAATAGTATCTCTGTCACAAAATTGTGATTTGAGAAACAGAAATGTCATGAATGTAGAGGAAGAAATCACAGCAGGCAATAAGTAGCTGGTAAGCTTCAAGGAGAAAGAGTAGCTAAGCCTCTAAGAAGGCTTTCGATTTGGATAAGTGGAGAAAAGACTGGAAAGGCAGGCAGTAGGCAGATAAGATGACATAAGCCAAAATATAGAGGTAAACTAGACAACATAAGGATGGACTGGAGGAGACAGTCCACTAGGCCTCAAAGTAGAATGATGTATGACCGTGGGAGACCCTGCATTTTTTTGCCAAGTCAGTGAATCTCAACCTTTATCAATTATAATCATAACAAATGATGTTTTACTATTTGTGATTCATTCTAGTGACTCCATCTACATTTTTGGGGTACCATCAACATTTTATGAAGAAGCCTCATAATACTTTGTTTCCATGATTATTAATGGAACAACCACAAAGAGTGCTTACTATACATAGGTCAATACAACTTCTAGGATGTTAGATAGAACTCTCTGTCCCTTTTTATTCCATGCACTTTCTATATTATACAAAAGCAAATTACATCACCTACAAACCTAAGTGTGTTAACTACTACTGGGTTACTTATGAAATAACTACCAAGTTAGACTTGGTTGGCACATGCCTTTAATCTCAGCAACTTGGGAGGCTGAGGCAGGAGGATCATCATTTCAAGGCCAGCCTCCATAAGGACCTGAGCAACTTATTGAGACCCTGTCTCAAAATAAAATTAAATGAGGAAGCCGGGCGTGCTGGCACACGCTTGTAATCCCAGCACTTGGGAGGCTGAGGCAGGAGGATCGCGAGTTCAAAGCCCGCCTCAGCAACTTAGTGAGGCCCTAAGCAACTCAGTGAGACCCTGTCTCTAAATAAAATATAAAATAGTGCTGGGGATGTGGCTCAGTGGTGGAGTGCCACTGGGTTCAATCCCTAATACCAAAAAAAAAAAAAAAAAAAAAAACCAAAAATTAAATGAGGGAAAAAAAAAAAGGTTTGGGAATGTAGCTCAGTGATAAAGTGGCCCTGGGTTCAATTCCCAGCACCAAAACCAAAAACAAAAACCCCCACAAAACAAACACCGAACCAACTTAATCTAGATGCTCTCTTGTAAACCATTACTTAAGGCAGCAGAGATTTTAAGTCAAGAGTAACATATTGAAGGTATTTTAGAAAGATTCATTTGAAGGATGGATAGAAAAGAATGAAGTCAGAGAAACCAATCAAGAGGGTCCTTTAGCCATCCAGGTATGATGAAAGAATGATAAGAAGCCAGATGGTGAAGATTATAGAAAGAAAACTACAGAAGCAAGACCTATCAAAATGGAAAACTACTTGTGGACTTGGTTAGTGGACTGGATAGGGGGCCATGAAGTAGAAAGAACAAAGGCAATCTAAGAATGTAGGATATAAACTCAGAAGATGGAAAGACAGTAGGAATCAAAGATAGAGAAGTTAAAATTGGGAATGAATTTAGGTTTCAAGAAAAGACAAGTCCGATTTCAATAATGTGGAAAGTAACAGTAGGTCACTGAAGAAAGGGGTTAAGCTGCAATTACATGACTGGAATTGATGAAAGGCAGATCTGAACACACATACATAAACAAATGACAGCTGAAAACCTTTAAGGAAGAGATGTAAAAGAGGAGAATTAAGGGCTTGGGAATGAATCTAGAAATTTAAGTCTCTTTAATCTTCAGAAGTTACTGATTGTAACATTATTTATAATAACAAAAGACTGGAAGCAATTAATTGTCCATCGATAAGAGACTGGTTAATAAAAAGGGGTGGGGATGTGGTTCAGTGGTTAAGTGCCCCGGAGTTCAATTCCTTGTACAAAAAAAGAAAGAGGGCTACAGGAGCTGGGGATGTAGCTCAGTGGTAGAGTGCTTGTCTAGCATTCATGAGGCCCTGAATTCAATCCCCAGTATCTCACACAAACACACACACACAAAAAAGAACAAATGAAGAACAGGAATAGGAAGACTTCTTACTAGGTAGCTTTTTTATGTCTTTTTCTTATTTTTAAGCCCTATCATTACTTATCCAAAATAATAAATTAAAAATTAAAAATACTTTATTTGATAAATCTTCACATCAAAAGTAATATCACTGAATACAGTAAAATAGTAAACCTGCATCACTGTCACTGCTCCATAAGTCACAGCTGTCCAATAGATAGAGCCAACCATTATTCCTGCTGCAGCAAATGGACAAGCTTTTGAGATCAGTCTATCTGCAAGATCCAAGACATAAACGACTGGACCTGTAATACAAAGAAAACAAAGTTTCAATATAAGGTGGACTTTCAAAATGATTTGTTCAATATTTTCTGTAGATCTAAAATATTTTCATGAAATTGTATATTCTGATGTTTTAAGAAATTTGGTGTGAACTCAGATTTGAATAGTTTGGCATTTCTCAGTCACTTGTATGAATAGTAAATATTACTTCCTAAACCTGGGAAATAGCCTGTTCAAACTTTTATCTTTATTACTGAACGTGTAATCAGAGCCTCAAATACAGCTGCTCTTTATAAAAGACCAAGTCCTCTTACTTCCATTTTTTAATCACATTGGCTACTGGAGAGGGATAGGGCCATTTTAGCTTGCTCTTTTCAAATAGATCCTGGCAACCATTAAATTCTGCAGTACTTGGTAAGAATATCACTTTCTCTGGTTTCACTCATTTCATAGCTTGGTACAGTGTGTAAAGGTAACCAAGGCTATTTTCTTGTAGCTACACAAAGTGAATCTATTTTACCTTGATTTTCAATATGCTATATTTAGTTGAATATTATTCTTGAATAAGTTTCTTTTTATGATTATGATGCCAGTTTTTATGGCATTTGAAACTATAGATGCCAATTATACTTCTATTATGTGCTTTCTATTTTGGAGCTATTCTTCTAACTGCCATTAAGTTCAATAATTTAGCTCCATAATTGTTTAGAGAAGTCTCAGTTTTGTTCCAAGCAAGGTCAAAGAACAGGATATTTAAACTTAACCAAAGGTAAAGGAAACCTCTTGATTTAGTAATCATTATATCTACTGAAGATTTCCTCTACATACAAACTTACTTCAGACATTTTCATAGAAATACGAGTTACTACCCACCTTCAGGGGTTTTAAAATCTAAAGGAGGCTATACACAAAAACAGTTATCTTTACTGTACAAAGAAATTAACAATTTGTTAATAATTAAACATTTAAAAACAAAGTATCCTGTGGATCCCTTAATCAAGATTCCCATTGATTGTAGGAGTCAGCGATATTACATGTCACTATATAAAGAGAGACTATGTTGTGAAGAGAACATTAGGAAAGATGTCCAAGGACCTTTGATTTAAATGTAGCATATTAACTTATCATTGTCAAGTTTTAACTTACATAATATTTAAAACTATGATAAGGTTATCTCTTGGGACCAAAGAGATAAAGTAAACCTATTTCAGTGACTACTGACTGTATTTTCTAACAACAGGTAGCATTTCTTGTCTCTTACATAATACCAGGTGCACACAGGCATTACATGCACCATTTAATCTCATAAAATAGTTTAATTCATGAAATACATAATTTTACTGGGTTACATTTATAATTTCCTCAGAAGGTAAATAAAAATCATCTTTGATTTAGTATTTTGATAATATTTGAGGGATCTTTTCCCTCAAATGCTGATACTAGAAGACCATGGGTGTACATATATAATACCTCTACATTTCAACTTCCATATTTTTTCTATTTTTTGGTACTGGGGATCAAGCCCAGGGGTGCTCTACCACTGAGCTATATCCCAAACATAGTTTTATTTTTTATTTTGACATATGGTCTTATGAAGTTCCCAAGACAGGCCTCAAGCTTGCAATATTCCTGCCTTAGTCTCTAGAGTTGCTGGTATTATAGGAGTGAACCTCTGTACCCAGCGACTTTCATATTCTTTATTGATAATTTTTAAATCAGAAACTTGAAGCCACAAAAGAACATCTACAGACTCTCCAGCACATGTATCTATCTGTCAATATTCCATTTATGGAAGGTCAATTCCTTCACTTATAGACTAGATTTCATTACCTTACCAACTCCAGGTCCCAGTTCCAGCCAATGCTTTCCTATTCTCCCTACATCATTTTCCCCCTAACTTTTTAGTGGTGTATTTTCATCAAACATGTTATTATTTCTTCTACCTTAATAAAAGAACTCTTCTCTTGATCCTTCTTGACCCCCTATTCCATTTCTTTGCTCCCTTTGTAACAAATTCCTCAAAAGAATTGTATCTTTCCTTTAAATTTTCTCTTGAACTCACTCCACCAAAACTGCTCATACAGGTTTCACAGCCTCCACATATCTAAATTCAGGCTTCCTCTTACTTGGCCTATCAGCAACATCTGACACCTTTTCCTCCTAGCCTATGGCTCTTCAATTCACTTCCAGGATATCACCATCTCTTGATTTTTTTATGTTCCCACTCATTTTTCAGTCTCTAGCTGGTTCCTCCTCTTGTTGACCTCAGTGAAGCCCAACCTCCTAATCCCTACTTCATCATACTCCCTATTTGATTACTTTGCTTTATTTCTATTTTTCCCCCAAAGTGCTCACCACTTAACATACTCTAATCTATTAAACCTGTTTCCACTTACCATAACAAGGGTTGGGTAACTATAGTCTGTGGGCCCAATCTAGCCAGATGATTTTTTGTAAATATAGTTTTATTGAAACATTCCATATGCAAAATCTAAAATAGTACTATCTGGTTCTTTACAGAAAAGGTTTACTGACTCCTGCATTAGAACATAATCTCCAACAGGAAAAGGATTACTTTGATTTTATTTATTAATGTATCCCAAGTTCCTATGACTCTCAAATAAAATGAACTGAATTTTCTATTGAAGTACTTATATAGTTGAAAATATCTACTAAGTGATAGAATTCCTTTTAAAAAATCAAATGTTGGATGAAAATTCCTAAAAAGCAACCCATCACACTACTTTTACCTATCACAAACAATGGCAATCCATATTTCAGAATTGTTTGTCCTCAAAAGATTGCAGAGGGTTCTCAACAAAATACCCTCATTTCCCCCTAGCATCCTGAATCACTGGGTATGAATTCTTTTGTACATGAAAACAAAAAATCCTTTTGGAAGCTTTCTACTCATCCCATTGGTTATATGCTGAAGATCTGCCAAGTAAAGTATGGATACAGGCTGTATTTTATACCACTGAATTCTAGTTTGTTGACAAAATTCTGTCTTGGCTTCTGCCTTTTTAAAGTTTATTTTGGCTAAAACTCTCATGGCACTTCCAAACACACATTCCCAGATTAGTTTAATATTTAGAAGAGGGAGAAAAAAAACCCCAAAACCCAATATTAAACATGCCATTAGAATAATAAACTGCTACCAAAAGGAGGTACTTTTGAGAGCTAAAGCTTATCTAGGCAAGGTATTTGTTGACTAAGAACAATCATTGAAATCCTCTGGATGACAGTCTACGTAACTTATAGTCTTCCAATTAGGGAGCTTATGTGCCACTGTCCCATGGCTTAGGGTCATAATCTTAGGAAAATAACAATAGTCACTAGCTTCTTATTGTCAGATTATAGCACAAATAATAATAGAAAATGGGGAAAGACAAGACCCTAGCCCTTGAAAATCTCCATTCTAATAGAGAAGTAGCAGCATGAATATATGTATCATAGAAGGTAAAATCTAAGGGCATACAATTTTGTTATTTTAAAAAGGCATTATTGGAAAAAAAGGACATTACTGAATTTTTAATGCCTCAGTGGGCCTTACTACTTATGTTCTCAACAGTATTGTATTTACATAGAGATGACAACTAAAGAAGCTTTGTGTAACTTTTGAAAATACATAGTCTTCAATGAAAAGGAAGTCTATTTTGTAAATTCTTTTGTACAATAAAGAAGCTTTTGCAAAGATAACAACCATATCCTAATATTTTGGGTAAATTCAAATTTTTATATTTCTGATTTCAGTGACATCAAAGAGTGAGCTGAAATTATTTTGGAAACTCATTAGTTCATGTCTACTGAAAAAGAATCAGTTTTGTCTAGCAGATACTGCAAAAGTATACTTACTACTAATGTTATTCAAATTCAAGTCTGTGTATGCATGGTCATTAAAGGTACATTTTGGACTAGATGCAGTGCTGCAAACCTCTTGTCACAGTTAATCAGGAGGCTGAGGTGGGATGAACACTTGAGCCCAGAAATTTGGGTTAGGCTGGGAAATGCAGTGAGACCTTGTCTCAAAAAACAAAAGAAAACAAAACAGTCAGGTCCTGTGCCTGCCTGCAATTCTAGCACCTCCGGAGGCTGAGAGAGGAGGATCACAAGTTTGAGGTCAGCACTCTCTCAAAATAATAAATAAATAGGACTGGGGATATAGGATGTAGCTCAGTGGTAGGATGTCCCTGGGTTCAATTCCCAGTACCAAAAAAAACCAACAACAAAAGACCCCCAAACAAAAAAGGTACATTTTCAAATTTAAGAAATTAGTGACTGAAGGGCAGGCTGTTGATAATGTTCAACATCTGCTGGCACAGCTTATAATAATAACCAAAACTTCTAGGGCCTGTTTCTGGGGTACGAAGGTATTCTCAAAAACACCTATGATCAATTCTTGAGAAATGTCATCATTATGCCTTGTCAGAGTGCAAAAGTCTCTAACACACAGCATGATTTAATGAGCACATACAGGTGCCTCACAAGACAACCTCATGCAGTTTCTGAGAAGACTGAACAGCTCCTATGAACTCCAAGGTTTTTGGTAAGTGGCCAGTAGTTTATCACATAGATTTAACAAATAAAATAGATACACAGAGGCCACTCAAGGTCCTGTTTCTTTGCATTGAACTGGTTTTGACTGAGACCTAAACTCAAATACCAACCAGCTAAGATAAAACCACAATCCCACTTTCAGTGCTATCCGCAATTGCAGATTTTCAAGGCCACTGAGAGTCCAACAATATAATTCTACACTTTTCTCCTTTCTCCAAGTCTTTTTGTAACATTCTATGTCTGGAATATTCTATTCCGACTTTAATGCTATATGAAAACCCAACTTCCCAGTGAAAACTAATCTAATTTGATAAAGGCTCACTGGTTTCTCTGTCCCACCCTGTTCATACCCCGTGAGGCTTCCTTTATATACTACTCCACAAAGTGCACTTACCCCTTTGCTTGTACATAATGTTAGTACTTTATGTTCTTGTTCAATGTTTGTTCAGTTGTCTCAATATCCTTTATGTCTGTCCATGTCAGCATCATCTTAGACTGAAAACTCCCAAGGGACAGGGGCCATGTCTGTTTAACTCGTTTTGTACAGTGCCTAGGATAGAACCATGTACAGATAGGTGCTTAAAAATGTTTTTTGAAAATGACTGGCATCACTTTCAAGGACCCTCTACGCCACAGCTATAATATCACAGCATCAGTACATGGTACTTGGCTGTATGCTGGGGCACTTTGGTCTATTCCACAGGGCAATGGAATATAATGGCATAGGACCAAGCTGCAGTACCCTGTGGCAAATATTTAACTCAATTTGTTATTAAAATGGACTTTTAAAAAAAAGTAATAGTTATATAGTCCAAAGTTAACAAATGTGGATTTTATAGAAGACATGAATAATACCAAACAATCAATTGGATTAGAGTTCAAAGTTGGGCTGGGGATACAGCTCAGTTGATATAGTGCCTGCCTCACAAGCACAAGGCCCTGAGTTCAATTCCCAGCACTGCAAAAAAACAAAAAACAAAAAAAGTAGTAGTAGTATGTGGGAATGTTGATGGGACAATAAAAAATTGAATTCACCACTATCTTAAACACTAGACTTTGGATGCTAGCTGTAAGAATTTATGTAAGTTTCATTTTTGATTGCTCTACTTATAGCTTGAGATTTTATCATCTTCATGTAAGAAAAACATCTGCAAATTCATGCTGTAAATCACTTTGCTTAATAACAAGAAGTCATTAGATTGTAGAAAGAGAAGGGATATTTTATCAGGTAGGTTTTTAGATAACCAAACTAATAGTAATTGATTAAAAATCTCAACCCTGAAGAATAAAAGATTTAGGGTATGTTACCCATACCCTGTGACTCTGGATATACATCACATTGCCATGATTAATAAGTGAAAATTAATATAGCAGTTATTTGTGATTATATTGCCTGTGCCAAGGAAAAGCTTCCATGTTTTTCCTCAAAAGAATAGAATAGTCCATAGAATACTTGTAGGCCATAAGGTCAAGTACTAAGTAGTCATTAGGCATGGAACGTACACATAACAATTTCCCATAAATATGCCTTAAATAATTGAAAAATCTTACAGCAAAATTAACAAATGTATAATAGCACAGTATAAACTATACAGATAAATGTTAAGGGAATTTTAGGTAAAGATTGTAGAGGGAGAAGAACGGAAAGAGTTTTTAAAATTGCTTTTTCTTTTAAGTAAAAAAATTTTAACCTAGACTTGAAGTCTCTGATGTGAAAGAGGCCAATTCCAAACAGAAAATGAAAAGTACAAATAAATCAAGTCAAAACCAAATAGGCTAAGACCCTTTTAATGAGAGGTGACTGTTGAAAAAATCTTTAAAGTGTGGTAACCACCACTGATTATCTTTAATACATAAAACAGCACTATTTATCATGGCAAGCAAGCCTTCTCTAACTGGTATTCCCTTCATGTTTTACAGTAATGCTTTTTTTCTCAAACGAGAGATATCACTATGTTCTCCAGGCTGGCCTCAAACTTCTAGAGGTTCAAGTGATCCTCCTAAGTAGCTGGGACAACTGGTGAGTTTCACCAAGCTGGCTAAAATAATGCTTTGTAAATTTAATGTATATAGAAATCACTTGATCTCACTAAAATACAGATGTCAATTCAGTAAAAGAAGGAAGTGCATAGGTGACGTTCTGTATTCTTAACAGCTTCCATATCATGCCAACCAATGTTGCTTGTCCTCAGATCATACTTTGAAAACCAAGGTTTTAAAGTCAGTACATGGCTTATCTCATTAGAAAAAAAGGAAGCAAACGCTAAGATGGTGTTGGGGCAGCAAATAGTGAGAAGGATGAAAGTGTGATGAGTTCTGTAAGTTTTTCATAACTAAGCACAATATGCTTCCTATCAACAATGAAAACACATTCAACACCATTCATTCATTCATTCATTCATTCATTCATTCATTCATTCATTCATTC
>JAJEJO010001513.1:372706-385119 GCA_020662805.1 Glaucomys volans
TTCATTCATTCATTCATTCATTCATTCATTCATTCATTCATTCATTCCTGCCACCAGTACGTCTTAGAAGAATTGGTCAATTAGTCAGTCAGACTGAGGCTAAATCCATATGAAAACTTAGGGAGGAAAAAAACTCCAAAACAACAACAAAAAATGCCACTGCCCCCCTTACCCCAAACCTGCTAGACAGAAATCATCCTGTAGACTGTTAACCTCCACTTTCTTTTCTCTCCATCTTTTCTTGTCTCCTATTCCTCTTTCTAGCCAGTGTTCCTCAAGTATCATTTGGGGATGAATAGCAGTTCCTTGTAATCTATTAATTGGTCTACAGATAGTTTGAGGACAAAGTGATAAGAGTTTTGATTCTGAGTCTTTTTTTTTTTTTTTATGGTGCTGGGAAACAAATCCAGGGCCTCAAGATGCTACGGAGTTGCTCTACCACTGACCTACATCCCCAGCCCACATTTCACAAATTTGAAGATTAATTAGGACTTTCAGATAAATTATTTTAGGTTTTTAATTGTTGCTGCATTCCAAGGGACATCCAAGGTTTACAAGAGTACTTAAGAGACTATTTCAATAAATGAATCAACAACTCAAGAATATTCGTTCGAAGAGTAAAAAATGAAAATTACATTTAGCTTATAATGTCATAAATAATAGGATACTCTTAGAATGAAGACTGTTAGTGAGCTGTAACCAGTGAATAAGGACTGGTTAGTCTGTACTAGAATATTCTATTGTTCCTACTGTATTGTAATACGTTGTATTACATATACAAATAGGAGCAAGTCACTGAAGCATTTATATAATTTTCAACCACTCCAGTAAATCAATCTAATCTCTCTCATGAATGTTGTCATTAGAAGCAAGGATTAAAACTATAGTCAAGGTATTTTGACTTCTTTTAACAAACCAGGTATAATTATTGTCAGTTGCAAAACTAATGACAAATATGCTCAGGGAAACAAAACAATATACTGGCAAAATTCTAAGAGATGATAACAACTGAACATTATATGTGTGTGTAAGTTCTGCATCACTGTGACCAAAATACCTGATAAGTACAACTTAAAGGAGGGAGAGTTTATTCTGGGGCTCTTGGTTTTTAGAGGTCTCAGTCCACAGATGGCCTAGTGTATTTTTCTGAGTCTAAGATAAGGCAGCACATCATGGCAGATGGATGCGGCCGAGAGAAGCTGCTCCATGTATGGCAGCTAGGACATGGAGAGGGGGAAGGAGCCACTGGGAAGATGAACACTTTCAGGGCACACTCTTGGTGACCCATCTCCTCCAGCCATGCGCCACCTGCCTACATTTACCACCCAGTCCATTCAAACTAGAATAGGATAGGATTAGGTTACAGTGCTCATAATGAAAGCATTTAACTTCTGAACATTCCTGCATTAACACCAAAGCTTTTGGGAGACAACTCAAATCCAAACCATAAGTGTATTATGTAGTGAGGGAGAATAATTACCAGATTTATGCTCTTAGGTATTTGTTTCATGGCTGTATAAAACCACCTGTGTATAGAGGATGAATTAATCTTTAGCATATCTACTGGTAATATGTAAATCAACAAAAACAAGTTTTAATTTTTTATTTTTTTGGTAGTGCTGGGGATGGAACCCAGGCCCTTGAGTATGCTAATAAGCAAGTGCTCTAACAAGGACCCACACCCCCAGTCCTAACAACTTTTAATCTTGATTATCAATGAAAATGTGACTGAGAGGGATTTTCTTTGATCCAATAACTATTTTTAAACCTTGACTTGGAAAGGTATACTGGAATTAGTATAGCCAGGGCATTAGCTATGGGTGTAGCAAGGAAGAGATTGGTGTCTAAAAACAAATTCACACATAACTTCAATTATAGACCACAGCTGGAATTTAACAATATTCCCTCATGAGTCAGTATTAGAGATTACACGGGAAATTATCAATATAATTCAAATTGTCCTTTAACAGGTACCTTCAAGATATGTCAAGGAAGAAGCAGCAAATACAGATTCTATTTTGCATTCAAGTGAAAGATTTAAATTTTTTTTATGACAAGTGCTGTCAGTAAAATATTTCTATGATTTTAAGTAGCTTCAATGCTGCTATCTCACACTACAGTAAATGGCTTGAACCTATTATTTGGCATGAAATAACATAATTCTTTCTTTTATTTTTAAAAAAAATTTTTTGGTGGTACTGGGGATTGGAGCCAGAGGTACTCTACCACTGAGCAACTTCCTCGACCCTCTTTACTTTGAGACAAGGTCTCATCAAGTTGTCCACGCTGACCTTGAACTGGCTATCCTCCTCTCCCAGCCTCTTGAGTCACTGGAATTGACTGTACTGTATTCACTGTACAGGAATGTACCACTGTACATGGCAATAACACAATTCTGCCCCCCCCCCCCGTACTGGGTCTTGAACCCAGGGCCTTAAGCACACTAGGCAAGCACTCTACCACGGAGCTACATCCCTAGTCCTAATAATATAATTCTTTTCATGAAATGTTTCTTTTGTTTCGTTTCATTGTGGTGCTGGGGATGGAAACCAGGACCTTATAGTGCAAGGCAAGTACTCTACCAACTGAGCTATATCCCCAGTCCCTAATACAATTCTTAAGGATAAAATAATGTAGACCCAATCATGATAATCTCTTGGATTTAGCCAAAGAGTTTGACTCTTTCCCACGTATCATCTGAACATTTTCCTTCCTTATTGTAGAAAGATATCAATTAAAACCACATTCATGCCAGGTACGGTAGTTAATGCATGCCTGTACTCCCAGCAACTCAGGAGGCTGAGGGAGGAGGATCTTAAGTTCAAGGTTTGCTTTAGCAACATAGTGAGATCTTGTCTCAAAATAAAAACATAGCTGGGCGCGGTGGCGCACACCTGTAATCCCAGCACTTGGGAGGCTGAGACAGGAGGATTGCGAGTTCAAAGCCAGGCTCGGCAACTTCGAGAGGCCCTAAGCAACTCAGTGAGACCCTGTCTCTAAATAAAATACAAAATAGGGCTGGGGATGTGGCTCAGTGGTGGAGTGCCCCTGGGTCCAATCCCCAGTATCAAAAAACAAAACAAAACAAACAAAAAGAAAACATAAAAAGGGCTGGGGATGTAGCTCAGTAGTAAAGCATCCCTGGGTTCAATCGCCAGTATCAGAAAAACAAAACAACCCTGTTCCCTGCTAGAATTCACAATTGTGGCCCAAAAACTATTTCCTAGAACTGAATTCAATCAAAAGGACAGATCTACCTACTACCATCTCCCAAACTGAAATACTAAGCTTTCCTGTTCAATGGTATACATCTGTCAACTTAGTACCTGATCAAACACTGTATGAAGATTTCAATAAGAATTCTTGTAATAATTTTTGTGTTTACCATCTGAATCTCTAATAAAACACCCAAGAGAATCACCTCATATTTGCCACTCTTCTAACTTATAACTGAAAAGTGAACTTATCTTATTTAGCACAAATAAAAAAGTGAAAGAAAAAAAAAAAAAACCCTTAGTTAAGTACGAAAATTTAACTGAGTCAGATATCAATGTGGTGAAGGACTGAAGCAATAATTGCTTTTACTGATGTTCAAGTTATTTTGAAATATTGTTTTGATTTTACAAAGTAAACATTTTAGGTCATTCCTTTGTGTTTATCTAAAATTGGTGGTGATGGAGAAGACCTATCATGTAGTAAAAATTCAAAATGTTTGAGAATACTATTTTTTCCACTACTTAACTTTCTTTTCTATGAAGCGATCATTTCTTCTTATGTTACCAAGCTAGAGAAAAACAATCATGGAAATTTTGTTTGCCCTTATTAATAATCTTCTTGCATTAGAAAAACATTTCATTAAAAAAGCATTTCATTATCTGCATTTATATTACCTCAATTAAAAAAAAAGGGTCTTATTTTCAGCCCTTACAAAAACTAATATATCTAATAATTTCTAATTTTCCTATGAACCCCACTCCCTCCCCAAAATCATTTTTTCTTTTAGACCTTTCCAGAATCCAAACTGCCTTTGTATACATCTTGGTTACAAGCCAAGGGTGATATCAAAAACATTTACCAATTAGCATGGCATAAACACCAAACAATGACACCAGTTCATAAATGTATGGCTATATTGGAATAGGTTCACTAAATATTAAATATTATCCTTAGTTATAGATTCTTTTAAGCAGTTTGCTGTACTATTTCCATGCTAGCCCTGGAAAGATCTCTGGTTATTCTTTGACTGCCAATTCCCAGAAAAAGCAGTTTTCTTGAAAGATGACCATACAATTGGATTCCAAATAAATTTAACTCAGTATCTTATTAAATCTTTAATTTCCCTACTTTTATTCCTTAACAAAATAATTAAGGAGACGTATTAGAAAGAACTGCTTTCTTTCTCTTATATCAACTTTCCTCAGAGAATGTGGCTCTTTAAGTCAGCTTTTTATTATAGCTTTGTTATTTGATTATATCCACACAATTAGATATTCATGTTCTTTCTCCTCTAAACCACATGAAAATAGTTTATACAGATAAATGAATGATTTGGTCATATATTAAGGATGTTGTCAACTGTTAGCAAAACAAATGTCTGACAGAGAGGAAATAACAGAAAGGGATTGTAACAATTCCCAAAATGCCAAGATTGGTCATTTAAAAATAACTCTGAGATCATAGAGCTATGTATTATAACATTAAATTTATCACTGTTATTTTTAAAGACATTCTTACCCAACTTAGGAAAAACTATTAAGTATTCAGCATTGCACTGAGGACATGCCACTCTGGCTGTACTGTTTCCTCTTTGTTTTTCATCCACCCAGCGCTGCAGACAAGCCTGATGAACCCATTTGGTAGATCCTCGGCACCTGCATGGTCTCACCCATTCAGCTGTTCTATCATCTTCATCAGTGGCAAAACAAACCCAGCAACTTCTGTAAATTAAGAGAGAAAGTGATGTTTACCTTTATGATTCCAGTCTCCTCTACACTGAAGAGCTTAATAGGATGAACCTACTTTGTTATACGATAGAACCCTTATCCTACTGAAAGGCTACGAAGACAGATCAGTATATTCCCAGAAAAGTTTTTTTTTTTTTTTTTTTTTTTTGGTACTGGGGATTGAACTCAGGGGCACTCCACCACTGAGCCACATCCCCAGTCCTACTTTGTATTTTATTTAGAGACAGGGTCTCACTGACTTGCTTAGGGTCTCACAAAATTGCTGAGCCTGGCTTTGAACTTGTAGTCCTCCTGCCTTAGCCTCCCAAACTGCTGGGATTACAGGCGTGCGCCACTGCGCCCGGCAGAACAGTTTTTAATTTTTGTTTTTCCTCATCTTCTACAGAATCTTGTGTTTTCTAAACTTTGCTATTATGTAATTTCCTCCATTTTTCTAGTAATTCTTCACCCTCACCAGTGAGCCGGAGTTCAAAGAGACAACCCTTACACTGCTTTTCTTTTATATAAAACAGGGTAATTCTTTGAGGAATGGTAAACACAGGAATATGTGAGATTTGGTATTCTCTCCATTGTAACACTGGCCTTTTCTGTGTATTTGTGTGTGTGGTGGGGGTGGGTTCTGAGGATTGAACTTGGGCCCTCTATCACTGAACTATGTTCCCAGTCCTAAATTGCCCTAGTTGGCCTCAAATTTATGGTCCTCCTACCTCAACCTCCCAAGTAGTTGTGATTATAGGCATGTGCCACCATGTCTGCCTAACACCAACCTCTTGAACTTGGAAAGATGAAGTGTTACACAAGTAATTTCAATCTCACTGAATTTTCAACTAAGGGAAAAAAACCCTACCTATTTCCCTTTTTGGTAAAGTATGACTGAAAGAGTAGAGAGAGTTAAAGAATGTTTAAAATTTTATGAAACTATAGAGGATAAGAAGACATGAAAAATTATTTTAGGAAAGTGATATGATAAATTTGGGCCTACATGTTTCCATTATAGGTATGACTGGTTTTCCTTTTGCTGGAATTAAATTAGACTTAAAATCTAGAAACTAAGTCTAAGATGCTTATATTTCAAAAAATTCTATTGCATTGATTAATTTAAAACATTTCCCCACTTTTCTCTAATGGGTACTTTGTGAAGTCTGATTTTTTTCTTGTAGAATTAGGCTGTAATTCCTTATAATTTTTTTTCTTCCAATTAACACAAGTTTTGACATTGATTTCCATTAGGGCAAATACAGTTCGATTCAATGACACCATTCTCTTTCCCCAGCCCCCGTCCATTAAAGTTTGTGTAAATGGAAACTGGGTGCACTTTTCACTTACTTGGATAAGTGGTTTCTATCAGAACTACAAACAAACTATGCTCAGTGGGAAAGACTGGATAGTCAGCTATCACAGATGGGCAAGGTCTCCAGTCTTTGTAGAACACGTGAATTTCAACGTGTGTTCTAATTAAAACTTTTCAATTAGAACAGGGGAAAAGCTGCAGTAAATCCATGACAACAATACCCAAAACTGTAAATTTATTTAGCTTTCAAACTCAGTAACATTTGTTTAGCACTCTGACTCTCTGACCCACTTCAGCTAAGCTGTCTTGGCCTTCTTGCTGTCTCATGATTATCAAAAAAATGTCTTTTTTTTTTAAATTTAAAAATGTTATTGTAGCTGGTTGTGGTGGCACATGCCTGTAATCTCAGCTGTTCAGGAGGCTGACGCAGGAGAATTTCAAGTTCAATGTCAGCCTCAGAAATTTATCAGGGTCCTAAGCCACTTAGTGAGATGCATCCTCAAAATAAAAAAGGGCTGGGGATGTGGCTCAGTGGTTAAGCAACCTGGGTTCAATCCTTGGCACCAAAAAAAAAAAAAAAAAAAAGTTTTATAGTAAAATATGTATAATAAAATTTACCACTTTAACCATTTTTAGGTATACAATTCAGTGACATAAAGTATATTCACATTGCTGTGCATGCACAAAGACTATGCATGAGCTGGGCGTGGTGGCGCATGTCTGTAATCCCAGCACTTGGGTGGCTGAGGCAGGAGGATTGCAAGTTCAAAGCCAGCCTCAGCAACTTAGCGAGGCCCTAAGCAACTCAGTGAGACCCTGTCTCTAAATCAAATACAAAATAGGGCTGGGGATGTGACTCAGTAATTGAAGTGCCCCTGGGTTCAATCCCCAGTACCAAAAAAAAAGACTACGCATGATAGTTTTTGCATAAACTTCCAACTAATAAGTATACTAAATAATTGTGTTTTTGTGGCACTGGGGATTGAACCCTGGGCACTCTACCACTGAGCTACATCCCCAGCCCTTTTTACTTTGAGACAGGGTCTTCCTAAATTGCTAAAGCTGGTCTTGAACTTATGATCCTGCTGCCTCAGCCTCCCTAGTAGCTGGACTTATAGGCCTGCATCATCATACTTGACCAAATAGCTTAAATGAGATGTTGTGGGAACATAAGGCCACACAAATAAGGTGATTTTATAAATGTATTTTTCCTCTAGTAAGATTTTATAAATGTATTTTTCCTCTAGTAAGCAATTTTTCCTCCAACAAAATATAGGAAGGGTATCTAGAAACTTCCTAGATTTGCTTAAGTTTTTGTGTGTGTGTGTGGGGGGGGGGTACTGGGATTGAACTCAGGGGCACTCAACCACTGAGACACATCCCTAGCCCTACTTTTGTATTTTATTTTATTTTATTTTTTGCGGTGCTGGGGATCAAACTCAAGGCCCTGTGCTTGGGAGGCAGGTGCTCTACTAACTGAGCTATATCCCCAGTCCTGTATTTTTTTTTTGGAACTGGGGATTGAACTCAGGGGCACTCAGCCACTGAGCCACATCCCCAGCCCTATTTTGTATTTATTTAGAGACAGGGTCTCACTGAGTTGCTTAGGGCCTCGTTAAGTTGCTGAGGCTGGCTTTGAACTCGCGATCCTCCTGCCTCAGCCTCCCGAGTCGCTGGGATTACAGGTGTGCGCCACTGTGCCCGGCCCCAGCCCTGTATTTTATTTAGAGACACAGTCAACACTGAGTTGCTTAGCGTCTTGATTTTGCTGAGGCTGGCTTTGAACTCTGGATCCTCCTGTCTCAGCCTCCATAGCTACTGGGATTATAGGTGTGAGCCACGTGCCTGGCTTCACCTAAGTTTTTAATTTCAACAACAAAACACACATGTAACTAAGTATGGCTAAGCCAGAATAACTGATCAGTATTTAGGTGAATTGAATTTTAAATTAAGCTAACTTCAGTCATCAGAAAAAATGTCAAAAATACAGTCAGTTAGACAACCTTACTTCCGGGTTGAACAAAATGAAATGGCCTGTATTTCAGTAAGGAGCCAGGCGCACAACTATAATCCCAACAACTCAGGCGGCTAAGGCAGGAGGACTACAAGTGTGAGACCAGGCTCAGCAACTTAGTGAGGACCTATTTCAAAATAAAAAAATAGAAAGGGCTAGCAATATAGCTAAATGATAGAATGCCTAGAGTTCAATCCCCAGTACCACAAAAACAAAGCTACACTTAAAACCTTTTGCCTGTGTGATGGTACACATGTGTAATCCGAGTGGCTCAGGAGGCTGAGGAGGATCACCAGTTCAAAGTCAACCTCAGCAATTAAGCAAGGCCCTAAGCAACTTAGTGAGACCCTGTATCTAAATAAAAATAAAAAGGGCTCAGTGGTTAAGTGCCCCTGGGTTCAATCCTTGGTACAAAAAACAAAACAAACAAACCAAACGAAAACAAAACCACAAACCCTTTCCAAAGTTTATCCCCTCAAAAGAAAAAAGAGGTTATAAATTTCTGCCAAACTTTTAAGAGTTCTTCTTTAAATGTATTTTTTGCCCTCCTTCTCTCCGATGTCTCTCAAAACTCAGTGACTGATTCATAAGCATTACCTGAACCTGTTAGAAATGAAATTATCAGACCCCACCTGCAGACCTACAGAATCAGAAATCTTTAAATACATGACATTGTTTTAATAAGCACCTCTCAGGTGATCTTATAAAGTTTCAGAGCCCCTGCTCTAGTCTTTCCTTTTTCCTTATTTTTTCCCTTTGTAAGTCTTCTTAACCTTCCATAATATAAAAATGAAATTCCATTTTACACTTACTATAAACAAAAAACTTAAACTATTGGATTTTAAATTTAACAGCAAGTAAAATGCTTTTTTTTTTTTTTTTTTTAAGGAAAAGAAGGTAAACTAGTTTTAGGAAAAGATTAAGTTCAGGATATTCTAGCCGGTTCAAGAACCTGGGCTTTGATTTTGAGTTTATATGAAAAAGTCTTCCAGAAAAACTGACAAATACCCAGATATTAGTTTCTTCATTTTGTTGTTGTTTTGTTTTTGTTTTCGGTGCTAGGGATTGCATTCAGGGCCTTGCACATGTTAGGCAAGTGCTCTAAAACCAAGCCACATCCCCAGCTCCTCTTCGTTTATTTTTTTATCTTGTTGTTGTAGATAGAATACATTTACTTATTTTTATGTGGTGCTGCTGAGGATTGAACTGAGTACCTCACATGTGCTAGGCAAGCATTCTGCCACTGAGCTATAGTCCCAGCCCTATTTTTATTTTAATCTTTAATCACAGAAGATCTGATGGTGACTTGGAGATAACATTTTAATATTTTCACTAGTAAAGTTGAGTTGAATTACATACTTGTAGAGATTTTAGTAGTGATTTAGCAGGAGTTTTCCCCCCTTGCCATTATATTCAGCATGTGTAAAGGCTTTCCTATTATAGCATCTAATAGAAATTACATTTAAGTAATTATAATGAAATTTTTAAATACTAAGTTAATCCAAACTATAAAGTTGAACCAGATTGCCTAGATTCAAATCCTGGTTTACTACTTGTTATACATTTAATGACAATCTCTTTCATAAAGTTGTTGTAAAGCCAAGGTTTGTTTTTGTGATGCTGGGGATTAAACCTGGGGCCTGGTACATGCTAAGGAAGTGCTCTTACCATTGAGCTCTGGCCCCAACTGGGATTCTTAATCTGGATTCAATGAAAACTTTAAGAGGGTTGGTAAATTGGTAGGAAAAATATTAGATGTTTATTTTCACTAAACTCTAAATAAAATTTAGCTTTTTTCTTCAATGATGAATTCAAACTCAGTAATATCAGCAGTACAGCAATTAGAAATTAGTACATGCAACAACTACAAATTTTCGTATTATTTTACAGCTGCACAGATCACAAAATAACACTTGGCCCATCACTAAGTTGAAATTAGTTATTAGGGGGCTGGGGTTGTGGCTCAGGTGTAGAGCACTTATCTGGCATGTGAGGCAATGGTTTTGATTCTCAGCATCACATCTAAATAAATAAAAATAAGAGTCCATCTATGACTAAAAAAATAAAAATAAAGCATTAGACCAACTGATAAATTTTGTATTTGAATGTGTTATAGCTCATACTACTATATCAAATTTTTAATATTTTGATTAGCTGTATTTCAATATAATTGGTTTAATTCCTAAGCATTTATATTGTTTTATCCTTTCAAAAACATTCTGAGAAGGAACCCATATGCTCAACTAGACTGCCAAAGAAGTTTTCAGCATAAAAACGGTTTGATTTTGCTGAGTGCAGTGGCACATGTCTATAATCCTAGCAACTTGGGAGGTAGAGGCAGGAAGATTACAAATTCAAGGCTAGCCTCAGCAACTAAGACCCTATTTCAAAATAAATAATAAAAATAAAAAGGGCTGGGGATGTAGCTCAGCAGTAGAGTGTACTTGTGTCCAACCTCCAGTACTATACCACACCTCCCAATAAAGGTTTTTATTGTAAGATCCCCCACTGCAAAGGACTAAATATATGCTCAAGAAACTGCTTAAGAATTATCTGGCACATGAGTGTGGTAGTGCACAGCTGTAATCCCAGCAACTTTGGAGGCTAAGGCAGGAGAATCACAAGTTCAAGGCTAGCCTAAGCAACTTAGTGAGGCCCTAAACCAACTTAGTGAGATCCTGTCTCAAGATTAAAAATAAAATGGGCTGGGAATGTGATGAGGTACTTAAGTGCCCCTGGGTTCAATCTCTGTACAGAAAAAAAAGAATTACCGGCACCCATATAATCTCCAAATACACTGGCAATAACATTGATTACGATGACAATGATGGTGTCAACTTTACATCTATGCCTAGAATTTATGGATACAATTTTCTTATCATTAGCATATAAAGCAATTTTGCTTGGCACAACTTGGTATTCAGCAGGAAAAAAGTTCTGGATTCCTTGTTATCTCCTAATTTTTCAACAGACCCCAGCCAATATTACTTCAGATATTCAAACTCTTTCAATGTGTTTTTAAATTATTCTTTCTCTTTCACTTGCTCTTTCAAATGCTACCTGTTTGCTGATGTACACACTATTTACTCCCACACCATGCCAAAAACCAAGTTGGAGCACAGTGGAATAAAGGGAGATATATGAGAAGTATCACAGTGGAATAAAGGGAGATATATGAGAAGTATCATAGTTTAGAGATCAAAGAACAAATACTATTACTGTATGAAGATAAGAAGAAAAGAACTGGGCACAGTGGCACATGCTGTAATTCCATTGACTCAGGAGGTGGAAGATGGCAAGTTCGAGGCCAGCCTCAGCAATTTAGAGAGACTTTCAGCAATTTAGCAAGATTCTGTACCAAAATAAAAAATGGGCTAGGCATGGTAGTACATGCCTGTAATCCCAGTGTCTTGGGAGGCTGAAACTGGAAGATCACAAGTTCAAAGCCAGCCTCAGCAACTTTGCAAGGCCCTAAGCAACTTAGTGAGACCCTGTCTGTAAATAAGATACAAAAAAGAGCTGGGGACGTGGCTCAGTAGTTAAGCATCCCTGGGTTCAATCCCTGGTACCAAATAAATAAATAAAGTGAAATAAAAAATGGGACTGGGGGATGTAGCTCAGTGGTGGGGTCCCTGGGTTCAATCCCTAGTACAAAACAACTCCATGAAACAAATCTAAAGAACATTATTCCTGCTGCACTTGGTGATACACATCTGTAATTTCAGCTGCCCCAGAGGCTGAGGCAGGAGGAACCTAAATTCCAGTTCAGCCTGGCCTCAAGATGTGGCCTTAAAATTAAAAAAAAAAAAAGGAAAAAAAAGGAGGGGGTGCTGGGGTGTTGCTCACTGATACCACTGTGCCTTGCTATAATCCTTCTGAACAGTAAAGTTTTTATACAGTCTAAAGAATGTATACAGCTAGGTCACCTTAAACATAAGATTATTTAACTTCTTAATCAACTTGAGTATTTGCTGCCACAAGAAACAACATTTACAACACTTACAGTCTAGAAAAATACATGCATACAAGGATCAACAAAACCACCATATAAAACATCAAGTGTGGGGCTGGAGCTATAGCTCAGTTGGTAGAGTGCTTGCCTCACAAGCACAAGGCCCTGGGTTCAATCCCCAGCACCGCAAAA
>JAJEJO010001513.1:385219-470564 GCA_020662805.1 Glaucomys volans
AAAAAAAAAAAAAAAAAAAAAAAAAAAAAAAAATCAAAAACAAACAAACAAAAAAATCAGGTGCTAAGAAAAGGCATTAGAAATCATAAGTAATACAGAAATGTGATGATAGTAAGAAATACAGGATGAAACAGTTAAGTCTCATGAATCTCATGAAAAGTAGATAACCACAGATGAGCATGCAAGCTGATTGGAAAGAAAAAGGATATTTAAGTAAGAAAAACACCATACACAAGATTAGAGATGGAAATAAGCGTATGTTCATGGACCAATGTGGTTGGATCAGAAAGTTTTTATTAATATCTGTAATCCCAGTTCCTCCGGAGGTTGAGGCATTAGGATTGTAAATTTGAGGTACATACAAGGATTGTCAAAACTTCAGCAATTTAGCAAGACCCTGTCTCAAAAGAAAAAAATGAAAAGGGCTGGGGGTGTAGTACAGAGGTATATACCCCTAGGTTCAATCCCCAGTACCATGTGCAAAAAAAAGACAAGCTAGATATTACCAACCAGTAGGAAAAAGAAATAACAAAGACAATCTCAAATAGACCCTCTTCATAGGGTCTATTTGTGACATACTAGTTTATCTGATTAAGTTAATTATTACTATTTTTAAAGTGTGAAGACAAATGCTTGGAATTAATAAATAAAACTATTAATAAAATAGTTTCTTACTGGCAAATAAATTAAGGAAAACAGATATGATTATCTAAAAAACAGTTGGCAGGAATGCCTTATCTCTGCAGACTCAAATTACAGGTGTTTATTTTAGATTATTAGAAAGATTTGGAAAATCACAGGCTCCTGCCCCAGAAAGCACTGTGATAAAACTGGAGTACAGCAGAATAAATTCTAGAATATGGAAGAGAGAAACAAGCTTGAAATTGTTTCTGTTACATTACATATGGTATAACAACAATGTATTTGCATGATTGCTTTAGGGAAAGAGAACTAGCACTCCTTAAATCAGAATAGGCTTAGCAATGCACACTGGATTATGCAAAGAAAGCCTCATTTGACAACAGAAAACACTGCACATAGCTTGTTTTATTCAGGATTAAAAATTTCACATTCCATGTGTTCTGGAGCAGGAAATGATACCATTAAGAGACTAAAAATTCCTTTCATGTTATTTGCCCAAGTAGAATGAAAGTTAAAGAATCTGAATCTATCAAACAGAACCACAATGATGACACATTACCCAAGTGCAAAGCTGAAGGAAAATATATCACAATGAAAGCAATAATTCATTGTGTGTATTTTCATGTGTGCCCTTTATTTCTGATCTTCACAACTCTGAAAGCACAATTGTTTCAAAATATCCTAAACAAGGAAGCAAAAGCCTAAAAAGGTTAAGGGATCTGTCTAAGGCAACACAGTAAACAAAAAGGCATGGATGCAACCTGTGGCCTTCAAAATACTGTGGGTTTTTTTTTTTTTTTTTTAACTGTACCATGCTGCCATATGTGTATTCTGAGAAAAATTTCCATTTCTTAGAATATTACAGCCAGTTCAAGAAATCATGTTTATTTTTGCCAGGGTACTTTTAAGCAGCCATATGGCGCTTCCTCCAGAAATCCAAATTCCTTCCAGTTTACTCCGATGTGCCATATAAATATTATCAACATCTATGTGAACTGTGGCATGTAGAGTTAGAAGGCACCAGAGAGGAATGCTACATAAGCCTGGAGAATAGGGGAAAGTATTTCTGGTTGAAATGGTCAAAAAAACTTTATAAGGTAGAACCTTTGTTAAAAAAGTTCTTTGAAGAATGGGTAGAACTTTGAAATAAGATGCCAAAAAGAACACTGTGTATTTGGAGAAAAGTGAGCAAACCAGTTTGGCCTGGGCAAAAGACTTATAAATACTTACTCATAAAGAGAAGAAAGGCATTATTACAAAGGTACCAGGTGCTAGCCATGTGCTCAGTATCTTTTTTGCTTTTGTTTTTTTGTACTAGAGATTGAACCTAGGGGTAATTTACTACCAAGCTACATTCCCAGTCCTTTTTATTTTTAGACAGGTTCTTGCTAAATTGCTAAAGCTGGTCTTAAACTTGCAATCCTCCTGCCTCAGCCTCCCAAGTTGCTGGGATTACAGGCATGTGCCACCATGCCTGGCTCAATATCTTAAGAAATAAAAGGGAGCACAATAAATAAATGTGAATAATGATGAGATAATGGGAGGTCCTAAAGACCAGGCTAAAGAATTTGAACTTAAAACAGTAAGAAAATACAGAAGGTTTTGAACAAATTAGATGATTTTTTAAAAGCTGGTGCATCTACAGGATTATTCTAAAAACTGATAATGTCATAAAGAATGAAAAGAGTTGGCTATGGTAGCATATCCTTGGAATCCCAATGACTCAAGAGGTTGAGGCATAATTGCAAGTTTAAGTCCAGCCTGAACAACCCAGTAAGATCTTGCCCCCAAATAAATTTTTTAGAAAGGGATAGTGATGTAGCGCAGAGGCAGAATGCTCTTGGGTTCAATACCAAGACCTGTGAAGGAAAGAGAGAGAAATGATGGAGGTGGGGAAGTAGAAAAAAACACACTGTGACTCAAAAGAATGTCTCCTATGTACTATGTCTGTGTGGTGATATAGGATGGGAAATATAGGTTGTTTCTGTTCTCAATGAACTACCAGTTGAACACATGTGGTGGTGGTAGAGGGTATGTGTATGTCGAATGCTTAAGACATGTGATATATAACTAACTAAATGAGGGCTGGGAATGTGGCTCAGTGGTAGAGCACTTGCCTAACATGTACACACCCCAGGTTCAATCCCCAAGACTGCGGTGGTGAGGGGATACATACACATATACACACATACACATATATGTAATATAATATGACATACTATAATAGATGCATAATGGTTCTATGGACACAAGTTACTAACTCTAAATGGGTTATTGTATGAGGCATTGATGTGCTCAGTTGACCTAATTCTAATGATGGCTAAGAGATGTCCAGGTGTTAAGAGGGAAGAAGGTATCTAAAGCAAAACTGAGATGAAAAAGCAGGATAAATTCAGGGGACAACGAAAATGCTGGGGCACATTAGGTTCTTGAAAGTTTAGATTTCTGTCCTTATAGGTGATAGAGACTGGCAGGTTTTCAAGTAAGGAACTGGGATGATAATCGTGTCTTGGCCAATTCTGGTTCTATTCTGTAAGTCAAAGTGGACAAAGAAAAACTGGTGCCAGGGGAGGGGAAAAATCTACACTATTTGATAAGTGTGTAAATTTGGAGAGAAAGAAGAAAGCAAAAAAAGACTTAGGTGAATGGTCAGAGCAAAAATTGAGAAGTAAAAATAAGTAATAATTGGGGAAATATCAGTTTTAATAAACTAGTAATACTATATTATATACAAATGGAAATGTCCACTGGGCAGCTAGAAATGAGGCACTGAGTGTAATGAAGGAAAGAGGTCAGAACTAAAGATAGATCTGAGAGCTCATTCAAATACAGATGGAAGCAAGACAGTACACCTTTTCAGAATGATAAATGCTGAGAACTGAGTCACACTTAAGGATTAAAGGAAGACACAAGAAGAAAAAGAAAAGTGAAAGGTAAAAAAAAGAAATAGAATGGTATAATACAACATGGTTTCAAGAAGTAAATGGTGAAGCAGGAATGGTGAAGCATGCCTGTAAATCTAGCTACTTGAGAGTCCAAGGCAGGAGGATAACAAGTTTGAAGCCAGTCTGGAAAACTCAATGAAACCCTGTTTCAAAAACAAAAACGGTTGGGGATGTAGCTCAGTATTAGTGTGGACCTGGGGTCAATATCCAGTACTGGGGCAGGAGGATGGGGAGGAGGAGGTGCTATCAATTTCATCTCTATTACATACATGTCAAAGATGGGAGGAACAAGAAAAAATCTTTACTAAGAAATTATTGGTGACCTTTAGAATACATTTAGTACAGCTAAGGAAAAGGAAGAATAAAAACTGACTTTATGATATTGGAACATGGCTGCAAAGATATGGGAAACAGGGATTATATAGGTGATGTTTCTATTTTTTCCTCATATAGATGGAAGCAAATATAACTAATTAATGGTTTTCAATTCTAGATATTGGTCTGTAATTGTCAAAATGGGATGGATATGATTGAGAAAAAGACATACTCTAACAAAGAGAATATGAAGTTGCTCTAATGGAAACTAAGAGATAGTTACCTAAATAAAGCAAAAAAAAAAAAAAATTTAGTATGCTTCCATCAATACAGTGTTCCTGGTCTAATGGGATATACATCTGTGGAAAATAGTATGTTCACAGAGTGAGGATCACTTTGTCATTGTGGGAATAGACCAGTACTCCCTGCTCTTTCTCCTATCTGAATGTTCTTGGGACATTCTAGATACATTCCTTGCTTTATTTGCTAAAAGCAACTAAGTGATACAAAACACCTCAACAGATTCCTGAGGGCTTACTGTGAAGTGGGGGAAGCAAAAGTCCAGTTTTCAGAAACATCTCTAACCAGGCCCAGGCTTCAAATCTGAGGTCCATTCCTGCAGGATTTTTTTTTTTTTTTTAAATACAATATTTCTTATATTTGTCTCTATACATTTAACTGAAATTTAAGAGAAAAATGAAAACATAGGTGGTGACAAAGCAGTATATAACATATTTCA
Organism: Glaucomys volans; assembly: GCA_020662805.1. Lineage (NCBI taxonomy): Eukaryota > Metazoa > Chordata > Mammalia > Rodentia > Sciuridae > Glaucomys > Glaucomys volans. The sequence goes on from JAJEJO010001513.1 coordinate 389,861, forward strand.
GCTGATGATGTGTCCAAGGGTCTGATGTGAAGGGTTTAAGTTCACGAGTGGTTACAATTTCAGGGTGGTATTTGTGACCCCAAATCTTTCATGACTCTAGAAAAATCGCTCCCCTTCCAACTACTCTCAAACAATTGTTTACCCATAGTAATTTACAATATCTGATAAGCAAGTGGCTTTGGAAAGAAGCAAGCAGAAAAGAAAAAAAGACAGGTTTTACAACTGGTGGGACAGAAGAATGAGCATATTGAAGATAAAAAATTAAGCCTTGGGAAGCTGAGGCAGGAGGATCCCAAGTTCAAGGCCAGTCCAGGCAACTTAGTCATACTGTCTTAAAAGAAAAAATAAGAAAAGAGTTGGGTATGTAGCTCAGTGGTATAGTGCTTTTAGCAAATAACACAGTACTGTAAACAAAAACCACCAAAGATCAAAAATTGAGAGTCAAGATAAGTAAAGCTGGGGAAATAACAGTTTAGTTCTATTGGTAATACTGAATAATTCTATATACACAGAGAAATGTTTCTACCCAAGTATAGGTCAAATAATAAATTTATGTAAAACAGTTGTTTATCCTTTTTAAAAGTGAAAGAAAATGCCAGGCCCTGTGGCACATGCCTATAATCCCAGCGGATGCAATCCCAGAGCCTGAGGCAGGAGCATTGGGAGTTCAAAGCCAACCTGCACTAAACAACCAGTGAGACCCTGTCTCTAAGTAAAATACAAAACAGGACTGGGGGGATGTGGCTCAGTGGTCAAGTGCCCTGAGTTCAATCCCCAGTACCCCCCCCCCAAAAAAAGTGAAAGAAAATCAAGATACATATACACAAACATATATGCTTTCCATCTACAAATATTACAATTAAATTTATCAAGATATAGAATAACTAAATTAAAGCTATTTCTAAAGAACAAGGTAACTGAACTTCATTCAGCTGTAAATTGCCACCAGTTTAAAAAAACCTGAAGATTAAGTGATATAAACTGAACATACTATTTATGCTACAGTTAGAACAGTCTTTGACAGTTAATGAAACAAAATATCACCAGAATTTAAGTTCCATAAGAGAATTTTTATTATGTTTACAATTAGATACTACGGTCTCAGAATGGTCCTGGCATATGTAGATTCTGTTCCCTAAAAAATTACCAAAGATCAAGATGGGGAGAAGCTAAATTCAGAAAAAGAATCCTGTGCTCTAACAGGCTGACCATTTTGGTCTGCTGGGCCTTGTCAGTATTCCTCAAATGAAACATGTTGAGAATCCTTGAGTTCAGTTTGTATGGAGGGCCAGCAAAGACTAAGATGATGTAAATATGAAGGAGATGGGGGGTGGGGTGGGGGAGGAAATTGCCACACTGGTTACATTAGTCAAAAGTACCTTCTGTATGCGTAACATATGAATAGTGTTTTATAAGGATGCATGTTCTCCTTTAACACAATTCTGTGGGGAAGGATATTTGCAAGCTATAAATTAGGCTACAAAGCCTCAGAAAACAAAATCCAATCTATTCAAATAGTTAGCAGGTGACAGAATTAGAATTTCAAGGTTTCCATTTCTAAAGCCCAAGCAAGTTTCACTAACAATACTACCTGTTATAGTGAAATAATCTCTCAGGGTTTAGGGCAACTGTTTTCACGTGTATCAGAAACATCTAGAAGGCTTCTGAAAATACTGATGCCTGTATAAATACCCTAAACTCCAGAAATTTGTGCTCTCATTGGTCTTGGGCAGGGTCCAAGCATTGATCCATAGTTTATAATGTTCCTCAGGTGATTCTAATGTAGAATTAGGTTGCAAACTACTGACTAGGCAATAACTCTTTGAAAGTCATGTTAAGAATCTACCTTTAGCGGCTGGGGTTGTGGCTCAGTGGTAGAGTGCTTGCCTGGCACACATGAGAGTCTGGGTTCGATCCTCAGCACCACATAAAAGTAAAATAAAGGTATTGTGTCCACCTACAACTAAAAAAGAAAAAAATACGTATATTTATATGTATGTGTGTGTGTGTACAGACACACACACACATATACATATAAAAAGAATCTATCTTTAGGGCAGGGGATATAGCCCAGTGGTAGAACAGCTGTCTAGCATGTGGGAGTCCCTGAGGTCAATCCCCAGCAGTGCAAAAAAAAAAAAAAAAAAAAAAAAAAAACAAAACTACCTGAAGAAGGAATGCCAAAAAAGGCAAAAATGTGAGAGTGTTACAGTTACCTGCTTCATGGCAGCCAGAATTTCCAAGTTACTGTTAAGTTTAAAATGCTTCATTAACACACCTTGACTTTTTACTTTAATGGAAATCTCTAAAAATTGTATGAAAAGCCAGGACAGTTTTTGGATATAAGAATTTTATGGGGTGACTACCACATAAAAGTGAAAGTGAAAGGTTCTTGGAGGAAAAAAAAATTCATTACAAAATATCCTGCAGTGGAACAGGGTCTCATTTGATTGGAACTGGCAGAGGAAGGAAGCAATCTTTGAGCATATTTTAGAATGCCACAACTGCCAGGACGCTAAATTACAATGAAGGGAAAACTTGGTAAATGATCTGATCCCTACACTTGGAAAACTGACTTATAAGTTTATACAACAAAAACTTCCTGATTACCTGCTGAATACCAGGCTCTGTTCTAAGATTTAAAATAACAATGAGTAAGTTTTTGCCTTAAGAAAAAGTGGTACACAGGACAACTGTTGGAATGTTGACCTGAAACAAGGGCTGGACAATTACCAGTCATCCCAACTGAAAAAAAGTCAGTGCATGATTTCTATCAACTTAGATGTCTCAAAATTCTAAGCTCCAAAGGAAATGCCTGTCACTCTGGGAGGTGCGGTACTCGTGGGTGATTTGTGTTCTGGGTGTGGCAGACCCAAACATCGTTTAACAGGGTATAAGCTCAATTAAGGGAGGTCCTTCATTCAACACCTTACAGTTGGCCCTTTTCTCAGCACAAAAAGCTGTACCACCTGCTGAACAGGGTGGCCAGTGATGTCTATTGAGCTCTGTAAACAACCACAAATATAATGAAATGGCTTGTTCAACTGGGCCACGACAGGAAGCAGGACCTGGCTAGAGGAAAAGTGGATTTAGTCTCCAAAACCTCATGGGTTCAACCCACTGACTAGAATTTGAACAGCAGAGGGCGGTGCAGTCGACTTCACCAAGCTGTTTTTACCGATTGGAGCCCCCCAGGAATGGGACACGGGCCCCGTAAAAGCTTAAACTTTCTCAGCGAACTCAACTATCATCAAGCGTGCTAAGTGTTCGGTGTTGGACTCGTGTGGCTGTTCTCCATAACCTCTACTCTGGTATGACCGTTAAGACTCCCTTGCGGATACTCTGACCTTAGTCTGGGGGTGGGGATGGGATGGGGGAGGAGGAGTGAGATCAGCCTATCAGGCTTTCCAAAAGAATGCTTATCCTTGGTTTTTGGAAAGAGGCTTAAAATGATAAGGGTGTCACTCCCCAGAATGATAATCTGGTTCTTCTTTCCAGGAACCGCTGACACACACTCTACAACATAGTTGCGGGGGGCTGGGGGTGGTTTAAGAAAAAGAAACTAATGATGTGGGTTTACACGAGCACCTTTCGTTTCAAAACCATGTTCCAACAAAACTAGACGCCACTCATTAACAAAGTTTCTAAGTCTACCATCCAGGCCTCTTGCTGTGGCCTCCCCTACGTACAGACCCCAAACTTCCTGCGCCTCTCACCGCCCCCCTGCCGTGGAACTCTTCCCCGCATGCCGGTCTCAGCTCACCCAGAACCTCGAGGCCCGGCGCCGACCGGGTCAGAGCGAGGGTTGCGGGTCCGGTCCTCCCCACAAGTAGCCCGTACCTGTCCAGCATCTGCTGTAAGGCTTGGTCCGGCATCTTCCGTGGCGCCGGCGCACTTGGCGCTCCCCAGCGGATCCGGTGGGTCCCCGGCCCAGGGACAATAGCACTGAGAGGCGGCGGAGTAGGCCTCAGTCCCGCGGCAGCCGCGGACCCGCCACCCAGCCTCCCGGGGCGACTCCGCGAGGCCGGCGGCGGCGGCGCGCGGCCAGCGGGCGTCCGGAGGAGGTGGTGGGCAGCGAGGAGGAGGAGCCTGGGGCGGGGAGGCGGCGATCGCGGCCCAGGTTCCTGCCCGTCGGCCCGGGGTTCCGGTCCATGGACCGCGGGCGCCGAGTTGCTGCCGGCGGAGGAGCTACCTCTGTGAGGTAAGAGTCGCCGCCTCCGTGCGCGCCGGGGTCACGACGCAGGGCGGCCCAGAGCAGCCTGGGAGATGTAGTCCTCGGACCGTCCCCGCTAGAGGCTGCACAGCCCGCCCGGACCACCGCCGCCGCCCGGCCGGCGCCCTCCCGTTTCCTTCCTCCAGGGGGAAAAATGTCCTTCGGGCCGCTTTCGGGGAAGCAGCAGGATGTGCCGCTCCACTGTCAGTAGCAACAAGGTCAGCCCTTCCTGCCTGTTTCTTTCCCCCTCAGCTCTCGCCCTCAGGTGGGACGGAGCCAGGTGAGGGGAGGGGGCTGAAGGGCCGTTTCTCGTCCAGGTCCGCAGCCCCGGCCGTGGCGTCGGGGCGGGCCGGGGCGGCGGTGGGGAAGCCCCCCGCTCTGGAGCCAGCCTCTCCCACGTCAGAGCCGGTTTGGGGGGAGTTACACAACCCCCGCAAGGGGTCGGAGGCTTTAGTGCGTGAGGTTATGCCCCAGGGGGCGGTGGGTAGGGGCTGCCGTGACCCGACCGTTTCCACCCGAGCCGCGGGGTGTGTTTGGAGATGGGGGTGGGGGGAGAGAAGATGACTCCCCTAGGAGCCTTCTCTAGTGCTCCTTCGGTGAGCTTTCAAGGGCTCGCCGGCAGCCTCCAAATGGAACACGTTCGTGAATAAACAGCGCTTGCTTACTCAGCTGTGGGTTGTCAGGGACGTTTGTTTCTCTTCCTGCTGCTGGTCACTGTTAACCATTTCTTGTCTTCTTGACACCTCCAAGCAGGTGGATGGCGGGGAAGGGATCAAAAGGGAGAAGTCACAAATCACCCGAGGGGCTATTCTGTGACGTTCTAGGAATAGCTTTGGCGGGAGGGAAGAGCAGGAGACTGAAACGAATGCGTACTTTGGACGACCTGTGGCGTTCTTTAGTGGTGTGATTGGCAGGACGTTTGGTAGCTCTTCCTTGGTTGTGCCTAATTTCTGCTGCAAGATGTTTGATTTTTCTTTAAATGAAAATGTGTTTCTCAAATTCTTATTTAATGTAGAATTTTATAACCAGCTCTTCTTATTTGTTCGAAGTTTGCTCTCTGAATATATTTGCAATAGAGTGTACATTGCCAGAATGAATGAATGAATAAATAAATAAATATGACCAGAAGTTTATTTGTCCTCCAATTTCTGAAATAACGCTTTTATGAAAGAGTTTGGGGTAATATAATTAATATTCACCTTTTTCTCAAGCCCACCCTAGAGAAGGAAAGTAAGTGTTTAATCAGGCTATCTAACATTTAAAAAAATTTTTCTCTCTTTTTCTCCTCCTTTTCCTCTTTCTTTCTTTTTTTTTTTCCCCCATCTTCTTAGGAGAGAGTCTAAGTTGCCCAGGCTGGTCTGGAACGTTCAATCCTCCTGTCTCAATCTCCTAAATAGCTAGGATTACAGGCATGTGCCACTGTGTCCACCTAATATTTTACATTCTTATTTGTTTCTTGTTGTGTGTAACCCTTATTCTGCTGTGTATTTATCTCTCAAGCAATTGTCAGCCATAAGGATTTGGATATAGACATCCTACTTAGAATTTAACCTAGTATATTGATTAGACTAGTGCAGACCATTTAGCTCTATGACTTACACCAAAAGGAATTTCATCTTATCTTAGAATTTCAATTTGACCCTACTTTGTAAAATACAATACAATTATGTTGATAGCAAGCTTTGTGCAGATTGACCTTATTATACTAAAAATGGATTTTATATTTGCATTTTTATGAAAAGGCAGTTTCCTAGCTGTTTCAAAATCTCTTTGAAGTAAGAAAAAAGTCTGTTATAGGGGGTTGTGGGTGTAGCTTAGTGATAGAGTGCTTAGCTAGCATATATAAGGCCCTGGGTTTTTGCTTTCTCCAGCATACACATCCCCCACCCCAGTTCTGTTACTCACTTATGAGTGATTAGCCCCTGCCTGTCAAATTGGTGAATATGCCTGTAATCCCAGCTACTTGGGAGGATGAGGCAGGAGGATCACAAGTTGATGGCCAGCCTGAGCAATATAGGGAGACCCTCTCTCAAAAAAATTATTATATGTAAATATATAAAAAAAATATAATATGTTATATAAGTTATAATATAACATATATGTTTATATATTAAGGATTGGGGATGTAGCTAAGTGGTAGAATATTTGCCCTGCATGTGCAAGGCCTTTGGAATCCAAGGCACTTAAAAAAAATAGTAATAATAAGAGTGATCAGGTCTGACACAGTAGTTTCACGTCTAAGTATCTCCCAGGAGAAATGAAATATGTTTACACTAAGATTTATTTGTGAATGTTCATGGCATCATTATTCCTAACATCCAAAAAGTGAAAACTCAAACATACATCAACTGATAAATGGATAAGCTACATGTGGTATAGCCATACAATAGAATATTATTTAGACAATAACAAGGAATCAAGTTCTGATGCATGCTGTAAACAAACAAAAAAAAACCTTGAAGCATTAATGCTAAGAGAAAAGAATTAACCACAAAGAACACATTGTATGATTCCATTTATACAAAATGTCAAAAATAGGCAAATCTAGCCAGGCTCATGCCTATAATTCCACCAACTCAGGAGGCTGAGGCAGGAGGAATGTAAATTCTAGGCTATCCTGGCCAATTCAGGCCAAGTCCTATCTCAATAAATAAAAAGGGAGAGTGATATTGGCCAAACTACATTGTTCTATTGTGTACATATGTGAATGTGTAACAACACATCCCATCAAAATATACAATTATGCACCAATTTTTAAAATGTGGAAGAAAAATGAAAAGGACTGAGGGTGTAACTTTGTGTAGAGAAGCCATGTGTTTGATCTCTAGTACAAAAAAAAAAAATCCATAGAGACAAAAAACATATTGGTGGTCCTGTAGGGCTAGAGGGGCTGGGGAGAAATGGGCAATGCCTGTTAATGAGTTTCCTTCTGGGATGATGGAAAGGTTCTAGAATTAGATAGTGGTGATGTTTACATAATTTTGTAAATTATATCACAATTAAAGATAAAGCAAAAATAAATTTTGGTGATTGTGGCTTTGTAAATATAAACCCTCAAACCATTAGGTTGTACATTAAAGATGGGCAAGCCATGCTCCGAGGCTTGCTCCAATAGTCCCAGCTACTCATGAAACTGAGGCAGGGATCACTTGAATACTATTTGAGCCCAGCCTGGACAACATAGTGAGAACCCATCTCTAAATGAAAATAAACTGGGAGTGGTGGTGTATTCCTATAATCGCAATGGCATAGGAGGCTGAGGAAGGAGGATCACCAAGTTTGAGGCCAGCCTCACAATTTAGTGAGACTCTGTCTCAAAATGAAAAAGCATTGGGAGTGGAGATTAGTGGTAAAGTGTTCCCCTGTAAAAAAAGCAATGGGGATATAATTCCAGGGATAAAGTACTTCTGTTTTCTATTCCCAATACTGCTAAATAAATAAAGGTTGAATTTTATAGGACACAAATTACATCTCAATAAAGCTGTTAAAAGTAAATAGATTCATATAAAATGCTTATGAGGACATGTAAAAAGAAGTAGATAAACATAACTAGTAATTATTATTATACTTTGTATTTTTATTAGTATAGGCAAAAATCATGATCAATAATGAAATAAATTAATCCTTACATTTGAGATGGGTAACACATATAGCTTGAATTTCAATATTGTCTGTCAACATTATCTTCTATGGCTCTTGCATTTTCCAATAAGATTCTGGAGAGGTGGAATTATAACTTCTTATTTTGAAGGAAAAAAGTATTAATTATGTAGAATTGAATCTGAGCAATGGGTACAGTGTTGTACATCTATAATCTTGCCAATCTGGAGGCTGAGGGAAGGATTGCAAGTTCAAGGCCAGCTTGAGCAACACTGCAAGACCCTGTCTCAGAAATAAAATATAAAGGACTGGGGGTATAACCCAGTGGTAGAGCACTCATGTGTAAGGCCCTGGGTTCAATCTCCAGTACAATCAATCAATCAATCAATCAATAACAAACAATTACTTTAATGTTCTTCCAGGACACTTGACTTGAACTGTCTATCAAAAGGGGCCCTGAAGATATTCAATAGAAAATAGTATAACATATCAGGGCACCCTCCAGGGAGAAGTGTCAATGACCAAATTTGGTCATAAACTTCAGACTGAGTACTTTTTTCAGGCTATAGAAAGTTCTTCCTTAATTCCTTCAGCACATGTTTTCAGAAAATTTATGATGGATTCAGGTACTCTAGTAGCAAATAAAACTAACTACCCTTTAGGATCCCTAAAAGACATATTTAGAAAAATGCATATGAAATATTACAAATATTATCATTCGATAAGATGGCAGCATGTGAGAAAGTGCCAAGTGTTGGCACTACATCTACATCTACAAAAATGATGTAGAAGTTTAGAGGAGACTGGTGTAGGCTGGCATGTTAAAGAGAACGTCCACATCTTTAGGGGAAGAATTACAGAACTTACCTAATTGAATTTCTGGGAAGATTAAATGAAAAAATTCATTGAAATTGTTCAGTACAAGGCCAAACATAGGAACTCAGTTGGTGTTAACTCTTAATTATTATTACTGAAAGTAAAGGTGGTATGCAGGGTATACTGGAAACAGAAAGGTAGGCCTGTGTTAGTTTCAGTTAACTTGGCCATGGTCTGTAAGCATTTTCATAAGTTTATTTTAATACCACCTTATTAGTTCTTGAAGATTCTTAGATATACTAAGGACATTTATAGGAAGACTTTGATCCTTAATATGTATTTTACTGGTTTAGCATCTATAGAATTACTTTTTTTTTTTTAATGCGGTTTTGGGGATTGAACCCAGGGCCTTGTGCTTGCAAGGCAAGCACTCTACCAACTGAGCTATATCCCCAGCCCACATCTATAGAATTACTTTGAAGTGGCTTTGTTTTCTTATTCTAGATAGAGACTTCACTGGCCACTTAGAGAGGACAGTCTAAAAGTCTATTTAGAATGAAATCTATCTTCATTTGTATCCTAGAGGATAGAATTCTATCTGCATATATATATATATATATATAGATAGATAGATAGATAGATAGATAGATAAATATGTGTGTGGCAGATATTTGCAGAAGATAAATAATTTTATAAATAATCATCATTGACCAATTTGCATTCTCGTAAATATGGTGGAATATTCATTACTTGTCATTATCCTTGCTTAGATTCCTCTCTGGGTTTTGTGTCCCTGGAATATATAGCAGTGTGTCAAGAGTAAGAAAAAAAATCACAGGTAACATGTCACATTTTCCTTTCTGTAGTTTGTTCTTGGAGTATCAATTGTATGAGAAAATGTATAAATGCAAAATTGTTTTCCTTTTTAAACAATCATGGACCAGATATGGAGGCGCACACCAGTAATCCTAGCCACTCAGAAGGCTGAGACAGGAGGATGTAAGTTTGAGGGAAGGCCTCAGCAATTTAGTGAGACCCTTGGCAATTTAGTTAGACCCTGTCTCAAAAAATAAAAAGGACTGGGGATGTGGCTCAGTGGTAAAGTGCCCCTGGGTTCAATTCCTAGTTCCAAAACAAATAAACAACAACAACAACAACAACAAAACTCAGGGATCTCATAGAGCTGCAGTTCACCAAATGTAATATTACAGACTTCCTGAGACCTTTTCCAGAGAGCTTGGGAGATCAAGACTCTTTTCATAATAGCAGCAAAACAGTTTTTGCATTTCTCACTGCATTATCATCTATTTACACTGATGGCACAAATGGTGGTAGATACAAACACTTTAGTACCATTCAAGGCATGGACACCAACTTCTAGCTACTCAGGGAACTGAGGCAGGAGGATTGCAGGAGGATTGCAAGTTTGAGACCAGCCTTGGCAACTGAAAGAATGAAAAAGTTGGGGGATGTAACTCAGTGGTATAGAGTACTCCTGGGTTCAATCCCCAGTACCACACATATATACATATATACAGGCAATCTAATAATAATTTTAAAAGTAAATTAAAATGGATAAGGGATCTGAATAGACATTTCTCCAATGATACACAAATAGTTCACTCATGAAAGATGCTCATTATCCATTAGTTTATATGTCTAAAGATTAGGGATTATTTTTTGTTGTTGTTGTCATCATTACCAGGGATTGAACCAGGGGTGTTTAACCACTGAACCACATCCCCAGCCCTTATTATTTTGAGACAGGACCTCACTAAATTGCTCAGACTGTCTTTGAACTTGTGATCTTCCTGCCTCTGCTTCCTGAGTTACTGGGATTATAGGTGTAGACCACCATGCCTGGCTAGATTAGGGAATTTTAACATTTTAAACCTGAAATTCTTGGACCCCTCAGTGATCTAGGTCATGGTGGTATGGTTGTTGTTTTTGCTTTTTGGGTTTTTTTGGTGCTGGGGATTGGGCCCAGGGCCTTATATATGCTCTACTATTTGAGCAACCTCCTCAGCTTTTGTTTTTATGTATCCATTTGCTTTTTCTCCCCCCACCCCTCCTGGAAGGTTCTTGACTCCAAATTGATTAATAGCTGTTGCTCTTGGAACTGGACTTTCAAGGCTTGCTATTACCCCAAACCTATGTTGATCCCAAGCCTTCACAGAAATTAACGGTGGTGCCTGCTCACAATATTTTCTGCTAGAAAGAATAAAGATGGCAATGTACCTGAAATATGAAGTGCTATAAATAGACATGCACTGATGTACTATGAAGGAAAAATGAAAGTGGATTATCAAAGGGGTAAGATAGACTTCAGAAGAATACAGACTGCAACACTTGTGCATTACCAAGAAATCAAACAGGAATAGGATTTGCTGAAAAATAAGAAATATCAAGCAACATTTAGGAATGTTTCAAAAATCAAATATTGAAACATTTTGTGCTCTAGGAAGCCAAAGTCAGTTTTCTAATACTGGGGACTGAATCTGGGTTGCACTTTACCACTGAACTATATCCCGCTCCTTTTTATTTTTTATTTTGAAGTCAGGGTTTTGCTAAATTGCACAGTCTAGCCTTGAAATTGCAATCCTCCTCCTACTGCCTCTGAGAAACTGGGATTATAGGCATATGTCACTCTACCAGCTCTAAACAATTATTTTCTATCCCAGATTTCTTGTAAGAGGGAGAGAAAAAGACCATGCAACTAGAAATTCTACGCTTTTTATTTCTCCTTAGTGTATCTACGAAAAATCCAGAGCCGGTGAAAGACTGAAGGATTTCCACTAAATCAGGAGTAAGTCAGCAGTGTGTGTGCTTGCAACCTCTATTCGACATTGTACTGGAACCAAGATAATTAGGCAAGAAAAGAAATTAGTCTTCTACATTGGACTGGAAGAAGTAAAATTATCTTGATGATCTTGTATTTAGAAAATTCCAGGGATTCACAAAACACAAATAACTATTAGAACTAATAAATAAGTTCAGCAAGGTTGTAGGATGTAAGGTCAATATGTAAAAATCTGCTGTGTTTCTGTACAGTAGCAATAAACAATCCAGAAATGAAAGTAAGGAAAAACAGTTTAATTTATAAAAACATCAAAAGGGATAAAATATTAATGAATAAATTTAGCAGAAAGTATATAACCTATCTTAAAACTAAGAAACATTATAAAAATTTAAGGATCTAAATAATTGGAAAGAATCTCATGCTCATCAGAAGACTTACTATTTTTAAGATGGTAATACTCTCCAAATGGATCTGTACTTACTACAAAAAAACCATCAGAGGGCTGGGGATATAGCTCAGTTGGTAGAGAGCTTGCCTCGCAAGCACAAGGCGCTGGGTTCAATCCCCAGCACCGCAAAACAAAACAAAACAAAACAAAACAAAAAAAACCCATCAGGCTTCTTTGTATGAAATACAAGATGATCCTAAAATTTATCATAAATTCACATGACCCAGAATAGCCAAAAGAATCTTGTAAAAAAACAAAGTTTAAGGATTCACACTTTCTGATTTAAAAATGAATTACAAAGCTACAATAATCTAGATTAGCATGGTAGTGGCATACAGGTAGAAATTTAGATCAGTGAATTAAGAGTCCAGAAATAAGCCCTCACATTTGTGGTCATTTGATTTTCAACAAGAATGCTGAAACAATCTAATGGGGGAATGAATAATATTTCCAACAAATAATGTTGACACAGCTAGATATCCACGTGTAAAAGAATGGTGTTGGATCCCTGCCTCATACTATAAACAAAAATTAATTTAAATGGTTTAAGCCTGGTACAGTGGCACGTGCCTATAATCCCAGATGCTCAGGAGGCTGAGGCAGGAGGATAACAAGTTGGAGGCCATCCTGCACAGTTTAGCAGGACTTCATCTCAAAACAAAACTTAAAAAAGGGTTGGGGATGTAGTTCAGTGGTAGAGTGCTTCTTTAGCACGCGTGAGGACTTGGGTTCAAACTCCAATATCTCAAAACAAAACAAATCTCACAGAATCAGAGATAACTTTTGGAAGTCAAATATCTGAAAAGGACTGTATGAGGAATCACTATAACTTAAGACAACCCAATTAAAAAAACAAAGTGGCCAAATGGATATTTCTCCAAAGATCAACAAATAGCTAACCATCCTAGAATGGATAATAACAAGTACTGGCAAGGATGTGAAGCAATTTGGGGAATAGTGCTCAGTGTTAGAGCACTTACTAGCACATGCAGGACCCTGGATTTGAGCCCCAGCACTGCAAAACAAACAATGACAACAAAAACCAGAATCCTTGTGTACTACTGCTGCGAAGGTAAAATTCCACAGTTGCTTAGGAAAACAGTTTGAGAAGTTCCTCAAAAGGTTAAACATAAGCTGGGCATTGTAGCACACACCTGTAAATCCCAGAGACTCAAAAGGCTGAGACAGGAGGATCATAAATTTGGGACCACCTCAGTAACACAAGAAGACCCTTGACAACTTAGAAAGATCCTGTTTTAAAATAAAAATAAAAAGGACTGGGGATGTGACTTAGTGGTAAAGTGTTCCTAGGTTCAATTTCTAGTATCAAAAGTTAAATATACAGTTACCATCTAGCCCAGTAATTCCATCCTAGGTGTATGACCAAGAAAATTGAAAACATGCCTACCCAAACACTTATACATGAATATTAGCAGCAGCATTATTCATAACAGCCCCAAAGTGGAAACAACCCAAATATCCATCGACTGATGAATAGATTTTAAAAAGATGTTATGTCCATTCAGTGAAATATTACTTGATGATAAAGGGGAATGAAGTATTGATACATACTACTGCTTTTGTGAACTTTGGAAACATTGCTAAATGACAGGAATCACAGAAGATCACATGTTCTATAATTCCTAGGCAAACCACAGAAACAAAGTAGATTTGTGGTTGACTAGGGATGAGGAGAATTTAACTAAAGCAGTACATATCTGAAAACTAAGGAACATGTTGTAATAAATTAAAGATCTAAATAATTGGAAAGAATCTCACATTCGTCAGAAGACAATATTTTTAAGATGCTAATACTCCCTAAACTGATCTGTAAATTCAGTGCAATTACTTTCAAAATTTAATTTAGCTTCTTTGAAGACAGTGACAAGCTGATCCTAGAATTCATATGGAAATGAGGTTTAGGTGTGATAGGATATGTGGGGTTTCTTTTTTGGGATGAAATTGCTCTAAAGTTGATTGTAGTTATTGATGGTTGTACAATGATATGAATATTCTAAAAGCCATTGAATTGTGACAAAAATACTATCGGGTGAGTTATATCGTATATGAATTGCTTCTCCAGAAAGCTGTTATTTAAAAATAACACCCACTGGGCATGGTGGCTCACACCTGTTATCCTACTCAGTGATTTGGGAGGCTGAGACAAGAGGATTTCAAGTTTGAGGCCAGCCTCAACAACTTAGCAAGACCTGTCTCAAAAAGTAAAAAGGGTTGGGGGTGTTGCTCGGTGGTTAAGCACCCCAGATTCAATTCCCAGTGCCCGCCCCCACAAAAAATTAATACTAGGTACAACATCATTTGTAGACTGATTCAATAACTTATGACATCTATATAACATAATATTATATAGCTTAGTAATTAAAACAAATGAGAAGCTGGGTGTAGTGGTGCATGCCTGTAATGCCAGCTATTTGAGACGTCTAGGCAGAAGGATTGCAAGTTTGAAGCCAGCCTCAACAATTCAGTGAGATCCTGTCTCAAAATAAAAAATAAAAATAACTAAAGATGTATTGCAATTGTAGAGCACCCTGGGTTTAATCCCCATTACTGCAGAATATAATAAATAAATAAAATAAAATGTCCTTGGTGCAAGTGAAGGATGAGTCAAGAACGTTTTAAAAAGTCACAATATTGTGATGTTTTACTTATTTTGGAAAAGAAGAGAATAAAGCTGACTGGAAAGTGTGACCTGTAATCATTCAACAAATATATTTTGGATACTTACCTTAGCTGGGCATGGTGGTACATACCTATAATCTCAGCTACTCAGGATGCTCTGGAAGAAAGATTGCAAGTTTGAGGTCAGATCTGGCAACTTAGTGAGATCCTGTCTCAAAATTAAAAATAGGACTGGGATGTAGTTCAGTGGTAAAGCACCCCGAGGTTCAATCCCCAGAACGAGAAGGGGAAAAAAAAAAACCCTACCTGTTTTTAATCTGTTTTGGGAAGATGAAGTATAAATAAAATATCAAGAGCAGCCAGCTGCATGTGTGGCATTATGTTCTGTTACTAGGAGTGGGTTGAGACTTGGAAAAGATGACAAGTGCCCTCAACAGGCACTTGTTGGCACTAATTGAATATCTGCTATGGGCATATGCTGGGTTCCTGACATACATTATCTCTATGCCTAACGACAACTTTGTCAGGTTATCAGGTAGGTGGATATGTCTTCCATTTCATAGATGTGGAAATTGGAAAAATCATAGAAAGGCCTGGGGTTGTGACTCAGTGGTAGAGCACTTGCCTGGCATGTGTGAAGCACTGGGTTAGAGCCTCAACACCACATATAAATAAATAAACGTATTGTGTCCATATGTAACTAAAAAAAAGTAAAAGAAAGTAAATGGCATAACTGACATTCTGAAACCAGGTATATCCGATATTGGTTATATTGGTTATCCAATATTGGATTATTATTATTATCCAATAATCCAATATTGGATTATTATATTGGTTATCCAATAATACCTGATAATATGAGATAATGGTGTATAAGTATGTAATTAAAGAACAGTTAAAAATGACTTATTTTGCCAGGCACAGTCAAGTACTCCTGTAATCCTGGTGGCTCAAGAGGCCAAGGCAGGAGGCTTGCAAGTTCAAAGCCAGCCTCAGCAATTTAGCGAGGCCTTAAGCAACTTAGCAAGACTCTGTCTCAAAATAAAAACATAAAAAAAAAAAAATTGGACTGGATGTGGCTCAGTGGTTGAGTACCCTGGGTTAAATCCCCAGTACCCAAACAAAAAAGATTCATATTTCAAGTCAATCACAGGACTATAAATAGTTTTTGAAGACTTTTATAGATTAGTCCCCCAGGAACTCATTGAAGGGGAAAGAAGTTGCTACACATTGGAATGGTTTGGGCAGGCTTTCTTCTGGAAGTGTGGTTTGAATTGGATCTTGAAGATATATATGGATGTATAAAGGAAAAGGCAGTGTCAATCTGTTCTCAATTCCTGCTTGGGACTAAAATCTTCTTACCTATTCTCCACTGCTCCATTTGAGTGGTGAGGAAACAGAGGCCTTCCTTTATTACCACCCAAATTAATAGATATTAATTTTTGGCAATATGATAGATATGAAGTGGAATTTCATTGTTGCAGTCAAATGTTTATTTTTATAACTCCTCGATGTTAAATCTTGGGTTAGATGAATGGATTGATAGAGGAGAAAATAAACAATAAATGGATAGGACAAGACACACCTTTTTTGAAGAATATATATTTAACAGAAATAGTTTTACTCTACTTAGGGAGTTACAGGCTTTTATTATGGTAAAATATCTAATCCCAACTGAAATCATGGTAGATTACTTACCTGCTGAAAATCTTCTGTGACCTATTTAAATTCTAGTATAGCAGTTAAAAGCATAAATTTAACAATTTTAGAGAAAAAAGGAATAATCCATGAATTTGCCTTTTAGAATCTAAACTTCATGAAGGCAAAAATGGGACATATTTGTTTTGTTTGTGCTGTGTCTCTGAGGGCTAGTACAGAGTCTGGTCCATAGTGAGTGTCAATAAATATTTGGTGAATTTAAAAAAAGAGACAGGGCTGGGAATATTGAAGCTCAGTAGAGAGAGGGAAGGGGGGTGGAAAGAAGAGAAGAGATGAGATATTGATTTCAAAGGCTAAAATGAACACTGTGATGTTGAGGAATTGGAGGTATCCCAGTATAAGCTTGTGAGTTACAGATATATAGATGCACACATATTTGTGCATACATATACTTTCTAGCTCTATCTTCTGAAAAGGCTTTAGGCATTGACATCTCAAAACCAATGAATACAATTAGTGCTGGTTTCCAATAGAGAGAAACAGGGCTCTTTGGAAGAATTGCTGATTTCAGATTGTGGTGGGAAACTTATCTAAACTGGAATATATTCTGAATCCAGAAAGTGTTCAAAGAACAATGGGGCTACATCAAAAGAACCTGTAGCCAACTTATAAGGACTCCAATGGCCAAATCAGGGATTTTTGGGTTTGTTTGTTTTTGGTACTAGGAATTTAACCCGGGGCACTTTACCACTGAGCTACATCCCCAGTCCTTTTAATTTATTTTTTTTATTTTGAGACAAGATCTTGCTAAATTGCTGAAGCTGGCCTTAGAACTTGTGATACTCCTGTCTCAGCCTTCTGAGTCACTGGATTGTAGGAGTATATTTCTGGACCTGGTGCAAATCAGAGACATTTTGAGCAACAAAATAAATGATAATAGTAATGGATTATAAGATACAGAATAGGTATGAATCCATGGGTCTATACTGACAAGAATAAATTAATAAGTCAGGGAAGAAGGAAAAGTTCATATTTATAATAGCAATCCAACTAATATAGAAACATTGATAAATATAGAAAAGCACCATTTGCAAACACCACAGGAATAATGATGCAAGTAAGAATCATTGAAGGATGCTAAAATTAGCAGGTGAATGTTAAGAAACAGAATATTTACTTAGTAATCATATAGCTCCCCCAAGATTTGTAAGTAAAGATGTGAAAAAATAATTGTTTTATGGTTTTATGATGCAGAAATCTGGCAGATGCTTTTTTTTTTCTCTTTTTTTGGTGGTGGTGATACTGGGGATTAAATTCAGTGGCACTTTACCACTGAACTATATCCCCAAGCCCTTTTTGTTTTGAGACAGGATCTTGCTAAGTTGCTTAGGGCCTCAGTAAGTTGCTGAGACTGGCCTTGAATGTGCTATCTCCTGCCTCCTGCATAGATGGGTCTGACAGACACTATCTTAACCAAGTGATCAAAATTAAATCACCACAGTGGTACAAATCCGTATCATTTTCCTTCTACTATGATATAATAAAAATGATACAACGTTACTTCTGTGGTGTTACTGCGAAAAATGTATGACCTGAATTTGATCATGAGGAGATATCAAATAAACCCAAATTGAGGACATTCTACCAAATATTTGCCAGTGCTCTTCAAAAGTGATAAGGGCTGGGAGCAGTGACACACACCTGTAATCCCAGTGGCCTGGGAGGCTGAGGCAGGAGGATCATGAGTTCAAAGCCAACTTAGTGAGACCCTGTCCCTAGATATTAAAAGGGCTGGGGATGTGGCTCAGTGGGAAAGCACCCCTGAGTACAATTCCCAGTACCAAAAAAAAAAAAAAAAAAAGTGTCAAGAACTGCAGCTCTTGGTGACAAATGCTTGTATCTAGTGATTCAGGAGACTAAGGCAGGAGGATCACTTGAATCCAAGAGTTCAAGGCCAGCCTGGGCAACTTCGTGAGACTGGCTCTCTTAAAAAAAAAAAAGACTCAAGTTTAATCATCACCTGGTTAGAGATTGAAATGACATATTAGTCACTTTTCTAGGAGTATTTAAAAGAAATATGTTTCCAAATATTTGAACATGAAAACTCTACTTTTAATAAGGAACTACCATGTACCCACAGTAAAATGATATATTCCATGGTGAAAATGTTTGTTTTGCAGTGTTGGGGATTAAATTGCCCAGAGTCTTTTGAATGAAAGTCAAATACTATGCCACTGGGTTATGCCCCCAGATCCGTAAATTAGTTCTACCACAATTGTTTGTATGAATGTTTTCCAAGCCTGATTTTCTTAGATTCAGATTTCCAGAATATCTGATATGTGGTGTCCTTTTTTTTTTTTTTTTTTTTTTTTTGCAGTGCTGGGGATTGAACCCAGGGCCTTGTGCTTTCAAGGCAAACACTCTACCAACTGAGCTATAACCCCAGCCCTTTAGATCCATAAATTAGTATGCATGCTAATTAGCATATTTAACATACTAAAATTACTGTAATATTGTAACAAAAATACTACATGTTCGTGGTAAAATACTGTTATCACGATAAACATTAAACAGTAAAAACTGGCTATGAGAATACCTGAGTAACCCTTTGTAGCAGATACTGTGTTGTTCCAGTTCTCACCTCTTCTGGCTGATGTACCTATCCCTCAGCTGCTGGGACTTTTGGATGTTAATGGCATGAAACTTTTTTTTTAATGCTGAAATTTAACCCAGTACCTTGCGCATCCTAAGCATGCCTCTACCACTGAGTTACACTCTCAACATTGCCCCCTGTTTTTGTTTTTGTTTTGTTTTTCCCACTGGGCATTACCTTAGTATATAGAGTATTGCCTCATCAGCTAGTGACTATAAAGACCTTACTTCATTTGAAAACAGATCTGAGGCACCATTCTAGTTCCTGAGCTTATCACAGGATCAACTGAGGACTCATTTGCAACCACATTAGGGTTCAATGATTTTCTTTGAATGATTTTCAAGACCTCCTCATTAATTGTGCTCTCCCCAAGAAATCATTTGCATGCAAATGATTGGTCTCAGAGTTTCTTTAAAGGACTCAACCTATGAAACTCTCCATTTATTCTTCCTACCCCTGGAGGTTTGCATCATTGGAACTTATTTTTATTTTTTGTTTCTTTTTTCAAACTTTTAAAGTCTTAACAAATGTATTAAAAAGTGCCTAAATTAAAGGCATTTGATGAACTTTCAAAAATTCTTGGCAGTATTTTGATCAATGACAGAACAAAATGTTTGGATGGTTTGAGACCTAAAAAAAGTTTATAAGTTCCTCATGCTGAAACTTTGAGAGAAAGGAGTGTGTTGCCAAGGGAAATTAGAAGTTTCTCAGATTTTAAAAGGCAAACAGTTATTTTTTGGTTGACTGTAGTGCACTCTGAAATTAGATGTATACATTTTGAATACATTTTATCATGCATTAGGTGAAAGGAGGGAAATAACCATTTCCCTCCCTTGAAGGGAGGGAATCAGTTCCCTTGGAAGTAAGAGGGGGAGATAATCATCCTCCTGAAAGTGACATATCTATAAATAAAAATATTGCTGGGCTGGGGATATAGCTCAGTTGGTAGAGTGCCTGCCTTGCAAGCACAAGGCCCTGGGTTCAATCCCCAGTACCACCAAAAAAAAAAAAAAAAATTGCTAAAAATTCAACTAATCAAGATTTTCCTGTGAATCAAACAATGTTATTTATAGTTCACCCTAAGTTCTTTTTACAACTATTTGGATTTTAAGGTAATATTTCAAGAATCTTTCCATGATCTTGTTCATCATTGGTAAATACAGCTTTCATTAAAGGTATTTGCTTTCTGGTCAGTTTCTTCCTTCGCTACTCCACCACCCTTGTTTTCTCCTGCCTAGATGATGACAATAACCAGCTTCCTAATCCTCTGTCCCTGTTTCCACTTTGAGCCCCACCACAGTCTATTCTTCACACAGAGCCAAGCTGATCTTTTTAAAGCATAAATCCGATCATGTCAATGGCCCTCCTTAAAACTCTCCAGGGATTCTCATTTAGGAAACAAATAAAAAATCTTAACAGCCTAAAAGGTTTCCACCCTATGCTTAGGCTCCTGTCTCATCTTGCATTGTTTTCCCCCTTGCTCACTTACTCTCTAGCTGCAGTAGATTAGAAGTTTCTCTAAAGCAGAGGTCTGTAAACTAAGGCAGAGATCAAATTTTGCTGAAGGCCTATTTTTATAGTACCAGGGAACTAAGAATGCTTTTTACGTTTTTATAGGGTTGTAATATAAGAACAATAAGAACAGAAAGGATGAATATGCAATGAGAGACCTTCTGTGCCTTGTGAAGCCTAAAATATTTACTATATAGCTCTACAGAAGAAGCTGCCAACTTTGACTCTAAGGCAGCTACTTTTTTTTTTTTTTTTTTTTTTTTTTAACATGGGCTGGAGATTGAATCCAGGGCCTTGTACATGTTAGGGAAATACTGTACTACTGAACTAGCCTCTTCAAGCAGGCCTGTAATGATCATTTAAATACCCTACCATATTCTCTCAATCACATCACCTTTTGTTCTTTGTAGCACCTATATCTATCTGATATTTTCTTCAATTTTTTCAACAACCATCTTTTTCTTTACTCTTCACCCCTTGCAGAAAGATCTTGTCTTTCTTGTTTAGTACTTTTGAGTGTTCTCTGTCTCTCTTTCTGGTCCTGGGGATTAACTGAGGGGCACTTTGCCATTGAGCTGTACCTCCAGTCCGTCCGTCCGTCCGTCCTTCCTTCCTTCCTTCCTTCCTTCCTTCCTTCCTTCCTTCCTTCCTTCCTTCCTTCCTTCTCTTCTCTTCTCTTCTCTTCTCTTCTCTTCTCTTCTCTTCTCTTCTCTTCTCTTTCTCTTTCTCTTTCTCTTTCCGTGGGGATTGAGCCCAGGGGTGCTTTACCACAGAGTCACATCCCCACCCCTTTTTAAATTTTTTATTTTGAGATGGGGTCTCACTAAATTGCTGAGACTGGCCTTGAATTTGAAATACTCCTGACTCAGCCTCCCAAGTAGCTGGGATTACAGGTGCTTTTGAGTATTCTTGATTATGCAGATACATGGAAGGTAGGAGGAATAGTGAGCATTGGACCCTGTCACACAGGAGACACTCAATAAATATGTTGAATGAATGCTTATGCAGCTCATTTCTGCAAATGAACTTTAGGGCTTTGCTTTGTTGTTGTTGCTCTTGTCCTCTCTGGGAAGACTTACGGTGGAAACTGCAAGACTTTAGAAAGGAGATGCAAAACAAAACCTTTTCCTTAAGAGAACAAATAAACTTCTCTTTTTCCTCCTCTATTTCTCTGGTAGTGTCCAAGATGTTTAGAGTTGGATGTTTCCAAGGGATACCTTAAGGGCTTCTATCTTAAAACAAAACAAAACAAAAAAACCTTTTCTTTCGTCCTTTTCTTCTGAGAGAGGAATTTTGCAGGATAAGACTAATTGAGATCTTTGTTTCTAAGAGGCTTCCAAGCTTTTAGGTGAGAGCCTCTGTTTGGGAGATGGACTTAACTCTGAAACACTAAGAGCCAGTCTCGGTCTCAAAAGAATAACTTAAACCAGTTGCTGCATTGCATGCCTATAATCCCAGTGATTCAGGAGGCTAAATCAAGAGGATTACAAATTTGAGGCCAGTCTCAGAAAATTTATTATTATTATTATTATTATTATTATCATCATCATATCATCATCATCATTATTATTTGGTACCAGGGGTTGAACCCAGAGGTGCTTTACCACTGATACATTTCCCTGGTTCTTTTTATTTTACTTTTAAAATTTTGAGACAGGGTCTCATAAGTTGCTCAGGGCCTTGTTAAGTTGCTGAGGCTGGCTTTGAACTTGAGAATCCTGCTGCCTCAGCCTCCTGAGCCACTGGGATTACAGGTGTGGCCTCAGCAATTTATTGAGGCCCTAAGTAATTTAGCAAGATTGTCTTACAAAATAAAAACGTCTGGGGATGTGGCTTGGTGGTAAAGCACCACTGGGTTCAATCCCCAGGGCCCCTGCCCCACCCAAAAAAGAGAGAAGCTAAGAACAATCTAAATAGGGCTTGTTCTAGGTGATCAAGTCTGGGGCAGGGAGTAAAAAAGCCCCTAAACCACAGGTCTTAGATTTTTCAGGGGTTTCATGGTTTTAAATTGTAAGACATTGTAACATTTTTTTTCTTTGGTAGTGGGGGTTGATCCTGGGGGTGCTTTACTACAGAGCTATATCCCAGCCCTTTTTATTTATTTATTTATTTTTTGAGACAGGGTCTCACTAAGGTGCTAAGGGCCTTGCTAAATTGTTGAGGCTGGCCTTGAATTTGCAATCCTTCTGCCTCAGCCTCCCAAATTGTTGGGATTACAAGAATGCACCAACACAATTGCCTGACATACTTTTTTTTTTTTTTTTTTTTTTTTGGTACCAGAGATTAAACCCAGAGCCACCCTTTTTTATTTTGAGAAAGGCCTCACTAAATTACTGAGGCTCATCTTGAGCTTGTAATCCTTCTGCCTCAGCCTCCTGAGTCTCTGGGTCTACCAGCATGTGCCACCATGCTGGACTTCAGCTTAACTTTTTTTTCCTTAATATTTTTTTAGTTGTAGATGGACACAATATCTTCATTTATTTATTTATTTTTATGTGGTACTGAGGAGCCAACCCAATTTCTCACCTGTGCAAGGCAAGCACTCTACCACTGAGCTCCAGCCCCAGCTCCTGCCTTAACTTGATTTGGAAAAAATATGGTCACAAAAGGAACGAACAAGCTGGATGTGGTGAATGCCTGTAATCCCAGTGGCTCAGGAGGCTGAGGCAGGAGGATCGAGAGTTCAAAGTCAGCCCCAGCAACAGCAAGGAGCTAAGCAACTCAGTGATACCCTGTCTCTAAATAAAATACAACCCCCCCAAAACAAAAACAAAAACAGCTGGGGATGTGGCTCAGTGGTTGAGTGCTCCCAGTACCCCCCAACAAAAAACAAAAACAAAAACACACAAAAAAGGAATGAACAGCTAGAGTTAGTCAGAAGCCTGATTGTAAGGAAGATATAGACACTTCTGTTAGTCCTGTGGGTTGTGCCTAGGTATGAGAGTAGGTGAGGGGTTAGAGTTAAGCTTTGAAGCCAAGGTAGATGAGAACTTGTTATCCACTACTTATAATTATGTCACCTTAGGCAGTTATTTATAAGCCTGGGTTTTTTAAAAATTATTATTCATTCTAATTAGTTATACATGACAGCAGAATGTATTTCAACTCATTGTACACAAATGGAGTACAACTTTTCATTTCTCTGGTTGTACACCATATAGAGTCACACCATTCATGCAATCATATATGTACATAGGGTAATAATGTCTGTCTCATTCCACCATCTTTCCTACCCTTTTACCCCTCCCCTCCCCTCAGTCCCTGCTGCCCAATCCAAAGTTCCTCCATTCTTCCCTTGCCCCTCTCAATTATGGATTAGCATCAACATATCAGAGAAAATATTTGGCCTATTTTGGGGGATTGGCTTATTTCACTTCGCATGATATTCTCCAATTCCATTCATTTACCTGCAAATGTCATAATTTCATTTTTCTTTAAGGCTTAGTAATATTCCATTATATATATATATTATTAAATATATATATTAAATATATATTATTAAATATATATATAAAAAAAACTGATATATATATATATCAGTTTTTTTTAATATACTCATCTATTGAATAAGACTGGGTTTCTTTACCTGAAAAATGAGAAGAATGATAGTTCTGTTAGTATTGGAGAATTCACTGTTAAGGCATGAAAAATTCTCATCTAGAAACCTACATGGACAAGTGATCAGAGAATCCTACTCAGTATAATAATCATCACTACCAGATGAAGAAGATATTCTCTCAGAGGGCTGGGTTTGTAGCTCAGTGGTAGACTGCTTGCCTAGCACATGCGATGCATTGGGTTCGATCCTCAGCACTACATAAAAATAAATAAAATAAAGGTATTTACAACTAAAAATTTTAAAAAAGATATTCTCTCAGTATACAAAAATTTAAAGCAAATAAGCAACAAAACGGCTGGGGATGTGGTACAGTGATAGAGTGCTTACCTAGCATGTACAAGGCCCTGGGTTTGATCCCCAGTACTGCAAAACAACTACAGCAATAATAAATCTGCATCTTATGGCAATTTAAGGATATGTCTATATCCATAAATAGGAAACAGCATAGAAAGAGATAGGATAAGAAATATCTGGACAGCATGATCTTTATTCCTCTAAGAGGATAGTCTTAGGACAATTCATTTGACCACTGATAAGTGGAGACAAGTGGAGACTTTCTAGGCCAGACCATCTGCATGACAGATGGACAGACTTTGGATTTCATACATTGATTTTTATTGTATTACAGTTTATTAAATATGTTTTGTACACATGAATATAATTTTGATTATTTAGATAGTGCCACTGCTATATATTGTCTCCATTTTATTCCAGACAAAACAAAAACTGGTAAACTGAAAACACAGGTTTTAGAGTCAGATTTTAACCTAGAAAAAGTTACTTTAGCCTCTGTCTTTATCTGTGAAATGGGAATAATGAAGGTATAGACCTCTTAGAGTTCATCACATGAACAAAGTAGGTGTCATGGAAAATAATATCAGTTCAATATAATATTTGTAATTGTTATCACTCAGGACCACACAGCTAATAAGTGGTAGAACTTATTAGAACTTATGCTATGGAAGGCACTACCACTGAGCTACACCTCTAGCCCTGGATGTACCACTTATAAACTGTGTCATAACATTTCTGAGCCTGAGTTTCTACTGTCAGGGATCCTAGTAGTCATCCTCAGTGCTGTCACCTGTTCATATATTCCTTTATAGAAATTTGGAAGAATTACCTTTTTTTTCAGGTAGATGCAGCTCTGTACTAAGGTTCATGAGTTTGGTGAGAAGAGCTCTGGCTACATTTCTCTACTTTTCTTCTTGGCTACCCTTCTGGTGCTGGTGCATTATATAATCTATAACAAGTAAAGGTGAGGGCTCTATCTCTACTAGTAATCTATTCACTGTACAGGCTGTTAACATCAAATCAGATAATAAAAGTGAAAGAGTTTGGTAAAATCTAATTCCCTCTGTAAAGGTAAGGCACTGATATCAT
The DNA here is from genome assembly GCA_020662805.1 of Glaucomys volans. NCBI lineage: Eukaryota > Metazoa > Chordata > Mammalia > Rodentia > Sciuridae > Glaucomys > Glaucomys volans. The sequence goes on from JAJEJO010001513.1 coordinate 415,204, forward strand.
AAAAACACTACTTGATTTCAGATACAGGAATCCAAGGGCTACCTGGGTAGTCACAGTGACCTTGCCCTTCGCTTTGTTCCGATGATGCCTATGACTCATCAGCCTGTATAGAACCTGTTAACTGCTGGGTGTTAGAGAAGGCCTTGTAGCAAAGAAAGGTTTCCTCTTTTACCTCTGGCATATACTAGCCTTACTTGTTGTGTCTACCATAACTGAAATCATCTTTTGATGAGTCACTTTTTTTTTTTTTTTTTTTGGTACTGGGGATTAAACCCAGGGGTGCTTAATCACTGAGACACATACCCAGCCCTTTTTTATTTTTTTATTTTTCTTAGGGCCTTGCTAGCTAAGTTGCTGAGGCTGGTGAACTCATGGTCCTCCTGCCTTAGCCTCCAAAATGGCTGGTATTGTAAGCATCTGACACTTGGCACCATGCCCAGCCTGATGAAGATTATTCATTGAAGCAGTCATGCTGCTTTTAGGGCACTGTGGCGTGAGACTGGATCTTGCCCACAGGTGGAATTTGGAATTCTTTGGTTAAAGCTTATCTTTGATTTTCAGGCAAAGGTCGTTACATAAAAGCTTTGTGTCAATGGGAGACAGAGAAGTTGCTGAACCACAATTTGCCCTCTCCATACCTCTGAAGCCCAAGTTGTCTCCAGGGCTGTATCAATCAAGTAGAAGAAGAGGACCAGCTTATATGTGTCACTAATTGAAACAGCTTTAGAGTCAAACCTGAAATTAGGCCCTAGTTATGCTACTAGTTTTGTGACTGTGGGTGGGTAAATCAGCTAAGTTTTCATTGTCATCTGCTATTAGGGATAAAAACAGTATTTACCTCATAGGTTTATTGCATGGGTTAAGTGAATTACTATGTGGAAAGTTCTGAGGATTATATCTGGCACACAGTGCATGTGCCATAAATGTTAGCTGATATCATTACTAAGCCCTCGGCAAGATGCTCTACCTGGCCCTAAAGAAGAAAATAAGTAAATTTCACAGTTTTCCCTCGAGGAGGTTATAGTTATATTTGGGGGTTGACATACAATAAAAGGTAAATAGATATACAAAATAATAAATATAAGGTATAAATAGATGCTGTTGTTAGGAGCTACAGTTTAAACTGGGCTCTGAAGAAAGAGATTAGGATAAATAGCATTTAGGAGGCACTTCATATGGGGTCTGTAACATCCCAAGGTTCAGGACCATGAGTAGACCAGTTTTCTTGGAGAAGTGGAGATAATGCTATCTGGGAACACAGGTTGTTAAGATTAAATGGGGGTGCCCTAACTACTGGAGTTAAGTGTTTGAATCTTGTCCTATAGGCAATGAGAGTGATATGATGAAACTTAGACATGGGAATGTCCATCAGATAGTTGGAGAACTCTTGAGAAAATGTTCAAACAGCTTAAACTTTGGAAATAGAAGCTAAAATTGTGAAAGCTGATACCTCTAAGGCCAGCTTGTGTCTCCAGTTTTGTGAGGACAGCTTTTGAATGGCATTTAAAATGAAATGTTTAGCTGGATATGGTGGTGCATGCCTATAATTTCAGTGATGGTGGAGGCTGAGGTAGGAGGATTGTAAATTCAATGTCAGCCTTAGCAATATAGCCAGACCCTCAACAACTTAGCAAGGCCCTGTTTCATAAATAATAAGGGCTGGGGATGTGGCTCAGTGGTTAAGTGCCCCTGGGCACTGTATCGGATTTGCTTCTATAAAGTATTATGAAAGAACACATGATCTTTCACAATATATATATAATTTTAGGTAAAATAACTTAAAATATAAAATGACAGTACATAGGGAGAAGAAATAAAACTTGACTATATTTTCTAAAATCATTCTGCAGTTTTTGCAGTTACAAGAACTGAATTAACATGATTACATTAAGAAAGTGAACAAGCCATATTTGAGTAAAAGGAGGTATGCTACATTAAAAATTATCTGTAAAGGAATGGATATTATGGTGAGGGGGCTCAACTGCATTGAATAAAATCTAAAAATAGCATGATGCAACATAAAGAAAATCAAATATAAATTAATAGATGAGTGAAAGGAGAATGGGAGAGGGAAAGGAGGACGGAGAGAAAAGGAGGAGGGAAAGATTGATCATGAACTGAAACGGAATTCCATGCATGTATGAGTTTGTTGGGATGAGCCCAATTACTATGTATAATTATAAAACTCTAAAAAAAAGAACAAGTATAAGTTAGGGAAAAGGGAAAGTAAGGAGTTATTTTAATTGCATAATTAGAACAGTTCTTGAATCTGTAATTCATCTGTGTTGAAAATATTAACGCAGGGAGATTATAAGTTCAGAGCCAGTCTCAGCAACTTAGGGAGCCCCCAAGCAACCCAGCAAGACCCTGTCTCAAAATAAAAAATAAGAAGGAGTGGGGATGTGGCTTAGTGGTTAAGTGCCCCTGCATTCAATCCCCAGTACTAAAAAAAAAAAGAAAGAAAAAAATTAAACATATCTCACAAAATAAAAATATTTTTGAATTTGGAAGTTTTGAGTTATGTTAAATATGAGTATCATATCTCAGATTTACAACAGAAAAACCCTATGCTCAGTCTGTGTTGGTGCTACCATTAGAAATTCAGAAACAAACCGAGCACGGTGGCCCAGCCTGTAATCCCAGCATTTGGGAGGCTGAGGCAGGAGGATCAGGAGTTCAAAGCCAGCCTCAGCAACTTAGCGAGGCCCTAAGCAACTCAGTGAGACCTTGTCTCTAAATAAAATACACAAAAGGGCTGGGGATGTGGCTCAGTGGTGGAGTGCCCCTGGGTTCAATCCCCAGTACCCCCCCCCAAAAAAAAGAAATTCAGAAACATATCAAGGGTCTGGAGATATAGCTCAGTTGTTCTTGCCTTGTAAGCACAAGGCCCTGGGTTCAATCCCCAGCACTGCAGAAAAAACAAAACAAACAAACAAAAAACAAAAAAACAGGAGAAATTGATGTTTCTTAGAAGAAAGAAATTTGCAGTTGTAGAAGAAAGAAATTTGCCAGTTGTTGCTGTTAAAGTTTCATGCTGGGGACCAAGATAATTTAAAAAAATAGCATGGGGCACTCTTTTATTTAAGAGTACAAATTTAGCTGGCTGGGGTGGCACATGCCTGTAATCCCAGCAGCTCAGGAGGCTGAGGCAGGAGGATCATGAGTTCAAAGCCAGCCTCAGTAACAGCGAGATGCTAAGGAATTCTGAGACCCTATCTCTAAATAAAATACAAAATAGGGCTAGGGATGTGGCTTAGTGGTCAAGTGCCCCTAAATTCAAGCTCTGATACCACCCCCAAAAGTACAAATTTATAAGTTCACAAATTGTATGTGTGTGTGTTGGGGGGAGTTGATGCTGGGAATCACACCCAGGGCTTTGTGCATGTTAGGCAAGAACTTTACCACTGACTTATAGCCTCAGCCCCATCACAGTTTTTGACACACACAATTTTTATTTAAGCCAGGCATGGTAGTGGATGTCTGTAATCCCAGCAATTTGGTAGGCTAAGCTAGGAAGATCACAAGTTTGAGGCCAGCTTCAGCAATTTAGCCAGGCCCAAAGCAACTTAGTGAGACCCTATCTCAAAATAGGAAAATAAAATGGGTTGAGGATGTTGCTCAGTGGTTACGCATCCCTGGGTTCAATCCTCAGTACAAAATAACAATAACAGCAACAAAGCCCTTTACATAAAAATATATAATATACTTAGCATTTTTGAGATTCAAAATGAACACAGCCAAGGGCTGGGGTGCAGCTCAGTGGTAGAGCACTTGCCTAGCATAGGTGAGGCCCTGGGTTCAAGCCTCAACACCTCTAAAAATGAAAGAATAAAATAAAAATTTAAAAAGAAAGAAGGACAAAAATATGTAAAACATCTAAACTCTGGATTTTTATTTTCCTTTTTCTTGTACTGGGGATGAAACCCAGGGGTGCTATACTACTGAGAGACATCCTCAGGCCTTTTTTTTTTCAGACAGGGTCTCACTAAATTGCTGAGGCTAGCCTCACTGGGATTACAGGCCTTGTCACTGTGCTGGGCAATTTTTTTTTTTCCTTTTTTTGCAGTGTTGGGGGTTGAACCCAGGGCCTCATGCATGCTAGCAAGCACTCTATTACTGAGCTATATTCCCTGGTCAGTAAACTGTTATTCAGCATTTTTGTTTCAGACCCAATGCTTAGTTTACAATAGTAACTTTCCCGCTGGGCGCGGTGGCGCACGCCTGTAATCCCAGCACTTGGGAGGCTGAGGCAGGAGGATGGCGTGTTCAAAGCCAGCCTCAGCAACTTAGCAAGACCCTAAACAACTCAGTGAGACCCTGTCTCTAAATAAACTAAAAAATAGGGCTGGGGATGTGGCTCAGTGGCCGAGTGCCCCTGGGTTCGATTCCCAGTACAAAAAAAAACAAAACAAAAAACAACAACAACAACAACAACAAAAAACAATAGTAACTTTCCCAACCCCAGAGCTATTTTAGGAAAGCAGACATGTAAACAAATAATTATACTTGAATATGAAGAATACTAGAGATATGTATGTATTATAGGAATCTATAAAGGAAAGAATGGATAACTCTCCTCATATGGTCAGGGAAAAATTGGAAGAACAGACATTTGTACTGGGTTCTAATGGGTGAATACTAGTAGTTTTCAAGAGATAGAAAGGTATTTGGCTGGGGTTGTAGTTCACTAGTCGAGAGCTTGCTTAGGACGTGTGAGGCACTGGGTTTGATCCTTAGTACCACATAAAAATAAGTAAAATAAAGGTATTGGGTCTATTGACAACTAAAAAAGATATTTAAAAAAAGAGAGAGAAAGGTATTTCAGGCAAAAGGAACTCTATGTGCAGAGGCATGATGGTAGAATAGCATGGTTCTTCCAGAGACCTGTAGGAATTTGTTATGGCCAGGAAGAAGAGTAGGTGTAGAAGAATTAAGTTTATATTGTTTTTTTGTTTGTTTGTTTGCTTGTTTGTTTGTTTTTTGTGGTGCTGGGGATTAAATCCAGGGCCTTGTGCTTGCAAGGTAGGCACTCTACCAACTAAGCTATAGCCCCAGCCCAATATTGTATTCTTTGAGAAAGAGAAAAGTCATTAAAGACTCTAGGAAGAGCTTAACATGGCAAAAATGGAAGGCAAACTTGGAAGAGTACTAGATGAGAGATACTAAATTACGTCCATAGTTCAGGGGCAGTATTATACTGACTGTGAATGAAAAGGAGGGAATGCAACATTAACAAGTTAGTGACCAGTTAGACTTGTCTCTTGGTGCAGAAGGGAAAGGACAGAATCATGTCCAGATTCCTAACCTGAGTGACTTAGTTTGATGGTGATTGCATTAAATAGGGTAAATCAGCCAAAAATAATGGAACAAGCACATTTGTGGCAGAATTACTATAGGATCCCCAAATAGCAAAGTTATTAGTTAAGTAGTGGTTTGCAGTTTAACAAAAATATTTGACCTGGAAACAGATAGTGGTGTCCATGAATTGTCTAGGGAGAGTATGTAGAATTAGGAGAACCTGGGGGAAGCTTTTACAGGGGACAATAGTAGACTGTTCAGTTTTCTGATTTTTCAAAATGAACATGTCTGTGTAAGAGCACATAGTTTAAAAAAGTATTGCCAGAGTCCCATAAGTCCCCTCTTACTTTTCTCTTTTATCTCCCTGCCAATCACCATTTCCCTGGAATAACCATTCTGATTTTATTTTGCCTTTCTTTGATGATGAGTCAGGTGGAACACATTTTTCACATACTTTTTTGTCACTTAAGTATCTTTTGTTGAAGCTCTTACTAATTTTTCTTTGGGATGTCTATTTTTTTTTTGTTTGTTGTTTTTTGTTTTTCTTTTTTGATGGTACTGGAGATTGAATCCAGGGGTGCTCCACCACTAAGCTATATCCCCTACCCTCTTTACTTTTTATTTCAAGTCAGAATCTCACTAAATTGCTTAGGCTGACTTTGAATTTACAAGGTCCTCTGCCTCAGTCTCCTGAGTTGCTGGGATTACAGGTGTATGCTACTGTACTGGCTGGATGTCGGCCCATTTTATTTATTTTGTTTTGCGGTGCTAGAGATTGCGCCCAGGGCCTCTCATCAGTTAATTAAGTGCTTTACAGATGAGCTATATCCCTGATCTCAGCAGTGTCTGCTCTTTATTTATTACTTTGTAAGAATTCTTTATATTTTGGTTACAGGTCTGATTGAAAAAATACAGAGACATATATTTCATACATTTTCATCCATTTCTGTGAGTTTTTTTTTTTTTTTTTCTTTTTTGCGGTGCTGGGGATTGAACCCAGGGACCCAGGGTCTTGTACATGTTAGGGAAACACTCTACACTGAACTAAATCCCCAGTCCTCTGTGAGTTTTTACTCTAAACTTTTTTTTTCTTTTTTGGTATTGAGCATTGATCCCAGGGGCACTTTGCCACTGAGCTACATCCCAGCCCTTTAAATTTTTATATTTTTCTTTTGAGACAGGATCTTGCTAAGTTGCTGAGGCTGGCATCAAATTTCCCATCCTTCTGCCTTAGCCTCCCAAGTCTCAGGGATCACAAGCATTCACCACCCCACTCCACACTGATTCACTTTAATTATGTCTTTTGGTAGAGATTCCTAATTAGTCCAGTTTATTAAAGTTTTCATTTATGGTTACTGCTTTTGTGACCAATATAAGAAATTGTTGGGGCTGGGAGTTTAGTGTACTAGTGTGTGTACTTGGCTTGTGTGAGGCCCTGAATTCAATCCCCAGCATAAATAAGTAAATAAAACAAAATAACCAAAACTTAAAAGGAAGAAAAACTGTTGCTTGTACTAATGTTATAAAGATAAATTCCTAGCTGGGCGCGGTGGTGCACGCCTGTAATCCAAGTGACTTGGGAGGCTGATCAGGAGGATCGTGAGTTCAAAGCCAGCCTCAGCAACTTAGCAAGGCCCTAAGCAACTCAGTGACACCCTGTCTCTAAATAAAATACAAAATAGGCTGGGGATGTGGCTCAGTGGCCGAGTGTCCCTGAGTTCAATCCCTGGTTCCAAAAAAAAAGAAAGATAAATTCCTATTTTATCTTTTAAAGGCTTTATTATTTAACTTTTACATTTAGATTTATAATCCATCTGGAATTGATTTTCATGTATTGTAATATAAGGGTAAAGTTCTCTTTTTTTCATATGGATATTCAGTTAACTCTGATACCCTTATATCCTTTATTGAAAAGACCATCCTTTCATTACCGTAGTGTTACTGCTTTCATAATTTTAGTGACTATACATATGTAGATCTGTTTATGAACTTTTAATTTTGTTTCATTTATATATTTGCTTATCCTTATATGAATGACCATACAGTCTAATTACTATAGCTTTCTAATAGATCTTGATGTCTGGTAATGTGAGTATGTTAGGGATTTTTTTTGGTTGGTTGTTTGCCACCTAAATTCTTTGGCGTTTTTTTTTTTTTTTTTCTTTCCTGACTTTAACTACTGACCCACATCCCCAGCGTGTTTTATTTTTTATTTTGAGACAGGAACTCTCTAAGATGCTTAGAGCCTTACTAAGTTGCTGAGGCTGACCTCAAACTTGTGATCCTCCTACCTCAGCCTCTTGAACTGATGGGATTACAGGCATATGCCACCACACCTGGCTTCCTTGGCATTCTTGACCATTTGCATATGAACATAATTCAAATATTTACTAAATATATATTTATTATGTGCTAGGCCTAAAGATAGGTATTGGGAACAAAGTCATCAAAATAAGCCAAACATGGTGTACACACTGTAATCGTAGTGACTGGGGAGGCTGAGGCAGGAGTATTACAAGTATGAGGCCAGCCTCAGCAGCTTTGCAAGACCCCATCTCAAAAAATAAAATGAGGCTGGGTATGGTGGCACATGCCTCTAATTCCAGCAACTTGGGAGCTGAAGCAGGAAGATTGCAAGTTCGAGGCCAGTTTCAGTAACTTAGTGAGACCCTAAGTGACTTAGTGAGACTGTCTCAAAAAATAAAAATAAGAAGGGCTGAGGATATAGCTCATAAATTAAAGCACTAATACAAAAAAAAAAAAAAAAATAAATAAATACCAAAAAAATAAAAATAAATAAATATAAAGGGCTGGGGATGTAACTTAGTGGTAGAGGGCCTCTGAGTTCCATACCAAGTACCTCTCCCCGCCACCCCACCCCACTCCACCTCAAAAAAGTATCGATCCTTTCTTACATTTGGAAAAACCACTCACATGGGGTGAGATGAGAGAAGAGGGCCAAGATTGGACTCCCAAGGAACTCAATATTTAAAGTCAGTTAGAAAATCTTGGTGCAGTGACCCATGCCTATAACCATAGTTACTTGGGAAGCTGGGGCAGGAGGATAACAAGGAGGCCACCTGAGCAATTTAGCAAGACCGAGTTTCAAAAAATAAAAATGGCTGGGCATGTGACTCAGTGGTAGAATGCCCCTGGGTTCAATCCCCAGTCCTACAAAATAAATAGATTTTTAAAAAAAATAGCTAGGTGTGGTGCCTACAATCCCAGTTACTGGGGAGGCTGAGGCAGGAGAATCACAAGTTCTGGGTCAGACTCACCAACTTAGTGAGACCCTGTTTCAAAACAACAAAAACAAAAGACTGGAGATGTAGCTCAGTGGTAAAAGGACATGGATTCAATGCTCAGTACCATAATGGTGATGGTGATGGTAATGATGATGATGAATAAAATAAAGTCAGTTAGCTAAGAAGAGGTGAGCCTCTGTGCAATCCCAAATGTAAGAAAACCAAGAAAGAACAGCATGAAGGAGGCAGAGGGGAAAAGGAGTATTTAGAGAGAGTGGTCAGTTTTATCAATGTTTCTATAAGGTCAAGAAAGATAGACAAAACATCCATTGGACTTAGCTCAGAGTGCCACCTTGCAGAAACAGTTTCTGAAGCAGTGTGGGGTGTGTGTCTTTATTAGATTGTAAACTCTTGGATTGGAACAAAGTTCCCCATTCAATTAGTTTGATTAATGTTATTTATTGCATGATGATAAGATGAGCTGCATACTACTGAATATCTTAAAGGCCAAAATATTTTTCTCTTTTATACTACTCCACATCCATTCTTACAGCTGTTGGAAGAACAATTGTTCTTCTAAATGAAGTATAATTTAATACTCAAACCTTGGTTGTTTTAGATAACAGTTATCCTTTATCTATTTATGCATTTATTCAGCAAGCATATGTGATGGCACACACCTATATTCACAGCAATTAGGGAGAATTGCTAGAGTTCAGAAGTTAGAGGTCAGCTTGGGGAACATAATGAGCTCTTGCCTCAAAACAACAACAACAACAACACAACCATATATGGAGCAACCGCCAACAACCAACTACCTAGACTTATAAGCACTCTGCTAGGGGTACAAGTAGGGAAGGAAAAAGAAGGAAGGAAACCCAGAAAGATGTATTTGGCCCATGTATATCTTAGTGAGTTAACTCAGCAAACTCTTTTTACTAACTTTAATCACTACTCAAAAGGGGTTTATAATTAAGTTCTGTGACCTAAAAACAATTTCAGAAAGTGGGCAGGCATGGTGACACTTCTGTAATCCTATCAACTTGGGAGGCTGAGACAGGAAGGTTGCAAGTTTGAGGCTCGCCTTGACAATTTAGTGAGATCCCATCTAAAAATAAAATAAAAATAGCTTGGCATGTAGCTCAATGGTAGAACACTATTGGGTCAGTCCCCAGTACCACACACATACACAAACAAAATTTATTTTTCAGAAAGTGCCCTCTTTTTGGTTAGATGAAAATCAGGATTTCAGTAGAGAAGGACTTTGCCTGTTGAAGTCCTCTATAACTTGTTTTCTTGGTTTGTATTTATACATTTATATATATATGTTTGAGATATATTCCATTATTTTAATTTTGAGTGCTTATTTTAGAAAAAGAAGAGCAGAGATTAGTTTATTTTCAAATACAATAAAAACTTCATTAAGTATGGGCAGTGCTAATTATCATTTATCAAGGGTCAGGACCAAAGTTTATCTTTCTCTATTGGGTGCATTATTAGTAGATCAGCACTTGGGTTCAGGTGGATTAATAAAGGTTTAAGTAAACCATTTCAAGCCCACCTGAATAACTTAAAATTTTCTACTTTACTGACATAGTATTGACATATTAATTTTGAATAATTTTAAAAATGTTTATTAAAGTTAGCATTTTATGAGAATGCTTTTTTTTCTGTGTGTTGAGTACTTGCAAATGTAGTAGAAGTTTGATAGGAGGAGCTGGGCGTGGTGGTGCACGCCTGTAACCCAAGCGACTTGGGAGGCTGAGTCAGGAGGATCGCAAGTTCAAAGCCAGCCTCAGCAACTCAGCGAGGCCCTAAGCAACTCAGTGAGACCCTGTCTCTAAATAAAATACAAAATAGGGCTGGGGATGTGGCTCAGTGGCTGAGTGTCCCTGAATTCAATCCCTGGTTCAAAAAAAAAAAAAAAGAAGTTTGATAGGTTAGCAAAGTCTTCAGAAATAAGACTCTAGAATGGAAGGTGAGTACAACACCTTGGCAGAAGCGAGGCTCCCCCTCTCCACACTGGGGACTGAACCTAGGGCATTGTGCTACCACTGAGCTATACCCCCAGCCCTTTTTATTTATTTTTATTTTTATTTATTTTAAATTTTGAGAGGCTCTTGCTAAATTACTGAGGCTTGTGATCTTCCTCCCTCAGTCTCTGGGGTCATGGGGATTCGAGATGTCACCTCTGTTCCCTGCTACAAGTGAGGCAGGCAGGATGTCTTTCTTCATTTCCTTTCTCTTTTTTCTCTACTTTCTTTCACATGGGGTGGGGTAGGGTGGGGTGGGTGGTAAGTGGTGGTGGGGCTATTGAACCCAAGGGCACTTTACCACAGAGCTATATCCCAGCCCTTTTTGTTTTTTATTTTGAGTCAGGGTCTTGCTAAGTTGTTAGGGGTCTCACTAAGTTGCTGAGACTGGCCTGAAACTTTTGAGTCTCCTGTCTCAGCCTTCCCAGTCTTTGGGATTACAGGCATGTGCAGCATGTGTTTATAAGTGATACTTAATGTAGGAGGACAGAGGAAGAAAATAAAAAAGGGAAATGTAAGCTTATAAGTTAAGGTCCCAGAAGTAATAAGTGAGCCTTTTAGTTGTTTTACATAGAGCTTTTGGCAGATTCATTCAGAATTATTATTCTTTGATTTGTTTGTTTTTTCCATAGAAAACAGTGGAGTAGGGCTGGGATTGTGGCTCAGTGGTAGAGCGCTTGCTTCGCACACGTGAGGCACTGGGTTCCATCCTCAGCACCACATAAAATGAATAAATAAAATAAAGATATTGTGTTCATCTATAACTAAAAAAAAAAAAAAAAAGAAAAAGAAAAAGAAAAAAAAAGAAAAAGAAAAAAGAAATCTCTGGAATAGGATGTTCTGACCTGTAATCCTAGCAGCTCAGGAGGCTAAGACAGGAGGATCACAAGTTTGAGGACACCTTCAGCAATTTAGCAAGGCCCTAAATGACCTAGTGAAACTCTGTCTCAAAATAGTAAATGAACAAAAGACTGGGGGAAAACATTGACACACCAAGACCCTGAGTATAGGTGCCAAGGTGACCCAGGCACAGAAAGCAGCTGGGACTAGTGACAGAGTTTAGGGCAGGAATGAAACAATTACATGCCAAGGTCTTCATCTCATTTAATTTCTTCAAACAATGCTTGAAAGTAATATTTTGCCCCATTTTACAGATGAAGAAACCGAGGCATGCATAGCTGCAGAGATGATTAGGTGATTTACAGAAGGTCACACAGCTGGGAAGCAAAAAACTGGAATTTTTAAAAAAAGGACTTGGGATGTAGCTCAGTGGTTAGGCACCCCTGAGTTCAGTTCCCATTTCCCAAGCAGGAAAAAAACAAAAAATGTTAGAAGCAGACTACTCAAAACAGCAAATTAGTGTTCTCTGGCAGTACTTTAGCTCTAATTGGTGAAGAAGGAACATAGAAAATTAAGACAGTTTAAAATGATGTTTAACCTTTTTAGCTCCAAGTTCAATCAGCATAGTCATCAGCTGACATTTACTCTGAACCCCTTGGGTGAATGGCACTAAACCAGATTCCACAAGAAATATTATCTTCTGCCTACGTGAGCAAATCAGCTCTTGAACTATTGCTCTTAGAATCTATAGATAATAACAGTTGATGTCAATATGTTGTGAGATTTTAGCCTTAGAATCATGAGGTTAAAATAGAAAAAAAAATACACCAAAAAAATTTTTTAACAGAGACTACCTACTTTTTTGTATTGAATAAAGAAGTCACTATCCTATGTAGTGAATGCTAAACTTGCCAAGTTACTTATTAATATTTCAACCAATATCATTTTAGTACAAAAGTATTGAATTTTATTTGATTAATCATTGTATGAATAATGCAAAGTAAGCTTTCATTTTGACAAGTAAAAATAAGGAGGTGAGTTGATTTAGAGCATATTATGTAAAAATCTTAAAATAAGTGGTGCCTGCCTTGAAAATTCAAATACAAAGAAATGTTGGTGGATGTCAAGAATTTGTGATTAAAACCTATTTTTACCTGACCTCTGAGGTTAATATCACATTTTGTATTAAGGTACTTTTTGTTCTATGTTAAGTGTTTCCTTTAAATATGATTAGATTTTAAGTGTTCATCATTCCCCAGTCATTCCCCCACCCTTATCCCTCCTCACCCCAGTTCTCTTTTACTCTGGTACGGTGCTTATTGCTGGCTACCCTGTCATTAATATTCTAATACCATTTAAGGTAGCTCTGCTGGGTATATTTATTTTGAGTCCTACAATCCAGTTTCTCTTTTAACCTGGCTTCCTAAATCAAGTTGATAAACCAGTTTATTTTTCTGCCTTTTCATTTCAACAACTCATGATTTAGATTGGTTAGGAGGATATAATGTAATCCGGGAACAACCTCTTCCCCTTGGAATCTATATTTTCGAGGCTTCCTCCTTTCCGGGCTGAACGTGCTGAAGTCAGGCAGAGTACCTTGTGAAGGACTTCAGCCCCCACAGTTCCCTGTGTGCGCATGCCCTCTCTCCTTACAGTTGTCAAAGTGCTTTTGCCAGAGCGGTCACATAATCAACCTGAAAGAAGAAAATAAATACTGTATACTTTAAAATTTTATCGATCCTTAAAAACTGGACACTCAAAGGTAACTGCTACTAGGAATTTGTTACTTGAAATTGGGTTAATGCATGTAAAAGCCGATCTATTGTGTGTGTGGTGGGGGAGGGGAAGGAGGTATCTATTTCTCAGACTTTGCTGTAAATAAGCAAAATAAACCCCAAATCAAACAAACTCTACAGGCAGTTATTGAGAGACATTTTATGTTAACTTTGTTAATTTTATCTTAATCTACTGCTCACCTTTTGTTTAGAGGGTCTTATTTATTAAAGGTGGGTCTTGACCTTGACAGAGTGAATTTATGCAGAAAGTGAATTTTTTATCTTTAAGGAGTATTGAGAAATGTGTTCCTGGTATAGCATTTTAAAAAAATCAATGAATATATTAATATTAATTATGGCCATTATAAAATATTTTGAGTCCAGCTTACTTTTTTGGCTTTTTTGCTATAGTACAGTATTCATTTTTCCACCGATAGTATGTAGTTTAAACTGAAGGTACTAACAAAAAGCACTGGATCCAGAAAAGCTGGATGATATTAAAACTATAATCAAATGTATATTTCAGCCATGATGATATGGCTATTATAAAGGCAATTCTACCTCACTGGAAACAGCTCAAAAACCGGAATTATAATGGTTTACTGTAGCAATGTTTAAACCAAACATGAAAATGTCTTTCTGTGACCATCTTCTTTGGCAGTGATAGAACTTTGTGCTGTCTGAATCCAAGGTTTACTTGCTTCTTTGCATTGTATTTTACAATACTGATCAAAACCATTGTTTTAGACTAAGGGAACTGAGGAACATAAAAACAATCTTACGTAGGTTTTATTGGTAATATCTGGCAATCTGTGATGTATGGTATATTGGGTTGGGTTTCTTTCTAGGGAGCAGGGAAGAGGCAGGGGTTTGAGGAGTAGAAAGGAGAATCAGGTGGCTGTGAAGCATTTGCTTTAGCCCACTTTTTTGTGTATGAAACTTTAACATGAAATAGCAATTAAGCATTTTTAATAATTGTCTTTAATAAAGTAGAACTACTTTTAATCTTAGTTGGACATCTTTTACTTATTAGCTAAGAGCAATATCTCCATTTTATACTAGTTACTATCATTAGGATATTCAAAGGCAGCTTCTGTGTATATCAAAATGCCCTTTCACAAATATTCTAAGAAAAATGTTCTCTAGTACATATTAATTAACTATAAAATTTATTAATAACTTTGTTGCAATTGTACTGAATCATCATCTAAAAATAATGTTTGGTCATATGCTCCTTTAACATTTCAAAATATTTGCACAGTCTCATTCCTGTAATATTTGTATATTTAAAGTAATTAACATGCAAGGAACAAGCTAACTCAATGGTAACTGCATGTATGGAAATCTCTTGGTTTTGAGCGATTACTATTTTCATCCTTGAATAAGAAAACAGGCTGTATGACAGAGGTGAATATAGTTCTATGCGAAATGGAAAATACCATACACTCCTTATATGGCTAAATGAAGCAGCGGTGGCAATGCACTATAATTACAATGTATGAGAATTTGGGACTTTGTGCTCCTCTATTTTTAACACTTTTGCTAGCATATGGTGATTCAGGGTCATCAAACTATAGTCTTCCACTGCTAATACTAGAGATAAGAGAATGGATTCTAAATTTGCCAGTCTTGTGACCAAGGAGGCAGCAGGATTCAAAAATGAAAATCTAGCCACCCAGAATTATCTTGACTGTCTACTTAAATCTCAGACGGATTTTTAAAGCCCCGCCCCCAATCCATCTCAGCCCCCCCCCCCCCCCCCCGACCCCAAAACCAACTCGAAGCATTTCTCCACTCTGCAGAGACATTCTCAGGCTCCTGTTGAGACCTGAAGCACTGAGAAGCCAAGAAATCCTCTTGTGCGGCAGAATTGGAGACAAGAAAATTGGAGATTAAGTAGAAAAACCATAATCCTTAGAGTAACAAGAAGCAAGCACTTCCAAACGTTTCAGTAGGTTTCACCTTTTAAAAAGCGGTGAATATATATATATATATATATAATTTTTTTTTTTAATGCCTCCCAACAAAATGGAGTAGCTGCCGCTACTGGGAGGCCAGAGAATGATTGTGCAGCTGAGTCCTCCTAACAAATGCCAAGGATTTCCTCCCTCGTCGTGGTTCGCTGTAGCTAAATGAAACAATTATCGAGGCAAGAAGGCAGTTTGCTAATCAAGATGTTTAAGACGGCTGTTTTCTGTAAGAGCTCGAGCTGGGGAAGGGGGAAGAAAGGGTCGTGTGTGTGGTGTCTTTTTAACCTTGCTGAAGGACGCAGCAGTATTTATTGACGTATGCAAATAACTGGGGGAGGGTGGTGCTTGGGAAAAAACAGGAACCAGAATCAGTTTCTCATTGCAGGGTGAACGCTCTGAGTTCCGGTGAAGGGAAAAGAGACGTGGCGAAATTGCTGTCTTTCTGTCTTATAAGCACATCTCTCACTAATACAGAAAAGGAACCAAGACATCAGAAAGGGTGAAGACGCTCTCACAGTATTTTTAGAGACCTTGCTTGTGTTCCCCCTCCCCAGCCCGACCTGTTCTTCTAAATGGGAGATTATGGATTTGCTTTGCAATTGGCTAGTAGCGGTGGCACTGGATTTTCGCAAGTAAAACACCGCCCGCTTTAGCGAGGGGCATTAATGATCACTTTGACAATAACGCATCTCTCTTTTTTACCGTTTCAGCTGCGCAAACCATGCAGGATGATTTACTGATGGACAAAAGCAAAACCCAGCCCCAGCCCCAGCAGCAGCGGCAGCAGCAGCAGCAGCAGCAGCCCCAGCCCGAGCCCAGCATAGCCGAAGCCCCGTCCACGCCCCTCTCCTCAGAGACCCCCAAACCGGAGGACAGTAGCGCAGTGCCGGCCCTTAGCCCCGCCGCGGCCCCGCCGGCCCCCAACGGCCCGGATAAGATGCAGATGGAATCGCCGCTCCTGCCGGGCTTGAGTTTCCATCAGCCCCCACAGCAGCCGCCGCCGCCGCCACAGGAGCCCACCGCGCCGGGCACGTCGCTGTCGCCGTCCTTCGGCAGCACCTGGTCCACCGGCACCACGAACGCGGTGGAGGACAGCTTCTTCCAGGGGATCACCCCAGTCAACGGGACCATGCTCTTCCAGAACTTCCCGCACCATGTTAACCCAGTCTTCGGAGGCACTTTCTCCCCGCAGATCGGCCTGGCGCAGACCCAGCACCACCAGCAGCCGCCGCCGCCAGCGCCGCAGCCGGCACAACCGGCGCAGCCCCCCCAGGCGCAGCCCCCGCAGCAGCGCCGGTCCCCAGCTAGCCCTAGCCAGGCGCCTTATGCGCAGAGAAGCGCCGCCGCGGCGTACGGCCACCAGCCCATCATGACCAGCAAGCCGTCCTCGTCTTCTGCAGCTGCGGCCGCAGCTGCCGCAGCCGCGGCCTCGTCGGCCTCATCCAGCTGGAATACGCACCAAAGCGTGAACGCCGCCTGGAGCGCACCGTCCAACCCGTGGGGTGGCCTGCAGGCAGGCCGGGACCCTCGCCGGGCGGTTGGCGTAGGCGTGGGCGTGGGCGTAGGGGTACCCTCGCCGCTTAACCCCATCTCGCCGCTCAAAAAACCCTTCTCCAGCAATGTGATCGCGCCTCCCAAGTTTCCTCGTGCGGCTCCTCTCACCTCCAAGTCCTGGATGGAGGATAACGCTTTCCGGACCGATAATGGTAACAATCTGTTACCATTTCAGGTAATGCTCGGGTGCACCTGCACCCGCTTTAACCCTATCCTGCTTCTTTCTTCTTCTCTGCCTGTTAGTTGTCCCACCCGTTTTTCCTTAAAAAGGGTATCAATGTCCAGCTCCCCGCAAAACCTCCAGTTAACTGGGGCTGTTCCACTCCCCGGGGATGGGGATGGGGCGGGAGGTGAGGTTGAGGCAACATTGTGTCTGCTCCGGGAATTGTATATGATTCTGTTGGAGTAGAAAAGGGCCTCTTTCTTTTTGTTTATTTTCTCTTTCACTGTGATTGTGTTTCTCATTTTGACCCTCTTTGACAAATAAAGCTGCAAGTGTATGGCAAGGTGCCCGCATAGTCCCAGAATGAGTAGGCTGAGATTCCTATCATTTTAAGTGGCTACACATTTCAGGTTATGCAATCTAGGCTCAGGGTGCTGCCTGAAAGCCATCCACACCCAAACCACTGTGGCCTTACTCTTAAAGAGGTTAACAACTCTTTAGTGGTGCTATTTCAAATAGTTGCATATGCTCAATTAAACTAATGTGAACACATGTGTTTATGTCTCACTGTGGTGCTGGAATCATTAATAACTATCGGCATATTGCCCCTGCCGAGAAAATTATGAGTGTGAGATTCCAATAAACACCCAGAACTGTGTGGGACTCAGGTGGAAGAATGTAAATTCTTGGGACAAACATTCCATGTTACCCAGAAGGATTTAGAAATTGGGTTTATTTATTTTTTTTCTTTGCAGAGGAGACAATAGGACACGACCTTCAGAGCCATATTGCAATGGAGTCTATTTGCTAGCTAGCACTGAAATATTTAAAGCTGCAGTGTCCTTCACCAGTTGGGTTATTTAAGAAGACAATGCAGATCAATTACACCATTTGAAACGGCAAAGTGAAAGTCTTGCAATATTAATGAGAAACGAGTCTTGTATCTTGATATTAAATGCCAATGAAAAATCTAGGAAGTGCCCCAGACAAAAAGGTTGAATGGAGAGTGTCCTTACTTCTGTTCTTGCTTCTGATCCAGTTCACAGCCATGGCAATTGGCAGTGTCTGGACATCTTGGATCAGAAAGAGTGGTGAGGGTGTGTGCTCACCGGGGGCTTTTTTGCTTTCAGACACTTACCCTTCACTTATGAATTGATTTGTCTGTAGGCTTTTAGGCTCAGTTTAAAAAGAAAGAGAAAGGGAGCAAGGAGTGGATCAGATTAGGCCCAATTTCAGGGGTCAAAGAAATGAAATAGAAATCTTTTGACCCACGCCAAAAGATGACAGAACTGACAATTTGACAGAAATTAGGTGTTAGGTACTCTTGAACCTTCATTTCATTACATTTACATTTCAGATGTTTAGGGTGGGTCCCATTCATGAAGAGGAGGTAGGATTATGGAGAACATCCCCCTCTAGGCTAGAGCAAGGATTTTTGTTCTTGGAAGTTCAAGGAAGTCCATGAGACCTCTATATTGTGTATAAGAGAGTTTCTAATAAAAGAGGATCTTATCAGATTTTCATAGGGATCTTTTAGGAGTGGGAAATTTTTAATATTAAGGAATATTTCTTCCCATTATTCTAAAGTTGGTCTATTTTAATAAAATGAAGAGACTGTCACTGCAAGATGGGATTAGTTTGGTAAACAGGAAAGGAGGAATCTGCTTTCTGAAATTTATATGTTTTCTTTTTGGGGGGAGTAGAGCAAGGGAGGTTGTATTTGGTAGGCGGGGCCAACTGATTTTAACAGCTGCTCTTTTTATTCTGATGCTCTCTACCTAAGGTCAGTCTCAGAAGATAACCTAAATTTTTATAGGGAAGTTTAGGTTTGATAACTGATAGTTTAGAAGGATCTAGTTATCTGGGAGTTGCATCTGAACACGACCAGTTTCTTTTCTTCCTTTTTAAAAATTGTTGTTGTTACTATTGTTTAAGATGGAATCTTGTTATGTTGCCCAAGCTGGTCTTGAACGCCAGGACTCAAATAGTCTTCTTGGCTCAACCTTCCCAGTAGCTGGGACCCTGTGCCTGGTTATTGAATATAGCCAGTTTTGTATTATCTCCTGAAAAGGGGATGGGGAAGAAATTAAATCCACAAAATATGACTAAACCTGATCTTGATTAGTAGTGGGGGATTTCCAATTGTTTCTCAGCAAACCATTTACCAGTGATGCTAGTAAGAGCCAAATGCACTGGAATGGGTTTTCTCTCTTGTCTCTTCATCTCTGGTGGTGCTATTGACTAGGCAAAAATGGTCAAAAGATTTGTAAGAGAGATTTGATTGAAAATTAAGCAGTATTTATTTGGTCTCAGGAAGAATTACATGCACTGTATGTCACATTTTGGTTTCTTACTTCAAATGGAACTGTAAGGTTTTGAAACAATATTAGAACTAGAGTATCTGGGCTGGGTGGCACATGCCTGTGTCCCAGCTAATAGGAAGGCTAAGGCAGGAAGGTGGCTTGAGCCTAGGAGTTCTGGGCCAGCCTGGGAAGCATAGCAAGACCTTGTCTCTTAAAATAAATAAATGAATAAAGGGCTGGGGGTATAGCTCAGTGGTGGAGCGTTTGCCTAGCATATGCAAGTCTTTGGGTTCAGTCTTCACCATACAAAAATAATAACAGTGAAATAAAAAGAAGCAGAGGAATAACTTCATTGTGAGTGGTTTGTGTCAATAACTATAACCAAGTGTGTTTGAAAAATAAAATACCTTGGGTCTTATTGCAGAATTTTATGTGTTTGTGCATTTATTTAAATCATTTTTCTAGGGCTGGGTGTAGCTCAGTGGTAGAGTTTAGCATGCAAAAGACCCTAGATTCAATTCTAGCACATAGACCCAACATGATTTTTCTAAAATAGGGAGAAATATCTTAATTATTTCTAATGATTTGTGTGTGTGTGTGTGTGTGTGTGTGTGTTTTTTTTTTTTTTTTTTTTTGTACTAGGGATTGAGCCCAGAGGCACATAACCATTGAACCACATCCCCAGCACTTTTATTTTTTATTTTGAGACAGGGTCTTGCTAAGTAGCTTAGGACCTTGCTAAGATGCTGAGGCTGGCTTTGAACTTGTGATCCTCCTCTTTCAGCCTCCCGAGTTGCTGGGATTGCAGGTGTGTGCCACCACACCTGAAGACTTTTTAAAAATTCATTTATATTGGAAAGTATGATTTTTTTCTTTAAATTGAAAAGTTTATTTCTTAGTATACCAACTTTACATATATATATAATTTTAAAATATTTATTTATTTATTTATTTATTTATTTGGTACTGGGATTATAACTCAGTGGTGCTTTACTACTGAGCTACATCCCCAGCTATTTTATTTTTTATTTTGAGACAGGGTCTTGCTAAATTGCTGAGGCTGTCATCAAACTTTTGGCTCTCTTGCCTCAGCCTCCTGAGTTCCTTGGATTACAGGTGTGTGTCACCACACCTGATCCAACTTTTTTTTTCTTATTTAACAAACTCTTTTGAGCTAAGAAAAGGTTTTCAACAGTGATCTAATCTGAAGTATCTTAATATATTGTTAAAGTCCATGCCTTACTCCCTTGCTTCTTCATTTTCACTTTGCTATTTTCTACCAACACAAAAGATTTTGAGTTTTACGTAAGTGGTTTGTATGGTATTTTACTTTCTTCTAATGAAGTGGATTGGTTCCCTAGGTTGGAATAATTACTTTCTTTTGGATTTTTTATATCTAAAAGCCACTTCATTTTTATAAATAAGGAAATTGAGGTCCTGAGAGGTAGAGTGACTTGACTCAGGTCCTGGAACTCTGACTTAACTTTGTTATTCTATGTCTTTAACTTCCCTGTAGTCCCAGGATTGTCAAGTAAAATTTTTACTTTTTAAGTCAGTTCTCTTTGGACTTCATTCAAAGGAATTTAGTGATGGAACTCTATAGGGAGATTATCTATCAGGCTGATGCCTCCTGGTGATGTACAACTTGCCAAGGCTGGTCTTGAACTTGCAGTCCTCCTGCTTCAGCCTCTTGAGTAGCTGGGATTATGGTCATGTAACCACCTCACCTGACTGTTCTCTAAAAACCATCTTTCCTGGAAGTAATATAAATTGTCTAGTTTTTGCTTGTGTTTGAATAAGAATATATGACCTAATTTTCAAACTGAAGACTTTTCTCTAGTTGGTTTCTGAACTATTGTTCTAATGGAAAACCACTTAAGGTCCACCAATCCCATAAACTGTTCCAGGACTTACTACGACATGGTTGATGTGAGTGCCAGGCAAAGCCACATTATCTATATTCTAGTTAAAAGAGTATTGGTGGGGCTGTGGGTATAGCTCAGTGGTAGAGTGCTTGCCTAGCATGTGTGAGGCACTGGATTTGATCCTCAGTACCACATAGGAAAATAAATAAAGGTATTGTATCCATCTACATCTAAATCTTTTTTTTTAAAAGAGGATTGGTTAGGAAATATTAGGTTTTCTGTGCTACTGAAAACAATAATAATATAAACTGTCTACTTCAGAATTACATGGTGAGAAGTGGTTAGCTTTATATAAACTGTTTATGATCTCATGACCTTGCAGTTAGTTGATATATAAGTATGCTTCAGAAATGTAATATTGTTAGATATCCTCTGACAAAGACACAGTGTTTTACTTACATGACTTTCTTCTTTGGTTAGCCTGTTTTGCTAACCTTCAAGAGCAGCACAAGGTATTGGAACCGGTTGTCATCACTCAGGCAATATTTGTGGTATTTGATCTGCAAGTGTCAAAAGACTATGCATTGCTTACTGCAGTATGAAAAGTTTGATTAAGCCATGTGGATTTTACTGGGGGTAGAGAATTAATGGAGGGAAGCATAGAATAGTGAATGACCTATGAAGCTTGGAATGAGGAAGACACTGGTTGAAGCCAGTGACACTCTGTCATTGGTGATAAGGGACAAGTCTCTCATACAGTGATTCTTCTTCCTTGTCTGCAAAAATGGAGAAAGAAAGCATGCCTACTTTCTGGTTTGCTTTATGAAAGAATGTGAGAGTGTTATGAAAATTAGATACTATTATGACTCTTGGATGCCTACCTGTTATAATTGTTGTCAGAGTTCGAATTTAATAGGAAAAATATTCTTGATATTCAGTAGTCCAGAGTTAAATACCAGCTGATGGTATCTGGAAGTGGGTGGGTACTAGCAGAGATGGAAGAGCACTAAAAGACACTTTGTATATTGCAACCACCTATTTTAGACAGTCGACTAATTGTGGTGTTCTGAAAGCTAGGGTGCATAGGCTTACGCTACAAAAATACTATAGGTTTATGACTACTTGCATCTGCTTATGACTGACTCACCAATGGAAGCATAAGAATTTTCCTGTTCTAAACATTTTAATTGGTGATGGGAGAAATGCTTAAACTCTTAATTTCCTGACTGCTACAAGTGTTGATTTTGGTAGTTCCGGAGATAGTAAGGCTCTAATTTGAAACTCCTTACTACTACTTTCTAGGAGGCTTTACCTGGCTCTCTGTAGGGGCCGATGTGGTTGTTAGAGATAGAATTCAAGATAGAACCCCAAGTTTGGAGCTGAGAATTGAGGTAATTGATCCATGGATTCAAAGGGGCTTTCCTGGGGAATGTTGTGCTTGCAATGGTAGTCAGACTCACAAGGAATTTTCCACAGATGATCCTAACAATCTTGTGGGTAGCTTGTTACATTGGGATTCAAATGCCCTATTTTATCTGTTACACTTTGGTTCTGCTACATTTAGTTTTCACATACTTTAAGTGTGGTTTATAGGTGCTAAGAAAGTGAAGTTCTTAATGTGAAACCATTCTAATATTTGCATTCTGATTTAACTTGAAATAGAAAAGTACTAGTGAATTAAAATACTACAGTAACTTAGCAATTAGGAATAAACCTACCTTTCTCTCCCTAGAAACACTATTATATAATTCTCAGAAATAATTAATATGTTATAAATTCGTGTTGGCAGACCTCAGAGACAAGAAACAGAAATGGACACCAAACAGCCTTTATGTCATTTGTAACAATCATAAAATTAATACACACAGAAGGAGGGAAACATTGACTACTGATTGTGTATGCATAAGAATATTATTATTCTAAAATATTTTTTAAGTTGTCAGTGAACCTTTATTTAATTAATGTATTTATTTATATGTGGTGCTGAGGATCAAACCCAGGGTCTCACACATGCCAGGCAAGTGCTCTACCACTGAGCCACAACCCCAGCCCATGCAAAAGAATATTATATAGCCAAACAGCTTCATTCCTCATGCATTCAAACTTATTTCAAGGATAATATCAAGTACAGGAGAAAAAAGTAGACTATCTTTAGTAACTCAATGCAACAAATTAAATGGTCACTGCTACCAAGTGAACCAATGGGCAGAAGTGCCTGATAATTTGTATGTCTTCATGAATGGATGAATGAGTTTGGGACTGTGGCATATGTTTAGAATGTGCAAGGCCCTAGGTTCAATTCCTAGCACCACAAAAATGAATGAATGAAAATTTAAACCCAAGTTGTTACAGTTTTGTTTATTCCTATAGTGTTGTATATTTATCATTTTTGAGACAGATACTCCATTCTAGCATTTCTCTGCAAGGTATCTGTGGAATAAAGAAACATAGGTGAATGCATATAATTTCCTAAGGGACATCTGCAATTTATAAAAAGAGAAAATATTTTATGTGTTTCCAGACTATATGAATACCCCCATTGTTGCTGATCTGAGACCCTATTGAGGGTTGGACATGTTAAGATATAAGCAACTTTTTAAAAAATATTTTTTTAGATGTTGATAGGCCTTTATTTTATTCATTTATTTTTATGTGGTGCTTACAATCAAACCCAGTGCTCACACATACTAGGCAAGCGCTCTACCACTGAGCCACAACTCCAACCCCAGGTTGTAAGCAATTTTTTGTTTGTTTTCTGTTTTTGGTGTTGGGAATTGAACTCAGTCCTTGTACATGCTAACTTGCTCTTCCACTGAGCTACATCCCTACCCTTACAAGAAGGATTTTTGCTTTGACATAAAAGACTATAACAGCCAGTAGATGGGAATACTAGCTTGTATCCTATAAATTAAATTTTCCTTTTCCTCTTCATTGTTGATCAATTCATTCTTTTGGAGTTAACTTGTCCTGTCATGATCAGGTTTGTTCCTAAGGTCCTATGTCAAGTCATTAATAATAGAACTGAGTCAGGATAACTCTGACAATAACAACTTAGAAACATTAAGGAGAAAATTCTCTGGTTTAAGAGGTTCACAAAGAGCAGGTTATAGTAGGCCCATTCAGCTAGTCATTCATTCTAGGCATGTTAAATTGGAAAGCAGAGATGAAAAGGGCAAAATATTTTCAATCTTGAAGTGCAATAGGGTTTGAAAATTGATTAGGGATGCAGATTTTTCAGAGGAAATATCTTAGTGATCTGACAATCTAACCCCCTACTCAAACTCTGAGTCCTAGTTCTTAAGTTTTATTTTTTTTAATTTTCATTATTTTTAAAAAAATTTTTTTAGATGTGCATAGACCTTTATTTCATTCATTTATTTATATGTGGTGCTGAGAATCGAACCCAGTGCCTCACACATGCTAGGCAAGTGCTCCACCACTGAGTCACAACCCCAGTCCCTAGTTCTTAAGTTTTAAATAAGCAACAATTGAAGGAGGCAAGAGGTAAATATGCTCAGAAACCCTTCTCTTACAATCTGGTGAAAAAGTTTCTTTCCTCCTGTGAACCAGAGAAATATAATTTAGATATATAGAGGATTAAAAAGAGTGATGACCTATGAAGTTTATGAGATTATGAGGAAAAGCTGAGATTTTTTTTAATGATTTATTATAAATCTGTTTTTATGTTTGCATTTGATTTTATTGGTAGACTATTAAGATTTTTCCACATCATTGTTCAAAGCAGTTGTAATCATTAATGAAATCTTGAGGTCAGATAAATAGTTAAAATGTGTCTTTTTTCCTTTTATTTTTGGTACTAGAGATTGAACCCAGCACTGCTCTGCTATTGAGCTGCATCCCCAACCCTTTTTATTTTTTTATTTTGAGACAGTCTTCTAAGTAGCTTAGGGCCTGGCTGAGTTGCTGAGGCTGGTCTTGAATTTGTGATCTTCCTGCCTTAGCCTTTGGAGTTGTTGGGATTATAGATGTGATTTGCTACACCTGGCTAAGTAGTTTTTTGTTAATTATGTAACTACAGAATTCCCTGATCAAAGAGATAGAATTAATTAATTTCTTTTGTTCATTCATTTTCTTTCTTTTCTTTCTTTCTCTCTCTCTCTCTCTCTCTCTCTCTCTCTCTCTCTTTCTCTCTTTCTCTCTTTTGCTGGGGATTGAACCCAGCCAGGCAAGCTCTCTATCACTGAGCCACATTCTAAGCCCAACGGGATAGAATTTATGTTATTTAATTTCTTTTGGCATCTTTGTCCAAAATAATAATTTATGTATTCTAGCTTTTGGGTATTGTATTATTTTGATGTCCTCCAAACAGATATAGCTAGCACAAGTATAGAGGACCAGAATGCCAAGCACTTGACTTCTTTCTTTTAAAATAAAATATTTTATTTAATCCTTACATGTTCTTGTGAATTATTGTCCTAATTGAGATGGAATATTACCTAACTAGTAAGATAAGAGAGGAGGAATGAAAACTCAGGCCTTTTGACTCCAGGCCTAGTTCTTTCCTTAGGCTCTATCTGCTTGCCTCTGATCTTGTCCCATACTGCCTTTCAATATGCCTTTGATGTTATGCTCTTTCTGCAGATCTTTCTTCATTTCTGTCATCCAACCTTGCTTTGTAGCATTTATCATTCTCTGAAATAAACTTGTTTGTTTTGTTTTGTTTCTCCACTTTAGAATGTAGGCTTCATAAGGGCAAGGACCTTTTTGCTGAAGTGTCCTCACAGGCTATGACAGTACCTGGGGTATTTTAGGTACATGGTCAGTATTTGTTGAATGTATTAATGTTTCACACTTATGATAATTATGAATTTGTTGGTCAATTTGCATGTTGCTAGCAATGTAATAGTAATTTACTTTTATAAATATTCAACTGACCTACCAGAGATGAAGGCAGCCCCTTGAAAGTAAAGCAGAAGAGTATCTTGCTCTCAATTTGTATTAAAATATAGAATGGTAAGGTCTTAAATAGAGTGTGATATGTACTTGAATCAGAAGAAGTAATGATTATATTTGTGTGTGGGAGGGAGATAGATATTGGGAAGCCATTAGTTTGTCTTTATAGCTTAAAATATCTTCAGAGGCTTTTTTCTGATTTTTAAAGATACATATTTGCTATTTAAAACTTGAGAGGGCTGGGGAAATGGTTCAGTGGTAGAGTGCTTATCTGAGCATGTATAAGTCCCTCGGTTTGAGCCTCAATAATGCAAAAAGAAAAAGTAAACTTGAGGTGGGGACAAATCCCCTATTGCTCATAATTCTGTTTCCCAGAGATAAGCACTTCAAATGTTTTGATGTATTTTTCTGCCAGTTATCTCTGTTTTATGTGTGTGCATAGTGTACTTTACATAGTAGAGATCATTCTCTGTACATGGTTTTATAGCCATATTTTTAGCACTTTACATCATTATGATTCCATAATTTATCATAGGAATCCATTATAATGTACAGAAATGTTTCCATATTTGGAGGATGTAGATTGTTTTCAGGTTTTTGTTTTCAGGGCTGGGCATAGAACCCAGTGCCTCTCTCATGCTAGACTTCAGTTTTTTAACTATTAAACATAGTGCTACTATGAACATCTTTGGCCATCCTAATGCTTTATTTAGAACTGAATGGGCAGGGTTCCATAGGCACACTAGGGAATGGGGTAGGGATTGCAGCAAAGTTTGTTAAGCAGAGGGAACAGCAGGTGTATAGGCAAGAAATAAATGGTATGCTGGGAGAGCAGAAGGTTCAGAGTAGAAACTGGGCGTGGTAGACTATGCCTTTAATCCCAGAGGCTGAGGCAGGAGGATAGCAAATTCACGGCCAGCTTTAGCAATTTAGCAAGGCAAAGCAACTTAGCATGACCCTGTCTCAAAAAATAAAAAGGTCTGGGAATATGGCTTGGTGGTAGAACACCCCTGGATTCAATTCCTAGTGAAGTAGGGAGGGACCAGATCAAGGGCATTCTGGCATTCCGTGCCTTCAGCTTTCTCAAGTAGGGACATTGAAGAATATTTAAGATGAGAAACAGCTATGTTAAGGCTTTTAAGTTGATGAGTGAAGTGATCATGTCTTTGTTTCAGGAAGATCACACTAGCAGATGGATTGTCTGGAGCCAAACACAGCAGGAAACAGGGTATCATAAGGACCTAAGGTGATTGAAAGGAAGGGACAGATTCAAGAAATAGAGTAGGGTGCAGTAGTGCATGCCTGTAATCCCAGCAGTTTAGGAGGCTGAGATAAGAGGATTACAAGTTTGAAGCCAGCCTTAGAAATTTAGTACCCTGTCTCAGAACAAAAACAAAAATAATAAAAACAACAAAAAACAAAACCAGGAAATAATTAGGTGGCCCATGAAAGAACCTGGTGATTACTTGGGTGGAAAGAATAGAGGAAAGAGAATGACTCCCCTGGGTTTAGATAGCTGGTGAAGATGATCTAGAGGTGAAAATGCTTAACAGTGGCAGATGAAAATTTTCATGATTCATAAACCATGAAAACTGTGGATTTTAGAATGGAGGAATTTCAGAAGAGAAACCTATGTGGGGAATATTGAACGAATGATTCGACATCTCTTATCCACCCATGTTTTTGTGTGATTATGCTTGGGAAGAAAAGCTTAATTAAGATAGATTACTTTGTGGACTACTTAGTAGAATACTACATCTGAGAGGAGAAAAAACTACCATTCTAAGCCCGGAGGTTTTTTCAAAATTCTAGCCTGATTTTCTTTTATTATACCCAAAGAATTAGAGTATATGTTAGCTGATTAATCATCTTGTTTGTGGGGTGTAGCCTGGCATTGCAAAGGCCTATAGAGAATTGCTAACCAGTAAGTCATATGGGAGGATCATAGACAATAAAAGAAATTCCTTAAATTGAATAAACTCACTGAAAGATCAGTAGAGGTTATTAGCTACTCTAAGGTATCATTAATAAGGTCTTAGCACTGGGCGCAGTGGCGCACGCCTGTAATCCCAGCATTTGGGAGTCTGAGGCAGGAGGATCGCGAGTTCAAAGCCAGCCTCAGCAACTTAGCGAGGCCCTAAGCAACTCAGTAAGACCCTGTTTCTAAATAAAATACAAAATAGGGCTGGGGATGTGGCTCAGTGGCCAAGTGCCCCTGAGTTCAATCCCTGGTTCCAAAAAAATAATAATAATAAAAAAATAAGGTCTTAGCAAAGTTGAGATTTGACCTATGAAATTTAGGTTTTTTGCGCTAATACACAGTTTAGGTTTTTTTTAATGGGTATAAACATGATGAAATGTTTTGAAGCTTGGGATTCATAGTAGATCCATAGGTTGTTGAGTGTTGGTGGAGAGGTAGGGAGTGGTACAGGAGTCACTAGAGCTGCATGTCCTGAATTCATTTCTAGGTAGGCTCTAACTTTCATTAAATTTTCAAAGCGCTCCATAATTTAAAAAATGGTTAAGAACCACAAATGTAGAGCAAAAATACTGCTACCTGGCACTCAGTAAACCTTAAAAATGTTTTTAAAACTTAGGTATTTAAATTTTTTTCCCCTTTTTTTCATAGCTGAGAGAATTCCTGCCTAACTCTGAGAACTTTTTAAACAAATGGATGCCAGGCATAGTGGCACCTGTAATCTCAGCAATCCATGAGGCCAAGGCAGAAGGATCACAATTTCAAGGCCAGCCTCCCAAGAGGCTGTCTCCTAAGAGACCCTGTCTCAAAAACAAAACAAAACAAAAAAAAACTGGGGATGTAGCTCATTAGTAAAGAGCCCCTGGGTTAAATCCCCTGCACCAAAAAAAAAAAAAAAAAAAAAAAAAAAAAAAGAACCTGATTTCTCTTTGATCTATGCTTTTCTAAAGCATTCAAATTATTCTTCATTAAATCAGTTGTTGGCATTCATTTAATTAGTTTACATATATTGATCTAAATTACATTCTTAAATATTACTTGGCACTGTAGAGGTCTGGGGATGAACCCTTACAATCTAGGTAAGCTTGCAGTTTATCTGGTAAGACAGAAATTTATGGACTTACTGGTCATGGGTATTGATTATGCTATTGGACATTTTTTATAGGAAGATGGAACTCAAGTTAATTAAGTGAATGTGTTAGTCCTTGTGGATTAAATACCTTAGATGGGTAATTAGTAAACAATAGAAATATATTTCTCACAGTTCTGGAATCTGTAAAGTCAAAAATCAAGGCACTGGCATATTTGGTGTCTGGGGAAGGCAGACTCTCTGCTTCATAGATGGTACCTCTTTTTGTTGTTGTTATTTGTTTGTTGTGGTACTGGGGTTTGAACCCAGGGGTGCTCTACCACTGTGCTATATCCCCAGCCCTTTTTATTTTTATTTTGAAACAGAGTCTTGCTAAGTTGCTCAAGCTGACCTAAAACTTTTGATCCTCCTTCTTTAGTCTCCCGAATCACTGGGATTACAGGCATGCCTGTACAGCCTACACCTGGCTAAATGGTGCCTCTTGCTGGGTCTTCACATGTAAGGGGTAAACATTCCTTTCAGTCTCTTTTATAAGGGCATTAATTCCATTCATGAGGGAAGAGCCTTCATGACTTAATCACTTCGAGAAGGGTCCCACCTCTTAATACTATCACACTGTTAATTAAAGTTCAACATATGAATTTTGGGGGAGAACACCAACATTTAGTCCATAGCAGCAAAGCTTTAACTATAATAGTTGTTTATTTATTTACATATTGTAAATGGACTAGAATGTCCATTTGATTCAAGAGAGGTGTTTTCTTTTCTGATATAGGAGATATAACTTAGAAATATGGACTTTTCTGATATTACTAATACAAAAACAATTTCCTCAGAGGAAATTTCCACTCTCCCCATTCACTTACTTGGTTGCTGCTATGATCTTAGTAGATCTATACCTACTATTGTAATCTAATCAAAGGAGTAGAGAGTAGAACTGGGGGAGAAGGAAGAAGTAGGGGGCTTATAAAGTGTGTGTGTGTGTGTGTGTGTGTGTGTGTGTGTGTTGCAGGGGAGTTCTGGGGGTCCTAATCCTGGGTCTCAGTGGCAGATGTGCAACTCACAGAAATGCACCAGACCTTGAGGTTTTCACATAGAAATGATGTTGATTAAATCATGTAGGCTTTTTTTTTTAAGCTTTGTTACCAGCTAAATACTATTTATATGCTAGTGTAGAAACTTAGCCTCATCTATTACTTTATTTTCACTACTTAAAAGTCCAAGTAACAAAAGAATATTTTGCCAGGGGTCTGATGATGGAGGTCAGTGGTAGAGCAGTAGAGCGCTTTCCTAGCATATGTAAGGCCCTAGGTTCCATCCCTGGCAACGAACACACACACACACACACACACACACACAACAGAAGAACACTTTGGAATGTAATTTGTTAAGATGTATGACATTAAGTCCAGGTAAGAACAGTTGGCTAGACTTGCATCCCCAGCCCTTTTTATTTTTTGAGATAGGATCTCATTAAATTGCTAAGGTGGGCCTCAAATTTAGAATCTTTCTGCTTCAGCTTCCTGAGTTGCTAGGATCACAGGTGTGTGCCACCATGCCAGACCAGAGTAGTGATGTAAAGGCAGGTGAACCACGTAGGCATAATACAAGATTTTCATTTTAAAATACAATAGGATATTTGATATTCTAATTTAGGTGGAGATTCTGTTAAATATGAAACATAGAAAGAGACTTATAAGAAATTATAGCTTGATCTAAAAAATTCAAGACCTTGGGTTAGGAGGAAAGGCAGAAAAATTTCTTTAGTGAATATATTCTTTCATATTGTGGGGCATAATGGAGGATAAAGCAGACAAGGGGATTGAGGTGACATATTCTGTTAGAGGAACATAAATAATAGAGAAAGTATTGAACATGGAGATGTCAAAGGACATCGAAAGACAGCAAAGAAGATTTCAGCAAAGAGGACAAAGCTAGGTAAAAGGATGCTTCAGCTTTTGTTACAATAATTAAATATTCAAAAAGGCAGCCATTTTATACTGTCCAGGAAGTTAAGCAATTGCTCATTTTATATTCCTTTTTTTTTTTTTTTTTAAAAAGCAAGCCATGAGCAAGCAAGCTGACATCAGGGATTTATATTAAGAAATTTCTTTTATGGAGTGTCATTAGCAAGTTCAAAACCTAATCTTTTAATCTCCTGCAGCATGATCATAATATTCATGATGCCCCTAAGACACTTCATGTTTGTTCTAAGCCATCAAAGAGAGGAGGACAGTGTGTTCAGCATAATTTGCCTTGCATATATTATGAATGGTCTGGTCTGATGACTTTTCACAGAAGTCATTATTGTAAAAAGACAGCCAGTGTAGAAAAAGTTTGCACCATAGTTGTATGTTCTATAGAGGTCATCTGTGCTTTTTTCTTTGTCTTTTTTTTTGTGTGTGTGTGTGCCAGACATTGAATCCAGGGCCACTTTACCACTGAGCCACATTCCCAGCCCTTTAAAAAAATAAATTGTTTTTTAATTTTGAGACAGGGTCTCACTAAGTTGTTTAGGGCCTCACTAAATTGCTAAGTCTGGCCTTGAACTTGCAATCTGGCTGTACTGTTCTTATAAACTCTTTTATATATAGTTTCACTTTATTATAAATCTATCTATATTTTTTGAGGCAGGGTCACCTTGTGTTCCCTGGCTGGCCTTGAACTTACTATCCTTCTGCCTCAGCCTCCAAGTAGGGGGGATTATAGGCTGTACTACCATGCTTGATTTACTTAATCTGTAGAGATTCACATGTGTGTTATATATGGCAGTGCTATGAATTGGAATTTGAATGCAGTAAATGTTTGCAGATACATGCCATGTTTTTGGACTTGTGTTAGGTAGTGTAGATAAGACAAATCACCTGAATCCTGTATCTAGGAACTAACATACATGAAACAAAACATCTTATGAAAGTGAGTATCAGATGTATGATATGTTTAGGTGCCATGAATAGTCAGAGGGGCAAAAATAATTTGGCCTAGAATGATAAAGGGAGGGAGGAAGAAAAGAATTTCTGTGGCTTCATTTTGAAGGATAGATGAGATTTGGTTAGATAGAATGGGTATCCAGTGAGGAAAGAAAAATGAACAATAAATGGAATTATTGAGCAGGGGACTTTTAGACTGAGAGATAAAGATGGATTATTTTCTTTAAGATTAAATAAAACAAAACAATAAATCTTTATTTACTAGATTCCACTTACATTTTTTTTCCCAACTTGGTTTTAAAGAGCATTTAAGATATCTTTGTACATGGTACACTGAAAGAACAAATTTGTAGAAGTTGAAAAAAAAACGAAATAAAAATGCAAAAAATGCAAAAAGTGCAAAAATGCAACATTATCATAGCCCTTCTCATCAGCCTCCCTGCAAAATGGAGTCTAGAATTAGTCTCATACTGATGATACTTATCATGACAGTGGTAGGGTTTTATTTTATTTTATTTCTTGGTATTATTTTTGGGGGGATTAAACCCAGTGGTGCTTTACCACAGAGCTACATCCCAGCCCTTTTTGTTTTTTTTATTTTGCTTAAGGCCTTGCTGAGTTGCTGAGGATGGCATTGAACTTTGAATCTACTACCTCAGCCTCCTGAGTTGTTGGGATTATAGGCATGTGCCACTGCACTTGGTAAAGTGGTAGAAATTTCAGTGTGTAATTTAGGAACTCAATTACACATTTGAATTCTCCTGAAGGCAATGAAGAACTCTGAATTGCTGAGATTAGGGTAGTAACCCAATAAAAATACATGTTTAGAAAGACCAGAAGTCTGAATTGGAGGTTTTATGTCTGCCACTTGGGGGCAGAGAGGCTGCTGAGAAGGGCTATGATATTATTTTGAGTTTTGCACAAATCAAGCAAGGTTTAACTGTGAAGAAACCTTACAAAGGAAAAGATGCTGCTGATGGCATAGAGTGTATGAAAGTTCTGAACTCTATTTTGCTTAAAACAGTATCTACTTTTACACTGTTTTATTTAGTTTTTTTTTTCCCCGCCTTCTTTTTCCTTTCCTACTTGACTTTGTCCCAGCTAAAAATTGGTAACACTGTTTTGCACTCCATTCTCCCTGAGGTCCTTATCTATGAAAAGCATTGAGTCCCCTTTCTCTCTTTGGTACTTCCATTATACCAACTGCTGCCTTCTCTTTGGATTTTATCATTTGAAATCCAAGATGTCAAAGCTGATGTTGCCTATTCTTATTCTCAAATTACTATTAAGGATGTTCCCACTTTTTTGAGGAGTGAGGTGGCATTAAGAACCAAACCTAGGTCCTTATGAATGCTAGGCAAGTGCTCTGGCACTGAACTACATCCCCAGCCTTTTTTATTTTTTTTTCATTTTGAGTCAGGGTCAAAATTGCCCAAGTTGGCCTCCAACTTTGTATCCTTCTCCCTCAGTCTCTCAAGTACCTGGGATTACAGGATTGTGCTCCCAAGCCAGGTGAAATTAGTATACTTAAATGAAGGTTTGGAGGCATGGAGTGGTTTTAGGGCAAAACTTAGCAGAATTTGGATAAAGATTGGTTGAATTTGTAAACTGGCCTAGTTGTTGGAATAGTTAGTGGTCTTAACTTTGAAATACAGCAAATCAAGCAGTAACTATTAAAGCTGTTTGTCTATCATAGCACTGCCCAAATCAATAGACTTTAAGCTACATTAAGTTAAAATTTTCTGGTAGCACATTCAGAAGGTGAAAAAGAGATGGGCACGGTGGTACATGCCTGTAGTCCCAGCTACTTGGAAGGCTGAGGCAGAAGGATCACTTGAATCCATGAATTTGAGAAAACCCTGGGCAAAGCAAGACCCCCATCTCAACAACGATAACAAAAGTAAAAAAAAGATATGTGAAATGTTTTCTCTGATCAGTGGATGCTGATACATAATGGGGGGTGGGAGTGGGGGTAATGGGGGGGATAGGAGAGAATGGTGGAAGTATGGATGGTGTGGAGGAAAATGGGATGGTAGGGAATGGGGGAAGGAAAAATAGTAGACTGAGACAGCATTACCCTATGTATATGTAAGATTATATGAACTGTGTGAATAAAAAAAAATAAAGAAACGTGATATTAATTTCAATATTATATTTTATTTAACCCAATATATAATTCAACATGTGATGAATAGAAAAACTAATGATATATTTTGCATTTTATTTGTACTAAGCCTTCAAAATACAGTGTGTATTTACACATGTAACAACTCAATTTGTTCTAGCAACATTTAAAGTGATCAGTAGCTACATGTGGATAGAAACTACCATATTGGACAATGAAAATATGTAGCTTTATCTTAGAACATATAGGTTTGAATAAACTATTCAAACTACAAACTATCCAAACATATAGGTTTGAATAAAACTAACTGAGCTTAGTTTTTGTCCACATGATGTTTTGACAGTTTTTCAGTACAAGTCAAAGTATACTTTTGCAACTTTTGGTTTCTGTTTCATTTCTCACTTTTATGCAAAAATTTGGTTTTCCCATTGGCATGCCACTTTTTCCCTGTAGCATTATTAATAAGCACATTATATAGAGAAATATAATCTATTATTTACAAAGAGAATTTTAAGAGTTTTCTTGGATACTTGGTTGACTATCAGACTAAGCCTTTGCTTCCAGTAGGTAGAATGTTTCAGCAAATTTTCTAAAACTATAGTGTGTTTTGCACACAACCAACAAAAATGAATGCATGTATTGTCATGCCACTGCTTTTATTAATTTTATCTGGTATTTTCTTTACAGTGGACAAAAACCATTTTACATATATTTTCATTTGTTTGTTTTGGTACTGGATTGAACATGGGGCACTTAAACTCTGAGCCACATCCTCATTTTTTATTTTGAGACAGTCTCACTAAGTTGCTAAGGGCCTTGCTAAATTACTGAGGTTGGCCTTGAACTTGCAATCCTTCTGGTTTAGCCTCCAAGTTGCTGGGATTACAGGCATGTGCCACCATGCCCGACTACATTTACATTGTAAGTGAAATTATTTTTATATAGATGAGTTGTCATCAAAATCTTGACATTATTAATCAAAAGAAATTTTGTCTTTTGTTTTCTTCTGTAGTGCTGGGAATTGAACCCAGAGGGGTTCTACCACATCCCTATCCCATTTTATTTATTTTGAGATAAGGTGTTGCTGTATTGCCCAGGTTGGCCTTGAACTTGAAATATTGTGTATGTATCTGATGGCCTCTTTGAAGGTTGAAGGAAGATAACCATAGCATTGTCAGGATAGAACACATGAAGCTCTTTACCACTGAGCTATATTCCAGCCCTGTTTATTTTTTACTTTTGATATATGGTCTTGCTAACTTACTAAACTGCTGAGACTGGCCTTGAACTTGAGATTCTTCTTGTGCCTCAGCCTCCCAAGTAGCTGGGAGTATAGGTATGCACCATCATGCCTAGCTACTTTTTGCTTACTTTTTTGTCCACAAAGGTTTAATATAGTCTAGTGATGTTTGGGTCCAGAAAGAGTAATATATATGTACTTATTATTAAATATGTATTTGTTTACGTATTTATGTTCCCATATATAATTTTTTCATATTGACATCTTTTTAGGTAGCAAATGTTTCCACAGCATTTGTGGAATATAATTCAGTTCTATAAATTGAATCCATTTAATAACCTTCAAACAGGGTTTGATAAACTGCATCCTTAATGTTAGTAGTTTTCGGGCTGGGGATATAGCTCAGTTGGTAGAATGCTTGCCTTGCAAGCACAGGGCCCGGGGTTCAATCTCCAGCACCACCATAAAAAAAAAAAAAAAAAAAAAACAGTTTTCAAGGATTTGGTAAGTAAGCTTTTACATAGAAACAATTTGCTATTTACAAACAAGTCTTTATCTGTTACCTTATAGTCTGTATATCCTTTGAAGAATCTCTTCTTTCTTATTTCTTGAGGAACTTGCTTCTGGCTTCCCTTTCCTAGAAGCTTTTTTGGCTTCTCCCATGTTTATGTTAGTACAATTCCTGGCACATAGTTGTGTCATTGTATTTACCTCATTATAAAATAATTATCTGTTAACTAGATGGATGGCTTTTTGTAGTCAGAGATTATGTCTCATGTATCTTTTTATCTTTAATGCTTGGCAAATTAAAATTCCCAATAAATATATGTTGAATAAATGAAGCAAGAGTAAACAGTCCTCAGCACACTTGGCAAAATTTTGTTAGCACTAACATTTGAAAGTAATAATTAAAAAAAAAAAATCTGTTTCTCTTTCTCTCTCTCTTTTTCTCCCCACCCCCCCCCCATTGAATCCAAGGGTGCTCTATCACTGAGCTTCATTCCTCGCCCTTCTTAAAGGGTCTCACTAAATTTACCAGGCTGACCCTAAATTGCCATCTTCCTGCCTCAGCCTTTGAGTAGCTGGAATTACAAAAAAATATTCTACCTGAGCATTGTGGCACATGCTTGTAATCCCAGCAATTTAAGGATGAGAGAAGAGGATCTCAAGTTTGAGGGCAGCCTCAGCCATTTTTATCAAGGCCCTTAGCAACTTAGCAAGAACCTGTCTCAAAAAAAAAAAAAAAAAAAAAAAGGAAGAGGGTTGCATGTGGCTCAATGGTGAAGTGCTCCTGGGTTCAATCTCCAGTGCCAAAAAATAAAATGAAAATAT
Organism: Glaucomys volans; assembly: GCA_020662805.1. Lineage (NCBI taxonomy): Eukaryota > Metazoa > Chordata > Mammalia > Rodentia > Sciuridae > Glaucomys > Glaucomys volans. The sequence continues at coordinate 451,859 of JAJEJO010001513.1, forward strand.
TCTGTGATAAGAACATTTTAGAAATTCTGACTGAATCTTCCTTAATCTTATTGTGTTTTACTTTGATTTCAAGGTGTCTTAAAATATTATTACTAGAATGGTGCAGCTTCATTTTAAAGTAAATTTTTTAACTTTCTAAATATCAAATATTTTAACAAATTTAGATGCTTTGCATTTTAGATGCTTTAACATACTCATTTGTTAAATGTGGTAACATTTAAGTGGAAGATTAGGCTAAAGGCTTAAATACTCTTTTCTTCTTTGTGTTTACATGGTCAATAATTTATGTGTGGTTAGTTTTCTTCAGGGATACCTGATTTGTATTAAGGACTGAATTTAATATTTCTTCATCTGTTAAAGAGAGTTTGTAATATCTACCTTATAGAACTTTTGTAAAAATTAAACGAGGTAATTCAAGTAAAGTATTCAGCACAGGATCTGGCACATATTAATCACCTATTATATGGTAGATATGACTTACTCAGTTCTGCCAGACTTGTTATGGAAAACAATATACATACTCATTTACCTTTCCCAGTGGCAGATTGGTAACTTTTTTTTTTTCCTTTCCTTTTTTTGGGGGGGCAGTGGGATTCTCTACCACTGTGCTATCTCCCCAGCTCTTTTTATTTTTTATTTTGAGACAGGGTGTCTCTAAATTGCTGAGATTGACTCCTGCCTCAGCCTCCTGGGTAGCTGGGATTACAGGTTTGTGCCACCACACCTAGCTGGTGGGTAGCTTTAAAAAATAAACTAGTATTGCTTTATATCAACTCAGGGAATAAGCTTATTCAAGTTAAAAAATAAAATTTTAAAGGTGGTAAAGACAATTTTGACTTTTGAACATACTATTTTATATACATATATTTTTTGGTTATTTAATCTGTTTTTATTATTTGTCTCATTTTAGTTTTTTGTTTGTTTGGTACTAGGGATTGTACCCAGGGACACCTAACCACTAAGCCACATTCCCAGACCTTTTTTTTTTTGGTACTGGGGATTGAACCCAGGGGCACTCCACCACTGAGCCAGCCCTATTTTGTATTTTATTTTAGAGACAGGATCTTACTGAGTTTTGTATTTTATTTTAGAGACAGGGTCCCCCTGAGTTAAACTTAGGGCTCCACAGAGTTCCTGAGGCTGGTCTTTAATTTGCAATCCTTCTGCCTCAACCTCCTGAGTTACTGGGATTACAGGCATGCACTACTACCCCTGCTCAGTTTAGTTTGTTTCATTTTTATCTGGTATATGAACTGTGCAATAAACTTGAGATATAGGATTTTTGTTTGTTTGTTCACTGTTTTTCTTCCACCAGAAGAGAGGAGTTTGGAAAGTGAGAAATAGGTAATGTGCCTCTGTTTCTCTGATCCCAGTTCATCAACTTGGACTGAATTTCTTTCTTACTTACCAGGTTCTCTGCTTTAAAATATACACACATGTCCATTGGTGACCTGTCCAATGGTGATCTGGGAGTAACAGGGAAGAGCTTTAGTTCATAACTCTTAATCTGTATGTACCTGAGCTGACCATCACCTATTGTTTCCTGAAATGGGGAGGAACCCTAGAAGACTGCTAGCTCAAATCGGCACAGTTGTTGTTTTGTTCCTTTCATTGCCATAGGGGTTTTTGCATAAAAGCAGCTACTAAGTTCCTGACTCTGAGGGTCAAGAGGAAAACAGGGGGCCACAGCAGAAGCGTTCACGTCGCGGCCCCTGTCAGATTCTGGTGAATCTGCGAATTCTGCTGCACATCTCCTCACCCAACCACTCAACTCAAATAACAGTTGAAATAAACAGCAGCAAGGTAGACTTATAGGTGTTTTTTTTTTTTTATGTTCTAGTAATGCTTCTAGATGGATACTGATCATTTTAAATTACTCCCTAGTCATAAATGGGATGAGTTGTGACACTGAAAGACACAGAACATATATATATATACACACACACATATACACATATGTATATACACCTCAAAAATTTGTCTTTTATATATTTATACATATATTTAAATTATTCATCAGAAGCAATGGGAGACATGAGAAGATGCTGTTTATAGATAATATGTTCAATAATTACCCATAGATTCCTGAAGGAGTATTGAGGACATCCTCAGAAATATGGCACATGTAAGATGGATGGCATTAGTTATTTGGCAGTAGAGTTGCCTTTTGAATTTTACTGCTGTCTGCTATAGGTTTAATTACTTAGCTCCTTTAGTAGCTCCTGATTGGAAGAGCTAGAGCTTTGACTTTGCTTTCTTACAAAAAAGGTTTTTAAGAGCTGGTCATGGTGGTGCATGCTTATAATCTCAGCAATTTGGGAGACCAAGTTAGTAAGAGGATTCCAAGTTTGAGGCCAGCCTCAATTTAGCAAGATCCTGTCTCAAAATAAAAAGTTAAGACTGGATATGTACCTCAGTGGTAGTGCACCCCTGGGTTCAACTCCCAGTACCTCTTACATTGTCACACACAAAATAATTAGGTCTTATGTCCCATACATAAAGTAGATGATTAGCAGGTAGTGTCATGATTTCTGGTAAAACCTTACAGATTTTAAAAATAGCTTTATTTTTAAACCACAAAGTTTAGCTTTAAAATAGCTTTATTTTTAAACCACAAAGTTTACCTTTTAAATTATAGAATTATGTGTATTGATAAAATTGTGTCTCAGTAATTATCTAATTCTGGAACTATTTTTTATTACCCCCAAAAGAGACTCCATACCCTTTACAATCAGTCCCCATTTTGCCTTGGATTACCCCTAGTCCTCGCCCAACTAATCTACTTGCTATCTTTTTTTTTTTTTTTTATTTCTTTTTTTGTGGTGCTTGGGATTGAACCCAGGGCTTGAGAGGCAATCACTCTACCAACTGAGCTACATCCCCAGCCCCTTCTTCTTGCTGTCTTTATGGATAATTTACTGATTCTGGACACTGCATATAAATAGAATCATATAATATATGATCCTTTGTGATTGACTTTTTCCATGTATCATAACATTTTCAAGGTTCATTTATGTTATAGCATGTATTAATACTTCATTTGTTTTTATTGGTGAATAGTATTCTATTATATGGATATACCATAATTTGTTTATCTGTTCATTGGTTGATGGGCATTTGGGTTCATAGTTCTGGGCAACTATGAATAAAGTTGTTTAATAAAATTGTTATAAACACCCATGTACAAGATTTTATGTGGACATGTGTGTTTACTTATCTTGGGTAAATACTTAGGAGTGGTCTGCTGAATTTTGTGATTAAGCTTATGTTTAACTTCATAGGAAACTGATAACTGTTTTTCCAAAATGGTGGTGCCATTTTGCATTCCCACCAGCAATTTTTAAGAGTTCTCGTTCTATATCCTAGTCAACATTTGAAAATGTCAAAGTTTTTGGATTTTTTTTTTTTTTTTTTTTTTTTGGTACTGGGGATTTAACCCAGTGCTAATCACTGAGATATATCCCCAGCCCTTTTTTATTTATTTTAAAATTTGAGACTAAGTTTCTTAGGGCTCCACTACATTGCTCAGGCTGGTTTTGAATTTGCAATCCTCCTTTTTCAGTTTCTCAAGCTGCTGGGATTACAGGCATGCACCACCATACCCAGTTTGGATTTTTTTTTTTGAACTGGGGATTGAACTCAGGGGCACTCGGCCACTGAGCCACATCCCCAGCCCTATTTTGTATTTTATTTAGAGGGTCTCACTGAGTTGCTTAGGGCCTCGCTAAGTTGCTGAGGCTGGCTTTGAACTTGTTATCCTCCTGCCTCAGCTTCCCAAGTCACTGGGATTACAGGCGTGCGCCACCACACCCGGCAACTTGGATTTTTTTTTTTTTAAAGTCATTCTGATATATGTACAGTTCTTATTAGTTTCAAGTGAAAATCAAGCACAATGAAATCACCAGAATGGCAATTTAAATATGTCTATTTATTGTGTGCTAAGCCCTTTTGTAGTAATGAAAATATAGAAAGTAAGACATACCTCTGCTGCCATGGGACTTACAGTTCGTTGAAGGTGACAGGCATATAAAGAAGTAATATGATATTACTAAGTTTGTGTTGTTACCTGGAGTCAGGTTATTGGAGTGGGGAAGAAGTGTTTTAACTATAGCTGGATGTGGTCCATGTTGTAGAAGGATTTTGATGTTTAATTAGTAAAAAGAGAGGAATATGAAGAGCTACATGTACTTTTGCATAATGTTTTAAAATAGGTTTTGGTAGCAAAGGTCAAACTCCCTTTACATTATTATGCCTATAAATGCCTACTAAGCTACTTGGGACAATATCCTACTGGCTAAGTACACAATGACTTCAAGTGACATCAGTTAATTGCTTTCAAAAGTCACACTTGCACAATAACCAGGGAAAGGGAAAACTTTAAGTTGTAGTCACTACTTTGCTTTTTCCTTTATGTATCTTTCTGTATCTGCTCATTTCTGCCTTTTACCTAGCACACTGCCAAACCCTAAAATCACTCTTTTTAAAAGTGCATGTGCAAGCTGAGCGTGCTGGCACATGCTTGTAATCCCAGCACTTGGGAGGCTGAGTCAGGAGGATCGCGAGTTCAAAGCCAGCCTCAGCAACTTAGCGAGGCCCTAAGCAACTCAGTGAGACCCTGTCTCTAAATAAAATACAAAATAGGGCTGGGGATGTGGCTCGGTGACCAAGTGTCCCTGAGTTCAATCCCTGGTTCCAAAAAAAAAAAAAAAGTGCATGTACTACTTAGTTATGCACTGTTACCACTGTCAGTAGTGGTTAGCAGCAGCAGACATTTGCAATTTTTGTACTGTTGACCTCTCTAGAATTTTCCCTGAGGGATTTGGCCTCAGTATGTAGGGCCATTTCGGGTGAATAAGGGATTCCAAAGCTGTGTTTCCCTGTATCTGATATACTGAGCCTCTTATCTGATCTGCCTGACCAAAACCAATGAGAAGAGCTGTGAAAGATGATTAGGACTGTGGGGAGCAGGAAGAGACAGAAATGTGCTTCCAGTTGTCATGTTCATCTAACTTTTGAGCATCCTCCAGAGCAGGCAAAACTATTCTTGGTTTTTAAAATCTTTCCAGAACCTTAGTTAGCTTGGTTTGCTATTATGCTGCAAGGAAAAGTATAATCTGATAAGGAAAGGTTAAGCAATATGAACTAGTCATTCTCAAGCAGAAAAAGATGGGACCAGGGTGTGGTGGCACATGCCTGTAATCCCAGCATATCAGGGGACTGAGACAGAAGGATTGCAAATGCTGAGGCTGTAGTTTAGTGGTAAAGTACCTGTGGGTTTAATCCTCAGTAGTGCCAGACAAAAAGGAAAGAAAAAAAAGAAAAAGAAAAAGATGGAGATATGCCTAATCTTATTCCAAGCTGTATTGAGGGTTTGGGAGAATTTTTATTGTATTGAAGACTGTGTTTGACAATTTTAAGGAATACTAACATTCACAGCAGATATAGATTATTCTCTCCACTCCTGACAGAAAAGGGAGAAGTTTCAATTTCATAAGGACTTCAGGTTAGATATAAGGAGCATTTGCTTGCCATTGAGTAAATGAAGGATATAGGTTTTCTTCTTTTCCAGAAGCCCACGCTTCATTAATAATCTCATTGGGGATAGTTAAAATCCTCAGTCCTTCTTATTTTTCACATACCCAGTTCTTATTTTTTTATTTTGAGACAGTCTAAATTGCTGAGGCTGGCCTCAAACTTGTGATTCTCCTGCCTCAGCCCCTTAAGTGCCACCATGCCTGGCTATATAATATACTATTGACTGAGAACTTGATACTTGAGAAGAAAATCTACACTTGAGAAGCTTTTTTCCCTTCCCCTAGGGGTTAATAAGGTTAGTAATAAATATATGCTAGGCTACTTGCCACTTGAGTAAAGTTCAATTTGATATAAAAATTTCATACATTTGACAGGTTGTGACAAATAACAGCAGTAATTGATTTAGATGTACAAATTCCTAAACTTTTGCTCTGTAATACATAGGAAGTTTATGTTATTGCTGATCTTATTGTTTGCCATTTAATATCCATCATTGAATCTTGTCCATTCTTTTGGTGTTCCTAAACAAATTCTGTGCTTGAAAAAACTTCATGTTGAGCTTTGGATGTATTGCCTCTTTGGTTTTTTCCTCAGGGTGGCAGGTTCCGCAGATCCTTTTGTTTCATTGTTAGTGATGTCCTTCATAGAAACTAGGAATTGAGTGCCAAAGTGGAGGAGACATAGAAGAGAAGCAGCTAAAGGGCTAGAACAGAAATTTGAGAAAATTGAGAAACAGAAATTTGAGAAAATTGAGGGATGGGAAAACTTCTCAAAATCAGATTATTTTGTAGAATGTGTAGTTGGGTGATCACTTGATTAGTCTTAAAGTAGTTAACCTTGTATTTACTTTGTAGGAAGGATGTGTCTTTAATAAGGGGGAGAGATAAGTACATATCTAATATTGGTCAAAGAAAGCAAGTTGCATAACAGTATGCCCATTTTATGTTTATAGAAAAAATATGAGACCAAACATAGTCTCTATAGGTACGTATATAGAAATACAATTCCTTGGTATCCATGGGAGTTGGTTCCAGGACCTCTGTGCAGATACCAAAATCCACAGATGCTTAATTCCCTTATATAAAATGGCATAGCATTTGCATATAACCTGTGCATATCCTTTTATACTTTGTTGTCTCTAGATTACTTATAATACCTAATGCAATGTAAATGCTATGTAAATAGTCATTATGCTACATTGTTGGAATAATGAGAAATCTGTAGATGTTCAAGTACAGATGCAATTTTTTTTCAAATATTTTCAATCTATGGTTGGTTGAATCCATGGATGTCAAATCCACACAACTCTGCCTTTTTTGAACATTTTCAAGAATATATAGCTGGGCGCGGTGGTGCACGCCTGTAATCCCAGCACTTGGGAGGCTGAGGCAGGAGGATCGCGAGTTCAAAGCCAACCTCAGCAACTTAGCAAGGCCCTAAGCAACTCAGTGAGACTCTGTCTCTAAATAAAATACAAAATAGGGCTGGGGATGTGGCTCAGTGGTGGAGTACCCCCGAGTTCAATCCCCAGTACCAAAAAAAAAAAAAAAAAAAAAAAAAAAGAGAATATATGCCAAATGTATATAGTGGTGTGGAGAGTAAAAGAAGACAGGATTGGAGACTAACTTTTCTGCAATACTGTTTGTATGTATGTATGAGAATAGGTTCAGCTATTAACCACATAATATCCATTCATAAATAGGCGAAGCATATTCATTACTCTAAAACAGTGTTTATAATACAGACATAAAGCATTTTTCAAATAGTATGTACTAGGTAGAAAATAAAAAGTAGGGTGGAAACTTAGAAGTGACTAGTTTTGTGATTTCTTAGTGTTATACTCATTTATCTTTGAAATATTTTATCCATGTATATATAAAAGTCATGATAAATAGAAAAGCCTTTCTTCAGGAATTATTTTTTTTTGTTTTTCTGTATTATTTTATGAGCACATCTGTCCTTTCCTAGCCCTTTCAAATATCTTCTCACCTTTTGATTTTTGACCCAGTCTATGTCCCGTTCTCCCCAGCTATACCCCCAATGTTCATGAGGCACACTGCAGCTTATCCAGGTGGAAGCATTGGAACATTATTGGCATGGACATGAGAATCACAGACAGGTTCACATCCTGATTTCTGATCAGCTCTGTGATATTCAGCAGTTATATAACCTCTATGAGCACGTTTTTCCCTCTATGATACAGAGATAATACCTACCCCGCAGGATGGTGTGGTGAGGATTGAGAAGGCATTGTGGTTAATCTTATCATTAGTTCCAGACCTACTTTTATTTTTGCAGATTCTGTTGGTCTTTGCAGCCTTTTACTTCATGTGTCTAGGAGAGGAAAGAGCTCGGTATAAGCCATAAATGGTATAAAGGGGTCCTGGATTACTCTCCCAAGTAAATGTCAGGTAAACTGGGCATGGTGACACACACTTGTAATCCCAGTGATATAGAAGGATGAGGCAGGAGGATTGCAAGTTCAAGGCCATCCTCAGCAATTTAGTGAGACTCTGTCTCAGAATAAAAATACAAAGGACTAGGGATATAACTCAGTGCTAGGTGCCCTGGGTTCAATCCCTAGTATTGAACATAAAAGAAAAGAATGGGTAAATGGGATAGGGCTAGTAGTACAGGTTGACTCGGGTTGTGCTGGAGAGTAGATCAGACTGGTTCTTGAGTTTAATTAGTTGTCACGTGAACATGAGTAATTGACCAAGGACAAGTGAGAGATTGATTATGTGGCAAGGCGAGGTCAGAGAGACTTCTGGATCATGTTAGGATTAGGTTAAAGGGGGAGAGGGGGGTGTTTGTAGAAACACTTAAGACTGAATCAAATAGGCGGAAGTCAGGAAGGTGGTACAGTAAAAATCCTTAAGACCATGTCTGGATTTGACTGAATTTGAGCCTTGGCCCTGCCATTTATTAGTCCCGTAACCTTTAGCCAGTTACTTAAACTGTCCAAGATTTGTTTGCTTAATTTATAAGATGGTGACAAAAGTTACCTCCTTTATAGAGTTGTAAGGTAATTTTAAATACTTAACAAATTCATTAATGTTAAGTCAAGCTGGGGGAAAAAAGAAAGCAGTGCTTACATAGTGGGGGTGGGCTGTTCCTGTGTATAGCTATGGATAATGTCTGCCATTGGTTATCTTTAAAGAAAAAGAGTCAGTAATGGGATGTATTATTTATAGATGTCCTAATGCTTCTTGGTGTGCTTGCTTGTTAAAAGCAGACAAAAAAGAAATGTTTTCCTTTTGCTTATATTGGGAAGCAAAACTTATTAAAAAAAAGATTTAATAGGTAAGTTGCTACTTATGACTTGTGTGGTTGAATGCTAAATGGTGACTGCCTTTTCTTTATGCATTATTTCCAGTGAATTTCACCACAGATTTTTTCAGTTTCTCTCTCCTTTCTGTTCTGTTTCTTGTTGAATTCCTGGTTAATCAGTTATTTCAGCATCATTTAGTACTTGTAAAACAAAAAAGATGAATGGCATGCAGCAAATATATATTGATGAGGCATGAATGGAATTAATTTTAATGAAAAAAGTAAGTCTCTTAGAGGACTGAAGTTTGTTCAATTAAGAAACCTATGAAAATTCTATCATGCCTTTCACACATCATATGTCTTTATCTGTAGAACGTAAGTGCTGTCTCTGCCGAGATAGCATTGTGCCCTTCTGGGGATTTAAATCTGTGTTCCAGTACCCTGATGTGGTATCACACGTCTTTTTGAGTTCTTAAGTTCTTCCTACTACTATAGTAGGTACCATAGTACAGATACCCTGTACATTCTGTCATTTAGTACTAAAAACAACTATAAAGAGAAAATTATCCCCATTTTATGGATGAAGATAACCACGGCTTAGAAATTTGTTCAAAGTGACATGTCAGTAAATGGGAGACAGAGAATTTGAAACTACTTTTTTGTTTTCAGTTTGTGCCTTTTTTTTTTTTTTTTTTGGTAGTGGAGATTGGAGGGGGGGGGAGGCTTAACCACTGAGCCACAACCCCATTCCTTTGTATTTTTTATTTTGAGGCAGGATCACACTAAATTGCTTATGGCCTCACTAAGTTGCTGAGGCTGGCCTGGGACTTGTGATACTCCTGCCTCAGTTTCCCACATCGCTGGGATTATAAGTATGTGCACTGCACCCAGCCAGTTTGTGCTTTTAAAATTGAATCCACTATTGCCTGTCTAATCCACAATCAGAAAACTTCAAAGCTGACTTTCTGCAAAGTGGCTAAGTTTGTTTATCGACACTGCTCTTCTTCTATTCCCTTCCTTCAATTTATTGCCCAAGTTTGCTGAACAGAATCATGGGTAGAAAGACTTAAATTAAAGAAGCATCCAGTCTAGTGGCTTTCAGCCAGTCATAAGAATCACCTGGAACATTTATTTCTTTTAAAATTATGATTAAATGGATTTGAGCTGGAGCCCAGAAACTTGTTTTAACCAGAGCTACCTGTAATTTTGACAGTCTGACTGGTTTGAGGACCATTTCAATTTAGATACACAAATCTCCCTCCCATCATCTTTACCAATTTTCCTGACAGGGGGTCATCTAATCTCTGATAGATCTCTTTGTGACAGGGACTCACTGCCACCTTGCCAACACCGTGTTCATTTCATCAACAGTTCTATGGAGTGCTATGCTTCTATAGTTTTCATTAACTACCCCACATGGATTGGATCAACAATTTTGGACAGATTTTTTGGGGGGTGGGTACCAGAGATTGAACTCTGGGGCACTCGACCTCTGAGCCACATCCCATCCCTGTTTTGTATTTTATTTAGGGACTCACTGAGTTGCTTAGTGCCTCACTGTTGCTGAGGCTGGCTTTGAACTTGCAATCCTCCTGCCTCAGCTTCCCCAGCAACTGGGATTACAGGCATGCACCACTGTGCCCAGCTCCAGATTTTTATACTCTTTAGACTTGGCTTTGGGTTTAGATCTGTGTTTTAATCTCTTCTAAACCTTGCCTTCTTTATGTGTAAAATGGGTACATGAAAGGTTATGTCAAGAATTATGAAAAAATAGATTGTCCTGGCTGGAAAGTTTATTGAATGCCATCAGTCTTGTGTTACAGTTTCCTCTCAGCCTGTTCTGAAGAGATCTCATGTCTACGGTTAGAAGTGTGTTCTAGTTAGAAGTGTGATTATGATAGAAGTCTCCTAGATTTTCATTATGGGATTGTCAGTGCCAGAAATAGGTTGTCATTTTGCCTCCTCATCAGCATACTTGTTTACTTCTGGCTTTTTCTGTGGAGAAAGAATATGATACTTCTTATGGGGAGAGATAAGCCTGCATTTCTGGAAGTTCAGCTTTACTGCTTAAGTAATTAGAGTTTCACTGATAATGTAAACCCAAACAAAACAAATGATCTGAGGAAGACCTTAAAGGTAAAAGAAAAGACCTTGAATTATACAGAAACAAAACTGGAGAACAATAACAAAAATCTATCTTTTCCCTAAGGATAGAGATAAGGAAGTTAATGAGTGCTGTTCATTGGAGAGGGTAAGTGATCAGGTACAAGGCTGGATAAATTGTACACTGTAGTTTGATTTGACTGTTGAGATGTATGTTTGTCTTTTGTTGTTGTTTTGGTAGTACTGAGGATGAACCCAGGGGTGATTGAACCACTGAGTGATACCCCCAACCCCTTTTTTTCTTTTCTATTTTGAGATAGGGTCTCTATAAATTGCCCAAGCTGGCCTTGCACGGATAATACTTCTGCCTCAGCCTCCAAAGTTGCCAGACTCTTGCCTAAAGTAAACAGTCTATTTTATAGAAATACCTTAAGCCATAAGCTGTACTTCCTATTAGGTTAAGACTACTAAGAACTTGTAGGTTATGGTCTCCGGAGGGCTGGAGTGAAATATGGTGGAACAGTTCTTTTTTCCTTCTTCACTTAGTTTACATTAGCTTTCTCTTTTCAAATTATTTTTGACCTAAACATCATGAAAATACTACTTTGAGTTAAAGTTTCTTCATGAGTTCTTTTCTGAAGGTAATTTTAGTACTTTGGTCACATTTTTATTAGTGTATCTAAAGTATGGAATTTATCAGTCATAAATATTAAAGATACCCATTACAGTTACATTGAAATGATAACCACCTTTTCGTTCTTCAGAGACGTGAGTCTATTTGTAGACTGAGTACTAAAATTGTGGTCCTTCTCTAGGGGTGGGAGAAATTGTTCTTCATTTAACCATGGGGCTGGGGTTGGAAGGTACAGGGCAAAACTAATTCACTTGACTCTTCTGAATTTACTTTTTCACTTCATTTGAGAGAAAGTCAATATCCTTTAGTGAGGCACTGACTTTATAAAATATTAGGAAAAGGATGCAATTTAATTAATTTTGGAAACTTGTATTAAATTTAATGGTGCTGAATCCTTGTTCTTAACGAAGGGAATGACTATGTGTTTTTAGAAGTATCTGTAACTTTCATTCATGTTATCAGTCCACAACAGGAAGCAAATGATATGGTGTTAATTTTATGAAGTAATTTTATGTATTGCCTTGTTCTGTGTTTTTATTTTTAGGACCGGAGTAGGCCCTATGACACTTTTAACTTGCACTCCTTGGAGAACTCCTTAATGGATATGATAAGGACTGATCATGAGCCTCTGAAAGGTAAACACTACCCTCCCAGTGGCCCACCAATGAGTTTCGCTGATATAATGTGGAGGAATCATTTTGCAGGTTAGGAATATTCATATGTCCATTCCTTGCTTGGTGTTTTAAGCAAAAATCAGCTTTTTAGTAATTGTGATTTTTGTTTTGTTTTGTTTGTTATTTGTTTTGTTTTGCTTCTGTAAAGCATTGTGGAATGTATTTAAAACTGATTTTGTTTTTAACCTGGGTTCAGCTACCTGCAATAATTAAGGTTGATTGCTTTATTTAGTAATGTCTGGAAGAAGCATGTGTGGGGTAGCTGAGGTCATGGTTATAGCATGAGACCAGAAGATAAATTTTCTGGGCTTTGGGCATTTGGAAACCTAAATCTGCATAGTTCATTTAAGTCCAGTTATACTGCAAGGAAGTACAAATTTAGTAAATCAGTCTTCAAAGACTACTTCAGAAAGCTTTGTATAAAAGGATTCCTTTTAATTAAAGTATATTTACATTCCTATAGGAAATATAATAACATAGACTTAAGAACAGCCAGTGACCTGTTGCTTAGTTTGAGGCTAAACCACAAGGAAAATGTCTTAAACTATATAAATGTTTTGGGTTAAATAAAAGGCAGAGAGTCCCAAGGTAAACAATATTAGGATTTCCTATTTTTAGAGTTCATAGAAATTTAGGACAGATGTTGCATTCATAATTACATATCATTCCTTTTATGGATTATAGGATTTTTTAGGTACCCTATGAAATTTTAAATACTAATACAAATTTTCTGTGGAAATACCCATTCTACTTAGGTTAGGACCTAAATATCTGAAAACTGTGAAGAGTTACCCATCACATGTGGACTCTGGTCCTTGTAGGCCTTTATATAGGGTGTGACTGACGATGAACATCTGACACTTATTTCCTCAAGACACATCAGAAGTCCATTTCATAATTTTCTTTTCATACTCATGATTTTCTGCTGCTTTTCTGTTTCCAGTGAAAAGTTAGTAGTTATAGTAGACTATAAAGAAAGTAAAAGATTTTCAGAAAAGCTAAAAAAAACCCCACACATATATATATTTTAGTTGTAGATGGACACATGCATTTATTTTATTTATTTATTTTATGTGGTCCTGAGGATCAAACCCAGTGCCTCATATGTACAAGTCAAACACTCCACCACTGAGCCACACCCCAGCCCCAGAAAAACTATACTTTAAGGCCTTCAGAAGCAGGAAAAAAACTTTATTCATTATTATATTTAGTCATTGTTACCACATCTTTCTTCAGTTAAAGATGAGGTACCTGGTAATTTAAAGTGAGAACAATGTTAAAAAAAAAACAAAAAACATTCACATTCTATTTTGCTTTTTAAAATATTCTAAGGCTACATTTGTCATCCTTCTCTACCATAAATAGCTATAAACCTTTCCTATTTATTCTAAAATATTCAACTTCTGTTCTTTATCATTCCTGTTTTATCATGGTCTGTATTCTTTTTGTCTTGCCATAAAAGATTATGAAAGGTTCTTAGATTGCAGCCTAAAATAATTTACCAGAATTTTGTGTACTTAGGTTAAGCAGAAGCTATTATGCCTCGTTGAGTGTCTCACTGGCATAGTGTAAGGAGAGAACCCCACTATAGGGTAATATAAATATCTAATTCCATTTGTGTTTATTGCAGGTCCAACTACCTGTGTATGCCATTCTTTACTAGCAGTTATGAGGTTTTGTTTATAAAAGCCTGCTGCACCATGCTTATAATAAACATGTCCTAATAAGTTGAAAGATACTTCATTTACACTTTTTTACAGCTTTCATATGGTTGCAGCTTCCCAGTTCATCTTACTAACTACCCACAGTGATTTCATATGAATGGACTACTTCTTTGTGGTCAGTGATATCAGTATGTCATTGTCCTTTGTCCTTTGGGGTGTTTGAGCTTTCTGTTTCCCTTTTATTGCCAGGGGAGTTTTAAATCTGATTTAAAGCATCACATTTGATCCTTATTACTTCTACTACCATAATGAATGATTCTTACACCTTAAAATGTTTTGATTAATTTTAATTTTAAAAAGTAGAGAAAATTGTTAGAACTAAAAGGTTACTAAAAAAACAAAGCATTATGGCCAGCAATGGTGGCTCATGCCTGTAATCTCAGCTACCCAGGAGGCTGATGCAGGAGGATCACAAGCTCAGGGCCAGTCTGGACATTTTAGCTAGACCCTCTCTCAAAATTAAAAACATTAAAAAGGACTTGGAATGTAGTTTAGACATAGAATGCCCTGGGTTCAATCCCCAGTACTGCAGAAAGAAGGCAAGCAAGCAAGCATGCATTATGATGGTGTGTCCTTTATTTTTCTATTTCCCATATAGTAAATATTATCCATGTTTCTCTTTGATCTTTATAATTTTTTAATAGGACTTATATTTGGACTTGTAGGTTGTTTACAGTTTTTCCTTTATTATAGGTAATGCTACCATGAATGAGTTCTGACATATAGCTTGTCTTTAAGGTAAATTTATAGTGATGGTCTTTGGGTCAAAAAACATAAACAAGTAGATGAACTGAGCTTTAAGAAAAGTACAGTAGACGAGGGTATCTACTGTGTGGCTTCTGTATGGGCCTGTCCAGAAACACTTCCCTCTATTCCATCCTGTTTTTCTTCCTATGTTTAGTATCCCCTGCCTACACTTCCAGCCTCGTATCTTCTTATTTCAGCTGAATATAGGAACACTATTTTAAGGGTCTCGAAACTCAAGTACAGAGTGGTGGATTTTGCTTTCTTTGTTTTTGTGGTACTGGGAATTGAACCCAGGGCCTCCCACATGCTAGGCAAATGCTTTAATACTGAGTTACACCTCCCCCCAGTCTTTTAAATTTTATTTTGAGATAGTCTGACTAAATTGTCCAATCTAATCTCACACCTGTGATTCTTAGTCTTCCTGGAGGCTGGGATTTACAGGTGTGTGCTACTGAGCCTGGCTAGTAATTGTCTTTGGTATGTTTCTTTGTCTTGGTGTTTTTTTCCTAGAGCCAAGTATCCTTTTTCTTCAGGAAAAAAAAAAAAAAAAAGTGCTGGGGATTGAATCCAGGGGTACTCTACCATTGAGCTACATCACTAACCCTTTTTAAAAAATGTTTTTATTTGAGACAGGGTTGTGTTAAATTGCTGAGCTGGCTTTGAACTTGCAATCTTTCTGCTGCAGTCTCCTGAGTTGCTGAGATTACAGGCATGTGCTACCATACCCAGCTGATCTCTGCTCTTATTTGTAGTTGTTTGAAGGGAAAGCCAACTCTTCTCATAACTATGTTGATTAAGGGGACTTCTAGTGTTGAGAGAAGTAGGATAAGAGAGGAAAGGGGCTGGGGGTGTAACTCAGTGATAGAGTGCTTGTGAACATAGATTCCATCCCCAGAACCCCCACCTCCAAATATCACACACACACACACACACACACACACACACACACACACAAAGGTGATGTGGTGGCTCACATCTGTAATCACAGTGACTTGGGAAGCTGAGGCACGAGGATCACAAATTCAAGACTAGCCTCAGCAATTTAGGGAGACTCAATGACTTAGCAAGAACCTGTTTGAAAAATTTAAAAAAGGGGGATGTTGCAGAGTGCGAAAACTCCCCTGGGTTCAATCCCCACTATTCCCCCTTCCAAAAAAGAAAAAAAAGGTAAGGGGAGAATTCGTCCCTGTGTACTCCCCTGACTTGAAAATCCTGATCATTAAGTTTGATTGGTCATACTCTTCCTACTCTAGAATAATAAGGGAATACCAACTCCAGGGGGCTGGCAAAGTTGGTGATGCTGGGACACAAGATTCTATCCTTTAGCTAGGGAAGCACAATATAGCAGGCATCTAGTCAGAAAATGGGGAGGAGTCATTTTGCTTTATCCTGTGCAATCTCCTTCTTAAAACAAAAGAATAGATCTGGCTGACTGGGCATAGTGCCTAATGAAGAGTTTTTACATATTTGAATTTTCTGTTTCTTTGCTATTCGTGAAACTTGAAAAATGAAAAGAGCAGGTGTCAGTTAAGAACTGATATTGAAGAGTCTGCTTTTCAAAGGTATACTAAAACAGTTTGAGGAAAAAACAGCTTATCTTCTGGTAATAGTGCTTTAAACACATTTAAATTGACAGAAATTTGGAAGGAATGAATGCTACCCCTTTGTTGTTATAAAGGCATTTTTGATTCATCACAATTTAAATTTAGTATTTTAGAGACTTTTATAAAATTTGTCCCCCTTTTATGGAATTGTGAGGTCTCCTTGTAGAAAAATGCAGCTGCATTACATTTTGTTGACTTACTTACTGGATGTTCCAGAAAAATATACTGTCTCTTTACTTCTGTTGCTTGAGTCCTTGCTCAGATTTATTTTTGTGTTCTCTCTCTTCAGCCTGTATCAGTGTATTTTGTATATATTAGTAGATTCCATGGGTGGTAGAGCTTTGCCAATCTGCATGAGACCCTGGGTTTGATCACTGGCACCATGTACAAGTGAATGCAAATGCACATGCGCACACACGCACACCTACCTGTGCACATGTGTGCACATGTATACACATGGACACACAGAGCAGATTCTGTAAACTATTAGGGGACTGATTCTGAGTCAGCAAGAAGTGATTATTCTATACATTTTTGACTTTTTCTTTTCTTTTCTTTTCTTTCCTTTTTTGTACCAGGGATTGAACCCAGGGGTGCTTAACCACTGAACCACATCCACATCCCCAGCGCCCCTACCCCCGCCTCTTTTTTTAAATTTTGAGACAGGGCCTTGAATGCACCACCATGCCCAGCAACTTTTTTGTTTTTCTTTTGAGACAGTTTCATTTTGTTGTCCAGAGTGACCTCAAACTTCCTGGGTTCAAGCAATCTTCCTATCTTAGCCTCCCAAGTAGCTGGGACTACAGAATTACTTGTCTGGCTTTACATATAACATTTTAATCACCTGACAGTTCGAAAAGAAAAGGATTTAGAAATTCTGATTTAATTGTTCTGAAATGTAGTCTTAAGTGAAACAGGCACAAAGGATTTAACAGTTTGCTGAAGCCAGGTGTGGAGGCTTTGTGAGACTGAGGTGGGAAAAACACTTAAGCCCATGAGTTTGAGACTAGCCTGGGCAACATACTGAGAAGTATCCATTACTGGTATGTGAAGAAACTAGGAATTAAATTTAGGTCTACGCCCTTTGGTTTGCTGATTAGTTATTTAGGACATCTTTAGAATATTATAGTACCAGAATTTTATGATTTCCTTAAGAGGGATTTTTAAAAAAATGATTTTACTATATTTTTATACATTATATCTTATGGATACTTTTTTTTATAAATGTGTTTTCTAAAGGAATGTATTGCCAAGTTTTTAGAGAAAACTGATGAGAAATAACATTCAGTAGAATACACATTTTACCTTATAATCTTTTCTGGGATATAGCACTAATGTGTTGTCATGTAATCTTTTCTGGGATATAGCACTAATGTGTTGTCATGTAAAACCCTCTGAAGGGAATGATTAGAGGAAAGTACAACAGTTTTCCCCTCACTTATAACATATTGCAGAAGTAAGGAAATAACTTTCATCATTAATTATGAATTAATAAAAATTCCCAGTTTATTTTGGACACTTTGAAGTTTAACTTTAATTGAACTCTGAAACTTGACTAACAATGAGGTAGTTTTTGTAACTAGGTTTAAAAATATGAATGTGAGTTATGCTTATGGAACTGATTTTTTATAGTCTAAATAACCATTTGTAACCTTTTTCTCTAAACTCTTCCTCTATCCCCTATTGCCCCTGTTTATCAGGTGCTATGAAGTGGGCAAAGTGGGACACAGTCTTAGATTTCCACAGCATCATTTACATCAGTAAAACCAAGTATGCCTTCCAGTTTTTGAAACCTTATATTTTACACTATACTTAAAAGATAGCTGACAAGAACGATTTAAAAATAGCGGACCATGGACAGGTGACAAAATGTCACACTGGCAGCACCAGACTGCATTAACAAAAATCACCAGATGTCACACACTTGATTCTATTTTCACAGCTGATTAAACGGCAGTATTTGATGGACAAAAGGGAGAAAAAAGAAGTGGCCTCATCTGAATTTGGAACTAGTTTTCCTTTTGCTGTTATATATTTTCTCTCTTGTCTGAAACCCCTTAACAACCATAAAAATGAGGACACAGGGCTGGGGTTGTGGCTCAGTGGTAAAGCACTTGCCTGGCATGTGTGAGGCACTGGGTTTGAGTCTCAGTCCCACATATAAATAAATAAATAAAGTAAAGGTCCAAAAAAAAAAAAATGTGGACACACAACACATTAAGAAAAAATATATAAGCTGGGCGTGGTGGCGCACACCTGTAATCCAAGAGACTTGGGAGGCTGAGTCAGGAGGATCGTGAGTTCAAAGCCAGCCTCAGCAACTTAGCGAGGCCCTTAGCAACTCAGTGAGACCCTGTCTCTAAATAAAATATAAAATAGGACTGGGGATGTGGCTCAGTGGCCGAGTGTCCCTGA
>JAJEJO010001513.1:470664-611285 GCA_020662805.1 Glaucomys volans
AAAGAAATCATCACATATACATACTCCCTAAACTGGAAGCGTATAAATCAAAATAACTGCTTGTCTTTGGTGATCTAAAGTCTTCATTTTCCCATATTGCCTGATTTAGCTCCAGTGAAACTAGGTTGCATTTTGTAATCTAAACATTAATTTTTGAGAGGTAACTAGCTTGAAGAAGCCATAAATGAGTTTATTTATTTATTGCAGTTCTGGGGATTGAACCTACTCACTAGGCAAGTACTCTACCACAGAGCTGCAGCCCTGACCCATAAGTGATTTTACCAAAACAAAACATCAAAAATTACATTTAGTTGGAGGGAAAAATTAGATTATATTTAAATAATTGGTTCTATCATTCTGGCATTGGCCCCAAGTTTTTTTAATAAAAGCATACATTGTTAACTTTTATCCATAGATCCATTGAGGTCAAACAGAATTAGGGAGAAT
Source organism: Glaucomys volans (assembly GCA_020662805.1). Taxonomy (NCBI): domain Eukaryota; kingdom Metazoa; phylum Chordata; class Mammalia; order Rodentia; family Sciuridae; genus Glaucomys; species Glaucomys volans. The sequence goes on from JAJEJO010001513.1 coordinate 471,112, forward strand.
ACCAGAAAAGTAAAAAGTGCTTTGTTTTTCAGCAATTAGCGATGCCTTCCATCTGCAAACCACTGCCTAAGGCTCTTGTTTTGCTTCTTAAGAAAGATTGAATTGGAAGTAATCAGTACAGGATAGAGAATGTAATTAGAAAACAGCCCAGCTTCCTTTCAGTTTTGTCTTTCTGAGCTGAAAAGTTCTAACCCCTTATGAAAAGAGTCAAAAAGGATCAGGTTATGAAGGATAAAAGGGGAATCCCTTTAAGTTTGAGAATATATGTCCGTCCAGAAATGTACAAAAACTGTTATTTGGTATAGTGGCTATAGACTACATAATTCTTTACTGCAAATGTAGTAAAGAAATGGAACTAAAAGAAATGGAATGAGGATCAGCTAAATTGGGGCTTACTCGATTTCCTTGATAATCCTTTATTATTCTAGTAATATTAGGGAACATAGCTTTGTAGGAACCACACCCTTCTCTGAGTCACCTCTAGTTTTCATGGATATTAGTATTTGGTAGTCAGGAATAAAAATAAGGTCTTGATTATCTGGAATAATGGATTTTGAAAGAACATTGATATAGCTAATTGAAGCCAGAATGTAAATTCTCCCTACTGTGTCAAAGCCTTATTCTGGTGACAACTTTTTCTATAATAGTTTCTGATGAAGGTGATGGTAGGAGATAACACTCATTATGTATAGTATGAACCATAATTTTCAGAGACTTAGGAATTAGAAAACATAACAAGGCATATGGAACACTTGCATATGTAGATACATCAAGTGTGCCTTCCAATAGTGGGGTGTTACTTTTTGAAATTTCTAATAATTAGCTTCCAATAAATATGAAAAGGGCTCTGAAATCTATAAAAATAGGCATGGGTTTTCTATCAAAACCATTATAATGGATTCTGAATAGGAATTTTAGTGCATTATAAATGCTAGCAAAATAGTCTTCACAAAACTAGGGAAAATTGCAATATTCTTTGTCCTAATAAGGTTTAAAGTAATAAAAATAAAAAATAATTTTTATTGAAATCTCTGTAATGCTTACTGGCAAATTAGAAAAATTTCATTAGAATTCATAAATTGTTGATGATTTTCCTATTATACACAGACACACACTGACACACACACACAAACATGAATGCAAGTGATACGTCTACACTTTCTGAAGGATTTGATTTTTATACATTTCTGTTGTTGTTTTGAGGGAGTTGAGGATTAAACCTAGGGCTCTGCACACACTGGGCAAGTATTCTGCCAATGAGCTATATCCCAGCCCTTCACTAATTCTTAGTACGAAATAGCCTTTCACAAATTATCATAAGAATCTTTAAGAAATTAGGATGTTTTGTTTAGGCAAAAAACATGATATTTTTCTAAGAATTTATAATTTCTCCTTTTTATTCGAGGCAACTGCTCTGTTTCTTCTACTATGATGCTTTTCTTTTGGGCCAGAAGAGCTCAATGGAGCTGTTTTCCTCTAGTCTTCACTAACAGTTTTATGCACAGTGATGACTGACCCTTTTGCCATTATGTATAAAATCATATTTGTTGTAGAAGTCAATTGCTTTTACTTTCTTCCAGCTTTCTGTGTACCACTCTCCCCTCAAATTTGCATGACATTTATTTATTTAAATAGTGATTGTGAAATAGATTTAACATTTTCTGAGCATTTCATAATCCTTGACATAATTGGACATTAAGACTTTGCGGAGTCAGATGTGATGATGCATGCATATAATCCCAGCAACTCAAGAGGCTGAGGCAGGAGGATTGCAAGTTCGAGGCCAGCCTCAGCAATTTATTAAAGCCTAAACAACTTCAGGATACTCTGTGTCAAAAACAAAAAAAAGGGCTGGGATGTAACTCAGTAGTAAAGCACCCCTGGGTTCAAATTCCAGTACCAAGAAACAAAACAACCAAAAAGCCTCAGTGACACAGTGGTGCTTTGGATTCTGTTCTCAGAGCAGTAACAAAACAAGACATTGTAGAACCAAGTGTATACATATTAGCTTTATAAACTGTTGTTTTAATAACTGTTTTGTTGAAAGCATTGGTCAGGAAATTTTACTAAGTACATTTTTCCCCATTCAGGACACTGTTTAATTTTTCTATTGGCACATCCACCTCCTGGTCTCAAATAACTAATGAAAAAAAATCAAATGTCTGTATTTTTCATTTTTACCCCAAGGGTCTTTAGTTGAAACAGCTGATTCCAACCTGTCATCTAGTAGACCAGAGGTTTCCAGACTCTGTGAAGGGCTAAAGAGTAAATATTTTAGGCTTTACAGGGCACATGGCCTCCATCACATATTATTATTTGTTTTTGTTTGATTTTCCAACCCTTTAAAAATATAAAAATGCTTCTTAGCTCAGAGACTTTTACAAAAACAGGAAGCTTCATTAAAAAAAAAAAAAAACCAGGAAGCTGGCTAACATGGCCAAAAGTTTTCAACTTCTGTAATAATTGTAAGAATAAAGGTCTGGAAATTAACATTATGCCCAAGGTCATAAAACTAGTTGATGCAGGGAGCATAAGAACTCCATAGATTTTTATACCAGTAATTTTTCCCCTCTCTGTTATATAAATTTTACTATCTTTCTTCTGGTTGCCATTCTAATAATTATGTTGCATTTTTGAGCCATTCCGAAACTTGTTTCTTTTTATTCTCTTTAAGCTTCAAGTTTATATATATATATATTTTTTGGCTGCTTGAATTTGAAAGGCACTATGAATGATTGTTTAAATAAAATTCTTAATCCAGGGAATTGGCATGTTCAAACTGGAATGTGGGAGATGTGAAAATTTCAGATTATATAACAGAAGCTTCTTTTTTGCTTTGTTGTATTTTATTTATTTTGAGACTTTGGCTTTGTTTTAAGACTTTTCATGTATATGCTTTATGACTTGATTTATAAATTTGTAACTGCTTGGCATTTGGTAGCATTTTTGTAATAGATAAATTTGTTTTAGTTTTTGTGATGTTTATATTTTATAATGCATTTGAAATAATTATATTGAGCTTTCTTTTCTTTTGCTTAAAATAAAATTACTTTATTTTTTAGGTCGCATGGGAATAAATTTCCATCATCCGGGAACAGATAATATTATGGCACTTAACAGTAAGTCCTCATATGAAATATTCTGTAAAAGTAGTAATCAAGTTTGCAACCTATGGTTTCTACCTTTCTTATGAACTGTTCATTGTATTTCAGCCTTTCACTGAATGTAGTATAGGCCATTATTATTCTACACCAGTGGTTCTCAAAGTGTGGTCCCTGGATTAACAGCATTAACCTCCCTTAGGAAATTATTAAAAATGTAAAGTTTCCAGCCCTTTTATATACCTATTGAATCAGAAACTTTGATGGAGCTCAGAAATCTGTGTATTAACAGATCATGTTTATACACAGGACTTCCTTTACATGATTCTGATGTAGGCAACAGTTTTAAAACCATTTCCCCATACCAGCATTGGCAAAGTATGGTCCAGTAAGTCAAATCTGGCCTAATTCCTGTTTTTGTAAATAAAGTTTTATTGAAACATAGCCACACCCATTCATTTATGGCTTGTCTAAAGCTCCTTTTGTGCTACAAAGCAGAGCATACAAAACCTAACCAATTTACTGTCTGATCCTTTTCAGAAAATATTTGCCAACTCTCACTCTACACTATTAGAGTGGGGAAATGAAGGAAGGAGGTCAAGGGAGAGGAGTAGAGAAGAGAATGTGAATGAATAAATCAATTAGTTTACACATAACTCAGAATCTTCTAGTTATGATAAATAAGTGATGTGTTTTAAGCTGAACATCCAGGGGGCTCCCATATTAGTGAAATTTGCGTTAGTGAAATATTGGTTTTGACTAGTATAATTGTTGGAGTAAATACTAGAGCAACAAAAATTATTAACCAGAAAGTCATTGTTACATCAGTTATTATATATATTATGTCTGTTAACACTGGAAGAAATATCTGGCTAGCATCAAGTCTCCTTTCTAGTGTTATAGACCAAATAACTTTACAGAAGAGCAGTCTCTGGATGGAAATTGTTTTCACAGGACCATTGAATCTCTCAGGATTGAAATTTTCTCCTCTATCAAGTGAGTGAGATCAGCTTGTCTCTTCTCATTCTCCCAGATAGTCAAGCTGATTTACATACACATGGGATAAATACTGGGTAAATCTAAGGTTGTGCTATTCCTTTTCCTCTTGATTAAGGATATTGAAATACCATTGGAGTTCCTTAAGACAGAGTTTAGATTATCTCCAAAACATGTATTCCACATTTTCTCAGTTCTGAGATGCAGCCTGATTACCTGTGAGCACTGCTGAGAACCACTGGCAGTGCTTTGTGTCTCAGGTCCTAATCAGTGTTAATAATTTAAAATATATATATGTATACATGTGTATGTATATATATATGTTATATATGTACATATGGTTAATATCCCCTCCTTTGGAAACAATAAAAATTACCAAGTATCTGCTTCTCATTTTTCTCATTTTTAAATTACTTTCTTTGGCTCTGGTACTGGGAATTGAACCTGTGACCTCAAACATGCTAGGAAAGTGCTCTACCACTGAGCTATTTCCCCATCCCTTTTTATATTTCATTTTAAGGCACGGTCTTGCAAAGTTTCCCAGGCTGGCCTCAAATGTGGGGTATTCTGCCTCAGCCTGCCAAGTAGCAGGGATTAAAGGTGTCTGCCACCCTGTCCAGATCATTGTCTAATTTCTAAAAGAAGGGTCACTTTACATTTAGATAATGCTATCTCTGTACTTTTTTTTCTATTGGGATGGAATTAATAAGCATACTTAATCTTGGTGAGCGTTAGCAATAATTAGTTGTGAAAATGCTTCAGTTCGATGATGGAACTTAGAATTGAATATAAAAGAACAGTATGGTAGTTTGTCTGCCTGAAGCAATTAGTATGTATCTGAGAAAAGATCTAATTTGACATGATGTAAGTCTTCTTTTCCAAGAAGGAGAGGGTATAATTTGTGACATTTTGTGTAAAAAAGAAGCGAAAAGACATTTTTCTTCTTAAAAGGCTTTGATTACCTTTGATTTGATTTTCTTTAACTCTCTGCTTTTAAATAAGAAATTTAAGTCCTTAACACTTTGTACACGTGGCTTAAATCACCCTTTTAGCCTTAATTTCCTCATCTTTGGGAGAAGGGGATTAATCAGGTAATTTTAATGCCTGCTTTCAGCATGTAGCTCTTCTGTGGTGATCTGATATATTTCAAAGTACCAAAAGGCCATTTTAAATTTTATTTATTTTTACAGACTGCATTTTGATTCATTGTACACAAATGGGGTACAACTTTTCATTTCTAAGGTTGTACACAGTGTAGATTCACACCATTCGTGTAATCATACATGTACTAGGGTAATGATGTTTGTCTCATTCCATTATCTTTCCTTCCCCCATACCCTCCGCTTCCCTCATTTCCTTCTACACAATCCAAAGTTCCTCCATTCTTCTCTTACCACCCCCCACCCCCGCTGTCCCCATTATGTCAGCATCGATTTATCAGAGAAAACATTTGGCCTTTGGTTTTTTGGGATTGGCTTATCTCACTTCGCATGATATTCTCTAGCTCTATCCATTTACCTGCAAATGCCATAATTTTATTCTTTATGGCTGAATAATATTCCATTGTTTCTTTATCCATTCATCTATTGAAGGGCATCTAGGTTGGTTCCATAATCTAGCTATTGTGAATTGAGCTGCTATAAACATTGATGTGGCTGCATCACTATAATATGCTGATTTTACGTCCTTTGGGTATAAACTGAGGAGTGGGATAACTGAGTCAAAAGTTGGGTCCATACCAAGTTTTCTAAGGAATCTCCATACTGCTTTCCAGAGTGGCCACACCAATTTGCAATTCCATAAGCAATGTATGAGTGTGCCTCCAAAAGGACCATTTTGCTGTTATCTCTATCAAATGTTGCGGAGCTTCCACGTGCTTGCGGTCGGATGGCACATAGGAAAGGGCATCAGTATTCATGTGGTTCTGTGGAAAGGCATCAGTATTCACATAGAGCCCTGTTGACTGCTCAAGACAAACCATAAAAACAACCAGAATTTGGGCTTGGGATGTTGCTCAATGATAGAGCACTTGCCTAGCAGGCATAAGACCCTGGGTTCTATCCCCAGCACAACAAAAAACCAAACCAAACCAAATAAACAGTAGGCATAGTGGCATGTGCCTGTAATCTCAGCTATGTGGGAGGCTGAGGAAGAAGGATCTCACGTTTGAGGCCAGCCTCAGCAATTTAGCAGGCCCCAAGCAACTTAGCAAGACCCTGTCTTAAAAATTAAAAGGGCTAGGGATGTAGCTCAGGCATTCAGTCCCCAGTACTGAAAAACAAAAACATAAAATAAAACAACCAGAGTTTGACATATGCACTACTTACTATCAATTTTCTTTTGAAGTTTGGCTCCAACTTGAGGTGATCATAATCCTCTTTGGGATTTACAGGTTTTGACATATTTGCTGTGATAAAACTTTTCTTTCCCTTTGTAGAGTTAAGCTTCCCAGCTCATCTAGTGACATATGTAACGCACACACATGCACACACTTGTGTAGTTTTTGTTTTCCTTTTTCTGTCTTCCATTTATTGACCCAACAGTTACTGTCCTGTGACTGGCCTGTTCTTCCTTTCTCTCAAGCTTCATGTAGCAGTAATTGAGATGAAGTCACAGATTACTAAAAGCTTATCCAGAATTTGTGATTATTGGAAGGAACTAGATTGATGTTGAGCCATATTTTTAGGAAAGCAGTGACTAGTTAAGAAAATTGAGGATTCTTTTTTTTTCCTTAGAGAAAATAGGCTGGGAAAAACAAACATTAGAAAGTTGCTTGATGTATACAGAATTTAAAACAAAGGAGTAGTGTTATTTAAGCAATAGTATCATTGACTTGAAGTAGGTATCTTTCAAGCCAGCTGGAAAACATGTGAAACCTGAAGATGAAACAGTGAATTAGCGTATCCTTGAATTGGATTGTCTGGAGTCAGGCAGCTCTGACTCTACTTCTTACAAGCTACATAACCCTAGGGCCACATTCTTAACTCGTCTTTTGCTTTGGTTTCTTCATTTGTAAAATGGAGATAATGATCACTATGTACTATGTATAAATCTTTTGTGTGTATGTGGGTGGTATTGGGGATTGAACACAGGAACGCTTTACCATTGAGGTACATCCCCAACCCCTTATATATTTTTTTTATTTTTATTTTTTTGGTACTAGGGATTGAACCCGGGGCACTCCACCATTGAGCCACGTCCACGCCCTATTTTTGTATTTTATTTAGAGACAGGGTCCCACTGAGTTGCTTAGGGCCCTGCTAAGTTGCTGAGGTTGGCTTTGAACTCGCGATCTTCCTACCTCAGCCTCCCAAGCCGCTGGGATTACAGGTGTGTGCCACAGCGCCCTGCTTATATTTTATTTTGAGACAGGGTCTCACTAAGTGCTGAGGCTGGCCTTGAACTTGGGATACTCCTGCCATAACTCCTGAGTAACCAGACATGGCATCTATATATAAATCTTTTTTTTTTTTTTTTTTTTTTGGTACCAGGGATTGAACCCAGGAGTACTTAATCACTGAGCCACACTCCCAGACCTTTTTATTTTTTGTTTTGAGACAGGGTCTCATTAAGTTGCTTACAGCCTCATTAACTTGCTGAGGCTGGCTTTGACTTTGCCATCCTCCTGCCTCAGCCTTCTAAGCTGCTGGGATTACAGGCATGCCACTGTGCCTAGCTATATATAAATCTCATAAAGCTTAGCATAGTGCCTGATTTGTTGATAATGCTTAAGTTAGCTACTGTCATAGTTGTTTACATCAGCTTTATTGGTATCTTTTTAAGATCTCCTTTTCTTTGCATATTAGATTTCTAAAACATGAGTGTATCATACACTATTTATATTTAGGTAGATGTTTTCTCAATGAAATTTAATGACGCACACCTATTAATGATCTCGTAGGCTACAGTGACTGTACTGGGATATATTCCCATCGGTTTTGAGGTGAATCTTTTTTTTCTGGACGAAATACTTTCTGTCACCTGACTTTGGATTATGCAGCTTCTTTGGTCCCTGTAGCCCCTTCTCGGTTGTTATATCTCTTGTGATATTGGCACTATTTATGATAGCTCCAAAGGGTAAATAATTTAAATGTGTCTCAAGTAGAGAATGTATAAACTAATTGTGGTGCATCCATACAATGACATACTATTCATCAATAAAAAGGGAATGAACTGGTATGACATATAATTGTGCTAATAGCTCTTAAAATAATTATACTGAGTAAAAAAATAAAAAACTAGAACCGAAAAAGTACATATTAGATGATTCAACTCTAGAAAATGTTAACTAACCTACAGTGACAGACAATAAAGCAGCTTCAAGAAGGGAGTTTTTTGAAGTAATATTGCCTCTTTCTCAGAGAGCAAAGTAAGGGCTTAGGCCTGGGAGGAGGAGCCCTATGATAAGGTGCACCTAGTTGAGCAAGTCTCTGAATCTCCTTAAGCCCTAGTTTAAAAATTTATAAGTGGACAGTTATGATTCTCACCTTAACCACTTCATTGTTTTGTAAGATTCAGGTGAGGTGGGCACATATACAAATAAAATGTTATTACTACTACCTTTGGGAAGTAGGAAGTATATAGTCTTATTCAGAAAAGATACTGCCAGAAAAATGCTTTTCTTTTTTTTTAAAGACAGTAGCTTTGTAAGGGATAGAGGTTCAGTATTGTTTAAAAGTTCATGCCATTTTTTTTTCCTGAGATCTTTTAGGTTGTAATTAGAGACTATTCCAAGCTAAGAGCTGAATAAGAAACCTGAAGTGCCACTTCCTCTCTGACTGGACGAGATGTTTATTTACCCTCGTTCTTCCTATCAAACTATCTAAAACATTTATAAATTGAAGCATCCAAGAATAAAATCTGGACAATATGAAGACTTAAAATTTCAATAACTTTTTTTTTAAAAAAGCAAAAAACAAAAAATCCTGGATTTGTAGCTCGAGCTTGCCTAGTTTGTCGGAGGCCCTAGGTTTGACCCGCCCGCCACCCAAAGCACACTGACAAAACAAAACCCCAAAAGACATTCACCTAGTTTAAGGAGCTCTGAGGTCACTGATTGTTAAACAATTTATCCAGGGCTGACACACCAAGAAACTTAGATCTTAAGGTTATGCCATCTTCCACATTTTCTTCTTATTGATTCCTTGAAAGTATTTTGGAAGGTTTTGTTTTTATTTCTCTTCGAATTGAGAGCTACTGGTGCATTTTTTGAATCAGAAGAGGAAATGTGACAGGGTACTGGTGTGAATATTTGTGTTGGGCAGACTCCTGTGGGACTGCAGTCTCCTCGTCACCCTCCCTTTCATGCTTTGATGAGTGTGACCTCCTTGGGGAGAGGCTCAGCTGAGATGAAGTGGCAGAGAGGGAGCTGAGCACATGATGTATTTATGCCAAAATGGGAATAGAGCCAGCTTTGCTGGAATCCCAAGTGAAATTTTCCAAAATTTGAAGAACATATTTTTTTTCTCTGTGATTGGATATAAGTAAATTATTTCTTGGCAGTATAATAAGATAGTGATAAAATTATTTTTGAGATTCTCAGATTGAAAGCATTTTCTTTGAGATTTTGAAGACAAGATCCAGTGCCATTCCTTCTATCTGAGCAGATTTAGAAGTAAAATTAATCTGTGGTGGTTATGAATACATAGTAAATAGTGGGTAATCAAAAATGAAAAATAGTCATTAGAGGAATGCATAATGTCATGTGAGTTTAAAATACTCAAATTTGAGCCAGATGTGGTGGCACATGTCTATAATCCCAGTGATTCTGGAGACTGAGGCAGGAGATTCCCAAGTTTCAGGCCAGCAACTTGGGAAGGACCTGTCTCAAATAAAAAATAAAAAGACTGGGAATATGGCTCAGTGGTAAAGCATTCCTGTGTTCAATCTTCAGCACCAAAAAACATAAAAACCCCAAACCCTCAAGTTTTATATAAATGCTGTGCATGGTTGTGGTAGGGGACCCAAGACTTTTTTTTTTTTTTTTTTTTTTTTTTTTTTTTTTTGCGGTGCTGGGGATTAAACCCAGGGCTTTGTGCTTGCAAGGCAGGCACTCTACCAACTGAGCTATATCCCCAGCCCCTGTTGTTTTGTTTTGACCTCATTTTATATATAAGGGAAACTGAGATTCAAAAGGCTTTGTGAATTGCTTAGGTGATATGATGGGGTCAGGAATGGAAACTTTTGCTTTGAATGTTTAATTGTTAAAAGAGGTTGTATTATTATTTTTTTACTACTTTAACACAAACATGCAAATTCAGTGTCCTTGGGAAAATAGTTCTTCTCTTATTACTTATCCTCTTATATATGTTATTTTCTTGAAAAATAGAATAGTGAACCTGGACTACATAGCCTGATACTGAACATTGAAATAAATGAGGTTTGAAATATTCTTGACTGACTTCATTGCATTTTTGAAGAGAGAGAGAGAGAGAAAGAGTATGTCTCAAGTGACAGGAGTTGGGTTATCTCAACCCAGTTATAGAAATGCAGGAAATTGAAAAGTTACTTTTCCCTATGGACTTCTCTGATCGTTTTCTCCACTTGTATAGGCAGTAAAACCTGGATTTCCTATTTATAGTACTCACCACATTTGTAAATAATTTTTTTAAAAAATTTCAGAGTTTGATCTTTTAAATGTTTTGAAGTCTAAGATAGACCTCTATATATCTCAAAATGCCAATTATAACTCAACAAACATCAACATAAAAATATCTTAAGAAATTTCATCCTTTTCTCTGATGTTTGTGACTAGAAAGAGAAAATGTAATTTCTTTTAATTGATATAATGTATATAATTTACATAATAGTTGTACATATTTATTTGATGTAATATGTTTCAGTACATGTATACATTGTGTAATAACTAGGTTGGTAAAATTCGCGTATTCATCTCCTCAAGCATTTATCATTTCTTTGTGGTGAAAACATTCAAAATCTCATCTAGCTATTTTGAAATAAACAATACTTTATTGTTTAGTCACTTAACCATGCAATAGAATACCTGCACAGCAAAGCAAATAATCAAGAGTAAAGAAACAGTCCACAAAATAGGAGAAAATGTCTGCAACCTGTACATCAGAAAAGGGGTTATTACCTAGGATATATATAGGACACAGTTCATAGCAAAAACAAAGCAACAAAAACAATTGAAAAATGGGCAAAAGGCCTAGTCAACATTTCTCTAAAGAAGACATACAAATAAATGGTCAATACATATATGCAAAAATGCTTATTGCCAGATTCAGTGGCACTTGTATGTAATCCCAGTGGTTGGGGAGGCCCTCCTGGGTAACTTGGTGAGACTCTCAGCAACTTAGTGGAACCCTGTTTAAAAGAAAAAAAAAAAAAGGCAGGGATGTAGTTCACTGGTAAAGCACCCCTGGCTTTCAATCCCCATACCCCCACCACACACACACACACATACACACAAACTCATTATCATTTGTCATCGGGGAATTGCAAATCAAAACCACAAGGAGATATCATTTCATTCCAGATTGAGTGGCATTTATCAAAAAGACAAAAGATAATAAGTATTGGTGAGGATGTGGAGAAAGGGAACCCTTATACACTCTTGATAGGAAAATAAATTAGTATAACCATTATGGCAAATGGTTATGCAGATTCCTCAAAAAATTAAAAATAAAACTACCACATGACCCATGACCAGCAGTTGTATTACTTTTTTTTTTTTTTTTTTGGTACTGGGGATTGAACCCAGGGGCACTCCACCACTGAGCCACATCCTCAGCCCTATTTTGTATTTTATTTAGAGACAGGGTCTCACTGAGTTGCTTAGGACCTCGCTCAGTTGCTGAGGCTGGCTTTGAACTCGCGATCCTCCTGCCTAGGCCTCCCTAGTCGCTGGGATTACAGGCGTGCACCACCGCACCAGGCTCCAGCAGTTGTATTACTTTCATTATCCATTATTCATGAGTTTGTCAAAGGAATTTTTATACTCCCATGTTTATTGAAGCACTGTTTACAAGTAAAATATGGAATCTACCCTACCATTCATCAGTGGGTGAGTGGATAAAGAGAGATGATATATATTCACACACACTTATACATACTGTACATGGCTGTACATGGTGCTGAGTCACACCAGTAGTGTAATCATACATTTATATGGGGCAATAATGTCTGTCTCATTGTAGCGTCCTTCCCATCCCTACCATCTCACCCCTTCCTTTACTCACCTCTGCACAATCCAAAGTTCCTTCATTCTTCCTACCACCCTCCACCCACCCACACCTCACCACCACTATGGATCAGGATCCACTTATCAGAGATAATATTTGGCCTTTGATTTTGGGAATTTGGCTTATTTCAGTTAGCATGATATTTTCTGGTTCCATCCATTTATCTGCAAATGCCATAATTTCATTCTTCTTTAAGGCTGAGTAATGTTCCATTGTGTATATGTACCACATAAATTTCTTTATCCATTCATCTGTTGAAGGACAAGTAGGTTGGTTCCATAGTTTAGCTATTGTGAATTGAGCTGCTATAAACATTGATGTGGCTGTGTCACTGTGATACACTGATTTTAAGGCCTTTGGGTATAAACTGAGGAGTGGGATAGCTGGGTCAAATTGTGGTTCCATTCCAAGTTTTCTGAGGAATCTCCATACTGCTTTCCAGAGTGAGTGGTTGCACCAATTTGCAGTCCCACCAACAATGTATAAGTGTACCCTATTCCCCACATCCTTGCCAACGCTTAATATTGCTTGTATTGTTGGTAATTGCCAGAGAGTGATGTTCTTTTATTTGATCTTTATTGCAACTCTTTTTAAAACATGGCAGAATCTTCATTTTCTAACAAAGGTAAAACAACTTGCTGATTTCATAGAGCCAGCAAATAACCATCTAAGACTTGGACACACAGATTATTCTGCCTACCAGTGCCTTAATCCAGTGTGAGTATTACTATTTTGGATTTTCCAAGAAAGATCACTCAAGTTTCATTTAACTCTTTTATAACAATTAGCTAAATAATACTTGGTGGAGAGTCAGTGCACTTCTAAAAGTGGTCAGTTTTACTTTCAGATTACAGTATTCATTGTTAGCAGCAGGAATTTTAACCACACTCTGTACAGGTCTCTACTACTTGCAGAATGGGAGCCTGAAACTTGAACAGAGAAAAACTTGGTATGCAAAGTTCCCTATGTAAACTTACATAGGTGAAACTTTGCCTTCTTTGTTAACTTTCACACACATAAACCTTTGTTTTATAATTTTTTCTCCAGCTTAATATAGTGGAAATAATGCAGCTTGGTGGGGGGCAGCAGACCTAAGTTTAAATCTTGAATCTATCATCTATTTGCTAAGTGATCTAAAGGGCACATTATCTGTGTCTTTTCTTATAAATGGACATGTTAACCCCTCTTTACAAATGCTAAGATTAAGTATGTAATGCTTCTCTCATTGTATCACTATATCTGGCAAGAGACCAATTTAATTGGTTTGGGGTGAAATGTGGTTGTGGGGAGGATGGGTGAAGGGTAGATGAGAAGGGACCAGAATTAGAAGTAGTAACCTCTTGAGACATCTGGTGACTCTCCACCTTCTGCTACACCCATAGCCTTTTATTTTTAACAACAAATATCTATCTGACCATGAGGAAAGTAGAAATGCAACGCTGTGCATTCTTAAATTCTTTCTTTCCTTCAAGATGTAGTCTTTTTTTATTGTTCCCTGAAATTTTCTCAAGTTCAGGACAGAGGAAAAATCTGGGTTTTGAGAGGCCTGCAGGGAGGAGGTGAATGAATAGCTTCTCCATGCTGCTGGAGTGCTTCCCATTTTTTTCTGTAATTTTCCTCCACGAAGGAATTATTCTTCCCACATGAAAGGGGTGTTGTTGATGGGGGAGAAGATGAGGAACACTGACTGAGAGGCCCAGCATTTGGTTCTTTGTATCCTCCTGAACCCACCAGCATCTATTTTGCTCACCTCCTCTTCCCTCTGTATAATTCCCTACATTGTTTTGGGGTTCAGAAATGTGTATTTGGTAAACATTGGGTGTCCTGACTAGTCTAGAAATTGATATTTGTATAAATTTTGAAGAGAACTCATGAGAATTTTGATTAGTGGTTCAGAGATGATTGTTGAAAAAATATGCTAGAGATTTAAGTGCATACCTCTGCAGTAGGCATTTGCAGACCTGATTTGGACAGATAAGTCAGATAATATACAAAATACTCTGGTATGTGATTAGAATCCTTAGTACTTATTCTCTTTTTCTTTCTCTCATAATAATAGCTGTTTTGGGAATCAGATTAGACATATTAAACATTTAGCTTATAGTGTATGCTGTAATGCCTGGAGCATGATCAATTATTAGTAGGTTATCCTCTGTTGCAGCATGCTCCAAGATTAAAAATATTCTACTTTATGATATTCCTTCTTCCTTATAAAGTATCCCAGGAGACTGAGATACTTTATATCTTGGTATTATGCTTGTTGATTATTAGTGTTACTTTTTAGGTTTGTAAATGAAATGGAAAGAGGTTTTCCTGAGAAAGATGGGTAAGAATCAAAGAGAAAAGGGAAGGGAAAGAAAATTTTAAGTGTCCAAATAATTTATATGGATGTAGCAGATGAAAATGTATTATATCCCCTTAAACATCATTTTACCTGTTACATTCATGTTGTTTATGGAGAAATTGATCTCAATTATAATTTGCCTAGTTTGAGAATTATTGGGCTAAAAGTAAGAATCAAAGAGGAAATGGAAGGACCTTACTGTAAGTAAGGTCTTTTCATTCCTTTTTGATCAGGCACAGTATTCCAGGTGTACTGCTTAAGCTTTTAAAACTATTATGATCCACAATGAAGTGACTATGTCTGTGTTCTGTGTACCTAACCACACCTTTCTCTCCTTTCCTTTCTCCTTTCCCCCTCTTTCTGTTTTATCTTTTCTTTCTCATTTTTGAATCTCTATGGTAGAATCTGTGTATGGTTTTTTTTGTTTTTTTTTTTTTGCTTGGAGAGACTTCAGCAAAGTCAGATGAATCCATGTAACAGAAGAATTAGTTTAGATTCATAAACTAGATTAGCAGTTTCTTAAAAAATTAAACATGCATTTACCATTGGATCCAGCAGGTGCGCTCCTTGATCTTTATACAAAGGAATTGAAAACATGTCCATCCAAAACCTGCATGTGGATATTCATAGCAGTTTTATTCATAATTGCCAAATTTTGGGTTTGGGATGTAGCTGAGTGGTAGAGCATTTGTCTAGCACCTGAGTTTAATCCCCAGAACTGACAGAAAGTAATAAGTTAAATTAGAATATAAAAAGCTTGTTTTCATAATTGCCAAATCTCGGAGGCAACCAAGATGTCCTTTAGTAGGTGAATGGATAAATAAACCATGATAAATCCAGATAACAGAATGTTTGTTATTCAGTGCTAAAAAGAAATGAGCTATCAAGTACAGAGGAACCTTAGTGCATATTATTCAGTGAAAGAAGCCAATCTGAAAAGGCTTCATACTGTGTGATTCCACCTGTATGACATTCTGGAAAAGGCAAAACTACGGAGATAAGATCAGTGGTTGCTAGAAGCTAAGGAGTAGGAAGAACATAGAGGACTTTCTTCCCCTTCTTTTTGTTGTACTGGACATTGGAACCAGGGGTGTTCTACCTCCGAGCTACCTGCCCCCAACCCTTTTTATTTTATATTTTGAAACAGGATTTTGCTAAATTGCCCAGGCTGTCCTTGTCCTCTTAGCTGGATTACAGGTGTGCACCACAGTGCATGGCACCACAGAGGGTATTTAAGATAGTGGAACTTCTCTATATTGCACTATGATGATGGATACATTTGTTGAAATCCATAAAATTTACAATACCAGGAGTGAACCCTAATGTAAAGTATGGGTTTCGAATGATTATGATGTGTCAACTTAGGTTTATTAGTTGTAACAAATGTACCTCTCTGGTAGAGGATGTTGATAATGGGGAGAACATGCAAGCATGGGGTAGAGAGTATGTGTGAAACCTCTATACTTTCAATTTTCCTGTGAATCTAAAAGTACTCTAAAAACATAAAGTCTTTAAAAAACAAACAATAGGTTATAATATATCCTGCCTGATAGAATTACACGTGTAAGAGTATAGCTATTTAAAACCAAGTTCAGGCCAAATCATAAGGAGTAACAGATGATCCATTTTAGTATTGCCTCATATACCCAACAAAGCACCATACCGTTAACATGAACATGCCACTCAGAATGTACTAGTCATTGAACATGTGAGCTTAGTTTGGGATAACTCTTGCATTTCTCACTGCAAACTTCTTGTACTTTTTTCTGATGGACCAAAAAATAAGCCCAATTTTTAAAAAATCAACTTTTGATTATTCAGATTTGTAATTTAAAAGCTGCAAAAATGTTAGCACTCTCAGCTTTTTGCACTAATTTCGCAACCAGTGAACTAAGATATTTGTAGTGTTTTGTTTTAAACTATTTATTGAAGCCTAACATATACACCAAATGGTGCACAAATCTTAAATGTATATTTAATAAATATGTAGTTCAATATATTATAACAAATTGAGCACAGCCATTTAACTAACACCTAAATTAAGTTAGAAACATTACCCCCCAAGACCCTTTAGATTCTCCTCTAATTACTGTCCATGGCCAAGGGTGACCACAACCCTGACTTCTAAAAATTAGATGTAATTTTAATGAGATATAAATTGTTTAATATATATGAATCAGCAAAAGAATTTTAACTATAAGAATGGTGGTAATTGGTAATCAAGAGTTGAAGTTCTTGGAGGAATAGATGGAATATTCCATCTTATTATATCTGGAATAAATTCATCATAGCATAGATAGTATATCATAAAGATGAAATTTGTCAAAATAGTTCTTTTTTCCCTATGTGAGATCATTTTGTGTTGACTCGAGTAAGTTAATGTATTCAGTAGTGTCTCTCTGTCTCTCTCTTTGCCCCTGGCACGGGGGATTGAAGCCAGGGGCAGCACCGAGTCACATCCTCAGCCCTTTTTTGTATTTTATTTAGAGACAGGGTCTCACTAAATTGTTTAGGTCCTCACTAAATTGTTGAGGCTGGCTTTGAACTCTCAAACCTCCTCTCTCAGCCTCATGGGCCACTGGGATTATAGGCATGAGCCACTGTACCTGGCCAGTAGTCTTACTTTAAAATAATACTTATTCCCAAGGGAAAGCACTGACTTTTGTACCTCCATATTTCTTTCTTTGGTGTTTATTTTATTACCTAAGGGAAAAGTTTGGTTTAACTGGACTATTTGCAGATGATCTTCATCTGAGCAACGTGATCAAATTTTAAACTATTATCAGAGTTGGTCTACATTTGAAAATCTGCTACCTCATATGTCACTGTCTCCATGAATTGTACACTCAACTAACAAGCTGTATTTGTTGCGTACCAACTCGGAATACACCTTTCTGCCAGGTGTATTAGAGGATATAAGAGGAATACAAGATATGAACCTTGCCCCCTGTAATTTAATACTATAAAAAAGTATGGATGCTGGGGCCATAGTGTTTAGGTTATTATTCCAAATCTCTTACTTCCTACCTGTGTGATTTTGGAAAAGATATTTAACTTTTCTCTGCCTTTCTTAATCTGAAAAAAAAGGCTAATTAAGAATATACCACAAATTTGTGTAGTATATTAAAGATATTAACATGCATGACTGTTCCTGGTATATAGAAAGCACTCATTAAGTTTTAAATACCACAAAAATTACCACCACAGGAATCATAAATAAAATAAATCAGAACCAAGGTATCACATAATTAAATTCCACAATGAGTTTTGAAAACAAATCTAAGCTGTTCATATCACTACTTAAATTGACTATCTTTTCCATATGCCATCCTGCCTTGCTAATATCAAAGTTGTAGGATTTTTACAGTCTTTGTTCAGAAATGAGAAAAGATATGAACTTATAAAAATCATGAACTGTTTAAGGAAGTTTTGGTTAAAACTCCTAAGTAGGTCTTCCTCTCCCCCATTCAGGATGCTCCTTCCCACACTCAAGCCTGTCTGCATCTATTCACTCTGGGTCCTGTATTACCTGAATGTTTAGCAGTTGAAGACTTGAGTGAATATCATTCTCATTTATGGAGGGGGTGCTAGGATCCAATGAGTCAATTTGTATCTTACTACTGCAATCAGATTCTTTTTCATTATCTGGCCAGAAATCAGAGTTGATGAAAAACCAAACACACAAAAAAAGTGGAAATTTGTTGTTTGGAACAGAAATGAGTAATTTTGAAATACAGAGTATTTTATTTGCTCAATAGAGATTTTTCAGTGGGGTGTCAGGCAGCATGACATCATTGGGGATGAGAGGAAGGAACAAAGAGACAAGTGATAGAATGTCAGACTTATTTCTTCTCTTCTTAAATGTTGTCTGTTTTAATTTATTATTATGAATGAAGCACACTTTTCCAGCTCAAGCTAGGAAGCTAACTACCACTTATACTTGATTTAGGGAGATGGATTACAAATAATAAAAAGTATAAATTCCCTTAAATTTTTTTTGAAATGTATCCCCTTTGTAAATGATGCAAACAATAATAACTTTGTAAATTCAGAGGAGGTTTTTTTCCCCTTGAGGGCTGAACTATGGGAGGAGTCAAGGAAAAATTAGGAATTGAATTAGATAATTGTTTTTAATATGAATAGTAGGAAAGTGAAGAGATTAAAGGAGTGGAGCTGAGGGCACGTATGATATATGAAAAAAAGTAGAAAGAAGATGAAATTGACCAGGTAGTATTTCAACTATGTGGCTGAAAAATCAGAATTTTTTTCTTAGAAGTTTTCTTTACTGCTTACTATTTTATACTACAAATATAATTCCAAATTATCCTCCTTTTTCAGTGTAAGCTAATTTTATGACATGCTTTTAAAAATAGACTAAATGGAATTTTTATTTATAGAACCTGAGGTTTCAAATTTGTCTTTCTACTCTGAAATTTGTTTATTTATTTGTTTTTTGGGGGTACTGGGTATTGAAGCAGGGGCTGTTTCCTACTGAGCTACCCTACACCTCCAGCTGTTTATATTTTCTTTTATGTTTTTTATATTTTGAGATAGGGTTTTTTTCAGTTGTCCAGGCTGGCCTTAAATTTGAGATCCTCCTGCCTCAGTTTCCTGAGTTGCTGGAATTACAGGCCTCTGTGCAGCTAGAAATCATTTTAGTTGACAAGTTCTTTGAGTGATCTATGATACCACAGTTTTGCTTTATTAAGCACTATAACAATGAATTCTGTAGGCCTTCAGTTTTGAAGGCGAAGAGAACCTTAAGTCCTCTATTGTTAAGGCCTGAGATGAACCCAGTTCCTCACTTCCTACTTTTTCAGTTTGTTTTATTGATGTAATGTTTTCTCCCATTTGTGATATGTTTGGAAACTAATGAAGAAAATAGGAGAAACGTCACTGAAAATTTTGCAGAAACACATTCTATACAGCATGAACCAATTGTATTTAAATTTCTAATGTATTTTTCAGAGGCATTTATGAAGTATGTATGTGTGTATGTGTTGTGTGTGTAGTAAGATTCAGAAAGACCACCATATGCGACAATTTTTAGTTATTTAGAATGAATGTTTTTTTTCTTTGAGTCATATCTGGTGGTAATATTAAGTATAAATGAATATTTATAAATCAGAATTAAAAAAAAAACTCTTATCTATATCTGATATAGATAATAGGCCCCAATATAAATCCTTATAGGACATGTGAAACTTGAAAACCCATTGTTTCTGGTCCAGTGGCTGCTACTTCCAGTTGAATTTCTCTTTAATAATGTGATTTAGCTTGTCTTTCATAAAAGTTTTTTTAAAAACATATAGTATGTTTATAGTCAAGTTGAACAATATCTCCAGATTAATAATTCCAAGAATACTTAAAAGAGGTTTGTGCAAATATTTTTTAAAAATTTCTAAATTCACCATTTTGATACAAATACCCATGGTTTTCTTCTGTGTTTACATGCAGCCAGGAGCTATGGGCGGAGACGAGGTAAAAAATTTTTTTTAATGAGATCTTTTGCTTGCCAAATTGTGAGTAAATATGAGTGTGTGTGTGTATTTATATCTGTGGTGTGTATAAAACAAAAATTATATGGTGTGATGTTTTAATTTAATTATTTTAGCAAACTAATTCACTTATTTGTTTCATTATAATGACTTTTACTGTTTGTTGGTACTTTGTTATTTTAAGCCTAATAAAAATATGGAAAAGATTATTTCTACTTGGAAGTTTTCATTGTCTGGCTTGTTGTGAATAAAAGTGAAGAAATAAAAGGCCAACATATGTATTTTTCTGCCCTGTATTCACTGTGTTCTGTTCCTTTTATGGGTGTTGGGGGTTACTGGGGATTAAACCCTGGGACGTTTTACCACTGACCTACATCTTCAATCCTTTGTATTTTTTGAGATAGGGTCTTGCTTAGTTGCTGAGAGCTTCCCTAACGAGCAGTCCTCAGCCTCAGTTGCTAAAATTACAGGCTTGTGCCAGTATGCCTGGCTCAGTATGTTCTTTTTTTTTTTTTTGTACTAAGGATTGAACACAGGGACACTCCACCACTGAGCCACATCCCCAGCCCTATTTTGTATTTTATTTAGAGACAGGGTCTCACTGAGTTGCTTAGGGCCTCGCTAAGTTGCTGAGGCTGGCTTTGAACTCGTGATCCTCCTGCCTCAGCCTCCCAAATGCTGGGATTATAGATGTGCACTACCACGCCCGGCTTCAATATGTTCTTTTCATACTACTTAAAGGGCAGAGGTTAGATTTTGGAAGGCAATTTTTTATCTCAATATTTAAAAAAAAATTTTTTTTTGTAGTTGTAGATAAACAGCATGCCTTTATTTGCTATTTTTGTATGTGATGCCAAGGATCAAACCCAGTGCCTCATACGTGCTAGGCAAATGCTCTGCTACTAAATCCCAGACCCATGATCTCAATATTTTGATCTCACTAGGTTGGTGAATTTTTTTTTTTTTGTCACATCCTAGAGCAAATTTACCCTGGAGGTAAATGAAACTTAAATTTCAGGGGCCCTCATTTGAATGAATGCCTTCCAAAGTCTTTACCCATGATGTCTGTGTTGTTTTTCTTAAAGAGGTGCATCAGAGCAGGCTTAAGTCCTTATAAAACCTGTGTTCTCTCCTGGTAACTCCTGAACGAAGCAATTTAATTTCAATTTGTGTAATGCTGTAGCCTTTCTAAAGCATTTCCATATCTGTATTTTTTTCAAGTTATTTTGTGAGGTAGCTAGGGGAAGCCCAGTGTAGTGGGAAGAGTATAGGATATCAGGCCAAACACTTAGGTTTAATCACTGCCTTATCACTTAGACCTAGTGTCCTCATGTGTAAATTATGAGGTAATAAAACCAATCTTGTCCAACTTCAGAATATTAATGAAGTTCTGGCTTTTAAGAAAAGGTCAGGAAAATAAATCAAAAACGTTCTGCAAATATAAGATGCTTTGGTGCTCATTTGCAGAAGCTGGGGAAGTAAAGTAATTTACTTGTTATATGACCTCAAGTTAAGGCTCAGAGCCAAGACTGGAGTTTGTCTTTTGGTTCCTTATTTGCTGATGTTTTCCAATTATCAGACTGTCTCTGACTTCATATTTGTCTCAAAAAAAGATAATGATGTTAAATTCATAGTATTATTTATTCCATGATAAATATTTGTTGAATGAATATTGGCAGAAACTAATATGTATATATGGCAGAACTATCTAATTGCTTTACTTCTCAATATCATGTGGAAAAACATTTCTGTTTTTGGTTATTTTTCACCTGTGGAAATAAATAACATTAAATTTTTTGATTTTCTTATTTTTAAATTTAAAAAATTAAAACCTATAGAAATATTATTAAAACCATTCTGTACTATGTTTTTTTTTCATATTTCTAGAAAAATGACTACTGTTAAGAAAGAACAGGAAATGGACCATTTTACTTGGAAAATAGACAACAGGGACTGGCCTTTCCTCACATAGTAATCAGTCACCAGATCTTGTTATGATTTCCCCTCTAGTTTCTCTGATCTTTTCCTTCTCTTTTCTGTTGCTTTTGTGCCTGCTGTTCCATTTCTACTGCCTCATCTAATGCTCCATTTGGTCCGTATTACCCATATTCTTCCTCATTCCAGGGTTCATGTGATCTGGTCCCTCCCTGTTTCCTTATCTCCATTTCTACCTCCTTCTCTTCCCCCGACCAATCCATGTTTTCTGGCATTCTCTCATCTACTTTTATAAGAAATGTTATTTCACTGTTTTAAACCCAATTCAGGACTTATAGTTTCTAGGAAACTGCCCAGTGGCCTTGTGAACAGTGTTTTGCTCTGTTTCTCTTGCCTTACATTTTTCTTTTCTATGCCCTGATTGTTCAACTGGAGATAAGTTCTTTGAGGACAGTTGTTTCTTATGCCTGACACTATGCCCTCTGTATTCTTAGCCCTTATTAAATGCTTATTGATTAGAATTGTTTTGAAATAACACCCTTATATCTATGTAGAACTGAGTTTGGCATCATATTTTTAATTTTAAAATTAATTAATTAATTAATTTATTTATTTATTTTGTAGTGCTGGGGATTAAACCCATGACCTTATGAATGCTAGGCAAGTCCTCTATCACCTAGTTTTAAAAAATAATTTTATTTGCTGGGTGCAGTAGCATGCTCCTGTAGTCCCAAGTACTCCAGAGGCTGAGGCAGGAGGATCCCTTGAGCCCAGAATTTGGGGCCAGTATGGGTCACATAGCAAGACCCCTTGTCTAAAACACAATAAAAATTACTTTATTTTTGTAAATAATAGCATATCGTAGACATAAAGAATATAAAATCATAGTTTCTAAACTCTTGAAAACAATTACTTTTCTTTTTTCTTTTTTCTTTTTTTTTTTTTTTGGTGCCAGGGATTGAACCTAGAGGCGATTAACCACTGAGCCACATTTTCAGCCCTTTTTATTTTGAGACTATCAAAATAAGTTCCCGAGTCACAGGGTATTCTTTTTTCCATATTATCTTCTCCATATCTATTTGTAAGGTTTGACTTTGTTGTTTTCAAATGTCATATTTTATGCGTAAAACACTATACTGAGTATGTCAATGATGTGATCTCTGCTGTAAGTCTGCAGTTTGATAGTTATAGATCAACAAGGGAACGGGGAGAGAGAGAGAGAGAAACAGAGAGAGAGAAACACAAAAAGACTGAATTTTGACGGGTGAGAATGTTTTATGCTTTTATTTAGTCTTCCCCCAAAGCTGAAAAAGAGACGTATGTTCCTTAAATATAACGATGTAACCACTTGGGATGGAACAGAGGCACTTCATACCTGATACTCCCATTTCCTAAGATATACTCATGTGGGCTGACCCTGCGTAGTGTAATTTTAATGAACCGACAGACTCCCTCATGCTCATTTATTCATGTGATCAGGATTAAATTGATGTTTGATCTTCTAATTAATTTTTTTTGTAACAGGGATTGAACCTAGGGGCACTTAGCCACTAAGCCATATCCCAGACCCTTTTTATTTTTTATTTTGAGACAGGGTCTCACTAAGTTGCTAAGGGCCTTGCTAAATTGCTGAAGCTGACCTTGGATTTGTGATCCTCATGCCTCAGCCTCCTGAGTCCTTAGGATTACAGGCATGCACCACCACTGTTGGCTTCTTCCAATTGACATTTAGACTTGCTCCAAAAATGTATAAAAAACAAACTTGCTGATGTGTTACTTCATTCCACCCATGATTAAGAATAGAACTCATTCTATGTGTTACACATGCTTATAAATTTTTTAGGAATAGAAAGTAATGGGAATATATGTGAAAGTTTTGAGTTCTATCAGCAAGAATTAGGCCAGTGGAATCTTACACCTTGCTTGATAAACCTGAATAAAGCTTCCTGAAATAGGTAGAATTTTGGGAACCATTTGGATGATGGAAGAGGAATGGGAAACAAGCATTCTAGTATGTGATTCAACTGAGAAGAAAGCTTTAGAGGTGAGATTGGCATGACCAGATGCTTGAAGCATATGTCCCTGAGTGTATACATGGGGCCAGCTGGAAAGGAGAAGTTGGCAGTGGGATGGTCTATGCTTCCTTGATGAATGGTTTTTGAAACAGGGTGAGACTCCTGGACACAGATATCACAGACTTTTGAAATAGGGTTTCATATGGGCAGTGAATACAGGATAAAAACTTGGGCATCAGCTGACAACTTGAATGGGAATGTTGGGAGTGCACATCAAATACTTCTAGTAATGTAGTTAAAATAGTAGTAGTAGAGAAGGAGAAGAAGTAGATGTGAAAGAATAAGATTTGAAAGTGGGTAGTAGCTGTATATATTTAAATATCTAATAGTGTTTCACATCGATATCCATTTTTATTTTGTTGTAGCAGATAAATCCTTTCTGCTACACAAAAGAATTTCAAAATTTTCTTTTAGGAATATTCTTTCTTTAACATACTTTAATATGTGTTCTCTTATGCAATTGTAACCCATATTAGAAGGTAGTCTGTTGAATAGCGTCATATAAGAACTTTGCTTGTCTATATGTGTGTGGACATGTTGGCTGGGCCAGTATGTTTTTCTTTTCTTTTCTTTTCTTTTCTTTTCTTTTCTTTTTTTTTCTTTTCTTTTCTTTTCTTTTCTTTTCTTTTCTTTTCTTTTCTTTTTTTTCTTTTCTCTTCTTTTCTCTCCCTCCCTCCCTCCCTCCCTCCCTCCCTCCCTCTCTCTCTTTCTTTCTTTTTTTGTGCTGAGGATTGAACCCATGGCTACATGCATGCTAAGTGTGTATTCTACCACTATACAATATCAGGCGACATACACCAGTGCTCCTGATATTAAATGGAATTTCCTAGTTATAAAGCAACAAGGAAAATATTATTTTTTGAAGTACTGGGGTGCCCATGTGAAGCAAATACCTTACCCCTGAACTGTATCTCAGCCCTAAAAGATCCTTTAAAACATGATGCAAATATAAAGAGTGACTGAAGTTCCTGTTACAAATGTGCTTCTGTATATATTTAGTCCATGAAAATCTACTGATCTTAGTGGATGACTTAACTGATAATAGAAGTTCTAAAGTACAGTCAAACGAACTTGTATACTGAGTTGAGGTCAAGTGTTTCTGTCAAAAGTCTGCTCAAGAGAGGAATAATCAGCTGTTCTGAATAGATCATGGTACAAATGTGCCATTCTGCAAATTCAAACCAGTTATATGAGCTTGTTGGTTTAGAGATATGGATGATTCTGGAGTAAAATGTGGATATGAGTTGAAGAGAACTTCCTGAGTGTTCATGGCTATAATATCTGAAAATGGTACTGCTCATTCTAGTACTAGGAAAATTTGAGCACAGAAGATAGTGAGGGGAACAAGATCACTGGCTTTTCACTTTTGTGGAAGGGGCCAAAAGGAAGAATGAAGGGGGAGTTCTAGTCCTTCCACCCAGAGTCCATTCATGAAGTGTTTGCATTCCTGCACTGTAATCTCCAGACATTGTGTCTGACCTTGTTCAGTGTTCACTCTAGTAGAAGAAAGAAACAATAAACAAATGAAACAAACATTTTTATTTTTAAAAGTTGTGATAAGTACCAGGCAGGAAAGAGTGGAGGAATTCCTCTAAGGAAGGAAAGTCACCTCTGAAGAGGTGATACTTAAACTGACACTCAAAGAATAGAGAGACATGTGTCTTAAATTTATTTTTATTATGGAAAACTTTAAACATAAACAAACATAGAATAGTTTAGTGAACCCTCATGTACCCATCACTTAGCTTCAATGATTATCACCATTTTTGCCCATCTTCCTTCACGTATTTGTTTCTCCTTTTTTCCCTGGAATACTTAAAGGAAATTCCAGGCATTATAAGTTGGGTATTTGAATGCTTGAGGCAAGAAAGGGCTTTCTTTAGAATGACTGAATCTTGGTGGGTGAGAGAGGAGGGTGTCTTAAGATGAGTTTGGAGGAAGGAAGAGAATTTGATCTTTCTGGACTTCAGCTCCTGGTAAGGATTTTGAGCTTGGTCCAAGTACAAGAGGAAATCTTTAAAGCAGGTTCAAATGATCGGATTTATGTTTTTGTAACAGCACTCTGGCTGCTGTTTGGAGTGGAGTGAGAAGAAAAGTGGGTTACCCAGTTAGGAGATGATGTCAGTAGTCTAGGCAGAAGAGGATGTTTGTTAGCATAGAGGAATGGCAGTGGGATTGAAAAGAAGTACACAAAATAAAGAGCGATTCTGAAGAATAGAATCAACAGTGGAACTTACCAGATGACATCATATTGATGAATTGAATGTGACAAGTAAGAAGAAAACTAAAAATTCATGTTCAAATTCTGGCTTGAATAATTGGATAAATATGATGCCACATATTGAAATGGGACTGGAAGAAAATAGGTTGAGGGCAGATGTCAAGAATTCACTTGTAAATATATTAGGTTTGTGGTGCATAAGATATGACATTTAAATACGAGGTAAGATCTGATTTTTATTCTTTTGGGTGGTACTGCATATTTAACCCAGAGGTGCTCTACCACTGAGATACCACACCCTCAGCCACCCCACTTTTTTGAGGTAGTCTTGCTACTTTCCAAGGCTGACCTCCAACTTTTGATTTTCCTGCTTCAGCCTCCCATGTTGCTGGGATTACAGGCATTTGCCACCATGCCTGGCTAAGATCTATTTTTATTATGTTAGATTTCTGTGTAATAAAGGGTGTTCTGCTGTCTTCAGAGATTTGAAAGCCTTTCCTCTAGTTCAGCTGTGTTATTATGGAAATGAAACACAGATAAATGGACTGTTTTCTCCAGAGTCACAAACTGGTGCTAAATTGGAACCTGTTTCACTCTCAGGAAGATTCTGTTTTGTTTGTTTTGATTTTTCTTTGTGTGTTTTATTTTGAGGAAGTCATGTCTCATAATCCATTTTTCTTAAACCACAAAGTAACTGATTTCTGAGCTACTTGCTAGGCTAAGATGAAAATGGTCAGAATGGAAGGGTTGGGCCAGAAGTGCCTTGGAGCTGCTGAGTCATAGCAGGAGCTCAGAAGTACAGTCTGAGCACATTTGGCAGCACAGCATGGCCAATGGGCTTTTGTTTTCCCCTGATTTCCTTCAGGCAAGGGAGACTTCTAGAGAAGAATTGTTTTGGGCAGAACTTCCCTTAGCTTTGTAGGTGTTCTGTTTAACACTTTTCTTCCAAAGCTCTGTTAGTTTTAATTCACCACCACATTCAAAGAACATTTGTCCAGAGGCTGAGGTTGTGGATCAGTGGTAGAGTTCTTGCCACTGGCATGAACTGAGTACCTGGGTTTGATGTCCAGTAACAGGCAGAAAAAAAGAAAAAAAAATGATCATTATTTTTGATTATTAGTCCAACTGCCGGACAAAAGACTGCATTCTGGACAGCAAGTAAAAATAGATTTTAGAGAAGCAAGTCCAATGACCAAGTTACAGCAGTTGAGAGGTCTTTCTCCTCCTTCTGTTGAATATGTTTTCTGTGGCAGTATCTTGAGGTTGTAAAGCAAATTTATATACTCTGCACATAAGAATTTAATTTCAGGGTAAATAATGTGGCTTATTTAAAACATTTTGGGGGCTGGGGATGTGGCTCAAGTGGTAGAGCACTTGCCTAGCATGTGTGAGGCACTGGGTTCAATTCACAGCACCACTTAAAAATAAATAAAGGTACTGTGTGCATCTACAAATTAAACAAAATTTGGTCTTTGGGAAGGTTTCCTTTAAAGAAAAGAAATATTCTAGAAAAGCACTAGTTAGTGAAGCAGTACTTCTTTGGGGGCATAATTTAGGTGCAGCCTCTTAAAGTTTCACTTACTAGTAACACACCTGGATATGAAAATTTTAGCAGTCTTTGACGGGATGATTTGTCTTGAGGATGGCTTTTATGCCAACCAAATGAATGTGTTCTCACAAGGGTTCACTGGACATCTTAGAATACCAATGTGTTAATTTATTGTGAGATGGATTTATATAGAAACAAAATTTGTCTTCTAGTTTAAGAGTCTCCCTTTTACACTAGCAAAGTGCCAAATTCACAGAATAGTCTTTCAGAAGCTTATAATTAGAGCACAGGGAAATAGATGGTTTTCAGCTATGGAAATATCAGATGAGCTATTCTGTCCCACAGAAGAATCATCCCTACTCACTGAGATAAAGTTCTGCTATCTCCTATTGGTCTGTACTATAGGTTTCTTGATCTACAGTTCTGTTGTTGTTGTTGTTGTATTTAAAAAGGATTTTCTTTAATGGTTCCAGAGCTTCTTACATGCTAGGCAAGTATTCTACCACTAGCTATAATATCCCCTAGCTGTCACTTCTGAATTTTAAATGCTTCCTGCAGGCTTTAACTTTTTATTCCACCAGCACTTTAGGCAGTCATGTTACAGTAAGGTTGATTATATTATACATTTTACATTCTAATCCTGCGAATATGCTTTCCTTCACTTGAATGAGCTTGGATGTTTCCCAAGACCCCACATACTTCATATAATCTCACATTCAGTGACTGCTCTGTTGCAAACAGATAATATCCATTTAAGTACTTCTTAAGTTTTAACATTAAGAATCTTTAGGGAAATTTGTGAAAATGCAGATTTTCAAGTCTCACATCTACAGATTCAGACTAGTAGATTTGGGGATAGGGCTCTGAGACAACCTATATTCTTCAGGCCTAGTGACAGACAAGCATCATTTATATGTTGATTATTATCAGTTTCATTTGTAAGGGCAACTTTATTGCTAAGGCTTGTAGTACTCTAAATACTAAAAATAAGACTGAGGTTTTTTTAAAATCTTGGGAAGTGTCTGAACTACCCATAAACAATTTTAAAAACCGTCTACGCTTTCACAACTCTTGCTTTTATTTTCTTTGCCAAAATACTCTAGGGAAGCTGTGGTTATGTTGGCCATGAGAAAGGTTTTCTTTGTTGGAGAATGTCTTGAACATCTGCTGCTACTCTTTCAGTGCTCTGGTTCAAGACCTCCTCATCTCTCATGGATGATCAGTTGTAGATTTCTGCAGAATCAACCTCCCGCACGTTGGGAGTATTCCAAATTATCAGTGGAGGCAATAGAAGCTTTGTAGGATTTGGGATTTAATGTGTCAGAGGTATCTTAGAGAAGTCATTTTGGCAGGACAGAAGATGGACTGAATGGGAGTATCATAATCTCCAGAGAGTGTGTGTAATTCCAAAAGGCCAATATTTCAGCTAGAAATATTGAATTTGGAAAGTGGTAAATTTTCCTGTTGCTTTTGTAATCCAGAGTATAGAACATAATACTGGAGCAAGTAAAAGTGATAGAAAAGGTCTCAGTTTTCTAGGACATGGTCACTTGCATTCTTAAACTTGTCTATTTTGAGCATATGCTTATAGTGGTGTGTTTTTACACATAGTATTTTCCTTCCTTGAGTACCACCTGTCCCTAAATTGGTCCCCATCTTAATGAAGCTTACATTTCAATGGGGTTGGGAAAAGAGATACCCAATAAATATCACTCAAATGGTATAATGGTAGTTGGGGAAGTAGTAGGAAGGAGTAATATATAGGGTGCTGTGCATGGATAGAAGGCAGTACCAGATTAATGTTTGAAAATGGTGACTTTGGCTGTTTTGTGGAGAAAACATTGGGGGGTACAAGGGAGAAATTAGTGGAGTGAAAAGGCTATATGTCTGTCCTCCATAGACTGGGAGTCCAGGGCAGATATGATGTTGGTCACTTTTAGTACTGGAGATGGAGAGGACTTAAAGGAATATTTATTTTGGAGCTTGAACTGGCAGGATTTATTGAAAAACAGATTTGACATTTCTAACATTTTGAGTGTGAGGGGGTGGGAGGGGTGAGGAGAGAGAGAGGGAGAGGTGTGTCAAGGATGATTCCTAGACTTCTCGATTGAATCAGGTTTGGGTAATAGTTTTATTGAGGTTTTAGGGAATGCTCAAGAGAAGCAAGTTCGGAGGGAAAGATGAAGAGTTTTGTTTTGTTTTGTTTTTGGTACTGGCCACATCCCTAGCCCTATTTTGTATTTTATTTAGAGACAAAGTCTCACTGAGTTGCTTAGGGCCTCACTTTTGCTGAGGCTGGCTTCGAACTCACGATCCTCCTACCTCAGCCTCCTGAGGCTCTGGGATTACAGGTGTGTGCCAAGAGCTATTTTGAAGGTACTTTCTCTGTGGATTATTGTTCTTTATCTCAGAATTTCCTATCCCGCATAAGATTTTGCTCAAAATTGCCCTCCTCTGAAATCACTCTGCTGGTTTTCCTCTCACCTTCAGGAGAGCAGTAAATTGTGCTCTCATATTATGTGACCTCTCTTGGTACTTCTATTTTATAATTATTCTGTTCTTGACTATTTCCCTCACCAGAATGTTATTCCTTTGGCAGGGTAGTATCTTGTTTGGGGCTCTTGGAATAGGAATCAATATTTCCTCAAGTGTTTTCCAGTGAGTTTTGTATGTTGCGGATTCCTTCATCTTAAGTCTGGGTAATGCTGGAGAAACTTAATGCTTTTTCACTGCAGAGCTGTCCAAAGCCTTTTATCTTCTAATGGAGTTGGAAACCCTGGGAAGGCATAAAGTATGCAACGTTTTCCCAAATTATTTAGTACCGCCTCCTGCCCCACTATGGCCTTCTGATTATCCCATGTCACTAATGTGGAAAGTAAAAGGTGGGAATACAAACATTCTGTAGGAAGTGCTGACCTGGACATGAATTTGACACTAAATCTGTTTCTTTGTAGCTAAACTGGGAATAGCTAAACAAAAAACTGTTTAGGTCCCCCACCCCTTTGGCCCTTTTATTTATTAACTCCTAACCCGAAAACAGTGCCTTTCTTGCACCACTTGGGTTGTTCATAAAATAAACACAGCTATATCAGCAACATTTTTTTTTTTTTGGTAAAAGAAATATTTGGTATTTTTCTTAGGTTACTTATATTCTGTTTCATAGAGAGTTGTCTGTTGTACAAAATCTACGTTTCAGAGAAGGTTTCAGGGAAATATAGACAGGATAGACTAAATGCAAGAGACTTCGTTTTTATTTTTTGTCTTATTTTTTGAAAATATGTGAATTTATTTTAGAAGGGAATTTTCTTTTTTCAAAGGTTAGAGTTCTCAAGATAGTTCATATTTAGCATTGAACCTAATGGAAAGTTTTTACCAGGAACTGACAGACTCAAACAGGAAATGTATTTGTTTTTAAATTTAGATTTTATTTTGTAATAAAATAATGCCAAGTGGCATTATTATTTATTTATTTATTATTATTTATTTATTAACAGAACCCAACTGCTTGTATCATTTTACAGTCACATGGAGTGGGTAGATGCCTTTGCTCTAGAAACTTTACTTGGCTATGGAGTTAATAATGAAAATAATTCTGTAGTCTTATATATTTTGAGTGATATGAAATACAGCTTAGATTAATAGGGCTAAGATGTCCTAACCACATCTACATCTTTACTCCCACATCTTAATTTACATGTTTTCATTTACTTGCTTTGCTCTATATTATTGCACTTTTATTTTTAAATAGGAATAGCTTGGGATGACAGGAAACCTTGATCTTTAGTCCTCCTATTAGATGAGAAGTTATTAGCCTCTGTCATCAGTTTAATCTTCCCTAAGCCACCAGGGCCAATCTTCATAACTGAGCCTTTGAGGTCACTATCAAAAACAGATAAAAATCTGTGAACAAATATTATATTTCTTGTTATTTTATCAAGTAACTGTATAAAGAAAAAACAACTGCCAAATATACTATTAGCAGCTGCGATGGGAACCATATGAGTAAAATGTAATGATTCTTTTTTAGTAAGGAAAATAGCTGTGATTTTGATGCTTCTTCCTTAGGTATCAATCTAGTATTCATGGTGCTTATATATCCTTACACAAAAATAATGGTATAAACTTTTCTACATGGGATTCTTCAGTTGTGTATTCTATTGGAAAAGCCACAGCTCAGGGCACAGTTTTACTCTGCACTTTGGGCTTCTAATAAAGCAATGTAATGAAGGATTGTGGTATAGAAAATCATTCTAATTATAGAAACTCCTATATTGGTTTCAGGTCGATCTTCTCTCTTTCCCTTTGAAGACGCCTTCTTGGATGACAACCATGGAGATCAGACCTTGTCATCTGGCTTAAGTTCTCCCACTCGCTGTCAAAATGGAGAACGAGTGGAACGCTACTCCAGAAAGGTGTTTGTTGGAGGCCTTCCCCCTGACATCGATGAAGGTACAATGTGTTCATTAGTGACTTTACTAAGGCTGGTTCTATGCTTAATGTCATCTGACCCTGACTCTTCTCTTCAGGTCAGCTTTTGGTCATTTGTATCTTACATGTGTTGGACATGAGAATATTTGATAAATAAGGGACTAATAGATGACAAACTTCAGGTCTGTTGTTCATATGCGGCAATGCAGCCATCCCCCAGCGGCTTCCACTTCCTACTTATTAATTTGGGGTATATTTTAAAATAATAATGAGAATTAATACTTATGACACTCCTATATTAAGTCCATTATTGTGCTGAGTACTTCCTAACTAAGTTTATCTTTTTAAACATTTTTTAAGTTATAGATGTACACAATATCTCTTTTTATTTATGTGGTGCTGAGGATCGAAGACAGTGCCTCATGCATGCCAGGCAACGCTGTACCACTGAGTCACAACCCCAGCCCCAAACTCAGTATATCTTGACCATTTTATAGATGAGAAAACTGAGGATCTGAGAGAAATAATTTGTCCAGCATTATGTAGTTAATGGTGTAGTTAAAACTCAAAGTAAGTCTGAGTAAGGAACGTTTGCTCATGTCCATCATACCATCATGTTTTAATGTAAATGTATATTAATGAAAAGCATAATCTGTGAAGACAGATTAGCATTTTCCTTTTTTTTTTCAGTTGAAGATGAACACAATACCTTTATTTTATTTATTTATTTATATGTGGTGCTGAGGATCAAACCCAGGACCTCACACATGGAAGGCAGGCATTCTACCACTGAGCCACAACCTCAGCCCCAGATTAGCATTTTTCTTAATAATAGTTTTGAGATACTACCAGCCCAAAAGAAAACTGACTTTTCATTTATGCCTAAAGCCAGTGAAGTATTCATTTTAGCACATAGTAGGTTGTAAATTGTTAAATGTACAAATGAAATGAAATTATGACCTAGCTAACTTAAAGGAAAAAATAACTCTAGTTACAATAGGCTTCCGCTCTGCCATAAAAGTATTATTAAAACAGACTTATTTTGCCAGCATTATTCTAGCTATGACACTTCTCTAATTTATCTTGATTTCCTTTTTTTCATAATTAGAGAAGAAAAGTCTCTAAAAATAGTTTTATTTTAGACTTACTGCATTAAAGTTGTACATGGCTAGAGACTCATTTTCCTTCAAACTGTTTTCACATCTGTATTAATAGCACCTGTCATTTAGGTTTTCTTTAAGACAAATTTTTATCATGACTAAGAGAGTGGTCACCTAAACCTCAGTAAGAACCAGGTTATAGCCTTCTACTTTGAGTCAAAAGTCAGAAGAAGATAAATTTGAGCTATAACTTTTTATAAATTAAGAAAATAAAGTATATAGCATGCAGGTATTAGAGAAAGGGACCATTGGCTTTTAAAATTTTATCACTGAACAGAGTTATCTACTTATTATCCCACTCTTCATCAAAAGAATCATATTTATTTTGGGTTTGGGGATGTAGCTCAGTTGGTAGAGTACTTGCCTCAAATGCACAAGGTCCTGGGTTCAGTCCCCAGCACCACAAAAAAAAATCATATTTATTTTTAGTATAATACTGGAGAATCCATACAAGTGAAACCATATTTTAAATATTTTCTGTACCCTTGCCTTTTTTCTAAAAATAAAGAATATTCCTATTTTTAGATTCTTCTTTTTACTTGACAGAGGGGTTACCTTAGCTAATACTGGATTTTTTCCTTTCAAGTTCTTTATATCAAATTTATGGTCAGTAAAAGGAAGTGAATTATGATTAAAAACACATTTTACAAGGTTAAAAGTGAAAAACCAAACATATACCCAAGCTGTGGTATTTTACTTAGTAGGTTTCACTTCTGTAAAAATGCTTTAGAAAGTAGCTCTCAAAACTTTTTTTTTTTTAAATAAAAGGACATGTTTTGGGCTACTCTGATCGTAATTTTTTCTCTTTTGCTAACATTCCTTCTTTATTTTGTAGATGAGATCACTGCCAGCTTTCGCAGATTTGGACCTCTTGTGGTAGACTGGCCTCACAAAGCAGAAAGCAAGTCATATTTTCCTCCTAAAGGTAATACACTTAAATGCTCCCTTTTAACTCTTAAAATGGCATCATCATCCACCTCCCCCACCCCCACCCCTGCCCCACAGTTTGGAAAACATTTTAACATTGATTATCCTTTTGTGTCTCCCACTTGGAAACTCTTCCCCCAGGAGCACACTGATTGTTTCATGGCCTTATTTTATTGAAAGTGAGATTCTGTGAATCTGTTGTGAATCAGCCTTCTGCTAGCTTTTCATTATTTTGATAGTAAAGATCTAGGATTTTGAGTAATATCAGCATTGGTAAAGGAAAAGATTATTTAAGATCAAATTTTATTTGTGTCCCACAGCCCTGTGGTTTTGTTTTGTTTTGTTTTTTGATGTTTAGATTTTTTTTTAAATTTTTTTTTATTTACTTATTGATTTGATTCATTGAACACAAATGGAGTACAGCTATTGTTTCTCTGGTTGTACACAAAGTAGAGTCACACCATCTGTGCATTCACACATGTACACAGGGCAATGATGTCTGTCACACATTCTGTTATTATTCTTAACCCCCGACCCTGACCCCACCCCTCCCTTCCCTCTATGCTATCTATCCTTCCTCCATTCTTGCCACCCTTCCCCCCCACATTATGCATCATCTTCCACTTATCAGAGAGACCATTCGGCCTTTGGATTTTGGGGATTGGCTAATCTCACTTAGCATAACAGTCTCCAACATCATCCATTTACCTACAAATGCCATAATTTTATTCTTCTTTATGGCTGAATAATATCTGACCCCAATTAGAATGTCTTTTATTAAGAATACAGGCAACAACAGGTGTTGGTGAGGATGTGGGGAAAAGGGTACACTCATACATTGCTGGTGGGAGTGCAAGTTGGTGCAGCCACTCTGGAAAGCAGTGTGGAGATTCCTTAGAAAACTTGGAATGGATCCACCATTTGACCCAGCTATCCCACTTCTTGGCCTATACCCAAAGGACTTAAAATCAGATTACTACAGTGATGCAGCCACATCAATGTTCATAGCTGCTCAATTCACAATAGCTAGATTGTGGAACCAACCTAGATGCTCTTCAGTAGATGAATGGATAAAGAAACTGTGGTATATATACACAATGGAATATTATTCAGCCATAAAGAAGCCCTGTGGTTTTTATAAATCTTATAAACCCCAGACTTGGAAAATATAGTGGCTGAAGAATGGCATTGAATGAAATTACCTTTATTCATGTCTCTGTCTTAAGTGACAGCCTGTTCTGCGGGTGGAAAATGACCTAGCAAAAGATTCTTCACATGATCTTTCTTCCCTTGTTTTGGGGAGGCTTTTTTGATAACCTGTGAGGGATGAAAATACATTGCTTTGTCCGTTCATGGTATATCATTTCTATAGAGATTATCGAACTTTTCTGGTAATAGTCACTCTGAATGTTCTCTTAGATTTATATAGAAGAGTACTTGAAGTTAAGGAGAAAGTTTTCTTCTTTGTGTTCTGTAGATCTGTTTGAGTGATACCTTTCATTTCTAAAAAGTGGCTTTTGATATGTATTATCATATAACATTACTCACCACAAGAAAGTGAGGTCAAAATAGTTATCCTTCCTATGTCTTGTTCAGGAAATCAAATTAGAGCTTAACTGAATGAAGGCAAGAAATCATGCATTTGAGCTTGAATAACTTAGTGCTACCCCATTTCAAAATAAATTGAAAAATAAAAGGGCTGGGGATGTAGAATGCTCAGTGGTCAAATGCTTGCCTAGCATGTGTGAGGCCCTGGGTTAGATCCCCAAAACCACAAAAAATAAAAATAAAAAAAAGAACATAACCTGTGTTGTGTCCTAATGGTATGCCCAAGTTTCTTTGGAAACTTGATAGAATATAATGGCTACTAGCCACTCATAGCTAATGAGCAGTTGAAATGTTTGAATTGAGATATGCATAAGTATAAAATACATAATGGATTTCAAAGACTTTTGTTTTTTAAAATGTAGAATATCTCAGTAATTTTCTTTATATGTTAGCATAATTTTGACATCCTGGATCAAAACATATTAAAATTAGCTTTGCCCATTTCTTTTTATCTCTGTAAGTATAGATTCTGAACAATTTAAAATTACATATGTGATTCATTTTTCTATTAGACAACCTTCCTCTAGATCAAGGGTAAGCAAACTACTTGCTTTTGTATGGCCTGTGAACTAAGGATTAATTTATTTATTCATTTATTTATTTATTTGGTGGTACTAGGAATTAAACCTAGGGCATTGTGGACTAAGCCACATCCCTGGACCTTTTTGTTTTCATTTGAGACAGGGTCTCACTAAATTTCCCAGACTGGCCTCAAACTTGTGATCCTCCTGTCTTTGCATCCCAAGTTACTAGGATTACAAGCCTGTGCCACTGCACCCTGTTTGATTTTTATTTTCTTTGAAGGGTTACATATGTCTCACAGATCTCCTTACAGGAAAAAGTTTGTTGATTCCTTCTCTAAAATGGTTTATGGAATTATTCAGTTTTTGAGACATTCAGTGACAAAGGAGGCAGTTTATTTCAGAGGAAGTTGATATATCTATAGACCTAATTAAATATTTTTCTTCTATCATGTCACACTCTTGCCTGCAGTCTTTACCCATTGGTTAGTGCACTTTTATGAAGAGGAACAGACCAAGTCATCATTGTGACGTTGATATCTTGGTATTTAAAAAGATTGTTCATTTCTCTTTTCCAAACTATGTTTGCCTCTCTCGTTCATACCTTATATCTAATTGTTTCTGGATCACCATTCTTATCTACCTTTTCTGTTTATATGTCATATTTACAGCATCCTACTTAAATTTGTTGTTGAGCATTGAAGAGAGCAGCTCTACAACCTCCATAGTTTTTGATAGCACTACTCTGTAACATGCATAATACCATAGAACTATAGTACTTTAGTGCTGGTGCCCTTGTTTTATAGCTAAGTCCTTGTGTTGAGATGGACAGGTAAAAGTCAGACCAAGAAGAGAATATAATTTCCTGATCCTCTGAGAGCAGATTGCCTTTCTGGTGATTGAGGTTAAGGAGGAGAAATAATTATTAGACTGTTGGCTCCCATTGTGTTTTGCTTTCAGCTAATGTCTGAAGGTTGACCTATTTGAGGAGAACCTAAAGATATTTGGTGTTATTCCAAAAGTGAAGTAACTTTGACAGTTCTTGCCCATCGTTTATAATGTTGTGAATGTTCAAGTTGTTAACCTTAAACTGTTCAATGCCTTCCTACTAATGCCTCCTCTTGCTGATTATACTTTTATTTAGGTCACCTAGGTCGGCCATAAGGTATGGTTTGGTTGTGTGTTTTAGGCTTATGTATAAGTAGGGAAGAAAACATGAACCATCTACTATTGAGCCCTTTGACCTTTTTCTCAGAAAGTATATATCTAAGCCAGGTGCAGTGGTGCACACCGTAATCCCAACGGCTCAGGAGACTGAGGCAGGAGGATCGCAAGTTCAAAGCCAGCCTCAGCAACAGCGAGGCACTAAGCAACTCAGTGAGGTCCTGTCTCTAATAAAATACCAAAATAGGGCTGGGGATGTGGCTCAGTGGTCAAATACCCCTAGGTTCAATCCCTGATCCAAAGAAAAAAGAAAGTATATGTCTAACGATAAAGATAGGATCATCCATTCACACAGCAGTTTTACACCTATCAGTTTGAAGTAGGGTTTGTAAAACCATGAACATTTTCAGTGGATTATGAAGTGCTTAAAATCCATGTAGGGAAACAGTGACTAGTTGCATTAATTGTTCCCTTAAATGTTGTTGAGTGAGACAGAGTGGGATGTAGAACAGACTGAGGCTCCATGCAGCACAGTGGGCAGAGGCATTTGAGGATACACAGAGCCCTCTGAATTCAGTTCACCTGTGATTAACAAGCAGGTAAATGCTTTGCACCCTCTAGAGCACTACTGAGAAGATGGAAGGCATAGAAGTCAGCATGTTTGTCTTTATGATGTGTGGTCCCAGACCTCACAAACTTATATTCCTGGGGGAGATAAACAATCAAACAGCCACAAAAATAAACATGATTGTAGGCTGTGGTAAGTTCATTAAAGGAAAAATAAAGAGCACAGTAGGGAGTCAAAAGAGGGGACACCATATAGATTGGGAGTATGGAGAGAGCTTCTCAGGAAGGTATTCATGTGGTTGTTTTGGGGGTGAAGAGAATAGAGTCAGGACAAATAGAGATAACAGTTTAAAATACTTTCAAAGAACTAGTTGTAAAATTGAAACAAAGTCTCACTTTTGTGTTTTCTGTATTTAGTTCCTTATGAGGAGAAGAAATCCAACTGTAGTCAAAACAGTAAGGAAAAGTTTTCTGAGATGGCATTCACATAGCTTGTAGTTATGGAATAGGACAGTTGAAATTATGAGTCCTGGAAGGAGTGGTTCTCCTGAGGTTTAGGGCATGAACCAGATCCTACAAAGTACTGTGATTCTTATGGCATAATCATTGATGTTGTTATTTTGTAATAGCTTGGGTATGAATAGTTTGAAGGTAGTTATTGACAAGAACTGGTGGGAGAACAAAATGAATGTAAACAGAGGGCTAGAGTCCTGGTAAAAATGATCATACAACATTGGGAATATCAGTCAAGTATTTGTTGTGCATCAGTCTGTGGTAGAGTCTATGTTTGAACTGCCTTGTGGGGAATATAGAGAAGACACTACTCTTTTGGGGTGGTGGAGGTACTGGGGATTGAATTCAGGGGCACTCAATCACTGAGCCACATCCCCAGGCCTATATTGTGTTTTATTTAGAGACAGGGTCTCACTGAGTTGCTTAGGGCCTCGCTAAGTTGCTGAGGCTGGCTTTGAACTCGTGATCCTCCTGACTCAGCCTCCCAAGCTGCTGGGATTACAGGCATGCGCCACCATGCCTGGCAGTACTACCTTTTTGTGTGTGTATGTGGTACTGGGGTTGAACCCAGGGCATTCTACCACTGAGCTACATTCCCCAGTCCTTTTTTATTTTTATTTTTCCCAGTTCTTTTTATTTTATTCTATTTGTTTGTTTGTTTGTTTGTTTTTGGTACCAGGGATTGAACCCAGGTACTTAACCACTGAGCCACATCCCCAGCTCTTTTTTGTATTTTATTTAGAGACAGGATCTCCTTGAGTTGTGTAGGGCCTCACTAAGTTGCTGAGGCTGGCTTTGAACTCATGATCCTTCTGCCTCAATCTCCTGAGCTGCTGGAATTATAGGTGTGCACCTCTGTGCCTGGCCCTTATTTTTTATTTTTGAGACAGGATCTTGCTAAGTTACTTAGGGACTTACTAAATTGCTGAGCTGAGCCTTGAATTTGCAATTCTCTTGGCTCAGCTTCCATAGTTGCTGGGATTATAAGCATGTACCACAAACCTAGTGAAAAGACTCCATTCTTTTTTATTTTTTGTGGAGGCTTAGAAGTTACTGGGGATTGAACTCAGGGGCACTTTACC
This sequence comes from Glaucomys volans, assembly GCA_020662805.1. NCBI lineage: Eukaryota > Metazoa > Chordata > Mammalia > Rodentia > Sciuridae > Glaucomys > Glaucomys volans. The sequence continues at coordinate 511,005 of JAJEJO010001513.1, forward strand.
ACTTTGCTATACTCCAAGCCCTTTTTATTTTTTACTCTTGAGACAGGCTCTTGCTAAGTTGCTTAGGGCTTTTCTAAATTGCTGAGGCTGGTTTTCAACTTGTGACCCTCCTGCCTCAGCCTTCTGAGTTGGAGTTAGGTTATAGGTGTGTGCCCCTGCACCCAGCTAAGACACTGTTCTTGATTTGAAATGGCTACAGTTTTCCAGAGGAGACTTAAAATTACAAATGTAAAACATTAAGTAATGGTAAAGAATATGGATTCTGGAGACAGAGTTGCTGGGCTGCCCCACTTAGTAGTTGTATGGCCTTAGGAAGGTTGTTTAACCTTTCTGGGCCTTAGCTTCATCTCCTGAAGAAAAAAAAAAGCGTAATAATAGTACCTGCTTCATATGGTTGTGATGAGGATTAAAATGAATAGATTCCTGTGCAGTGCTTAATACAACCCTGGCAGCTGAGTATGGTGGCCCATGCCTGTAATTCCAGCTTTTCAGGAGGCTAAGACAGGAGGATCACAAGTTCAAGGCCAGTTTGGGCAACCTGGTAAGAATCTGACTCAAAATAAAAAATAAAAAGTACTGGGGATGTAGCTTGGTGGTAGAGTGTTCCTGGGTTCAATCCACAATAGCAAAAATAAAACAAAATAATAAAGAAAAAAGCAGCCCCTGCATATGGTATTTTGAATGATGTTATTTTTATCAAAATACAGATCAACTTATAGTCAATGGCAAGTGAGCAAAAAATATTCTAGGCAGGGCTGGGGATGTAGCTCAGTGGTAGAATGCTTGCTTAACATATGCTGAGATCCTAGGTTCCATCCCCAACATTAAAAAAAAAATCCTAGGCATCCAGAAGAGAACCAGATGACTAGGGCTGTGTAAAACTTGATCTTCGAAGGTAGGTGGGATAAGAATGGGCAGAAAGTGCAGGGAGGTGGAATCACAATATTTAGGCTGGCTAATGTTTACCAATAGCTTGCTGTGAGCCAAGAAATGGATCACTATTTTCTGTGTTTGATCTCATTTAATTTTCCCAATTCCCAATTTCCACAAATAATGAAAAATTATTTTCATTTTATTGAGGCAGAAATAGGATTAAAAGAGTGGTTTGTCCAAGGTCATGGGAGGACTGGGATTTGAGCCCAAATAGGCTGACCTCAGAGCCTGAAGTTCTTAATTGCATTGTACTAGTCTTATTTAGAAATAAGGATAGCCCAGAGGTAGACATGTTCAAGACAGTCTTTAATTAAGGCTGGGTTATGTGGGAATTTGACTGCCAGGCCTAAGACTTGATCTGAGTAACCAGTTATCAAGCACACAAACTCTGGAGTAAACTGCATGAGTTGAATTCTTTTCTACATCTTGCCACCTCTGTATTCTTGGGCCAATTATTAATCTTCCTAGAGCTCTGTTTTTTTCAATTTAGAAAAGGGGGGATAATGTGTCTACCTGGGGTTTGTTATGAGAGTAAGAAATTGCACATAGATTACAGGTATCACTGAAGGCATTTACTTTTTGAACAAGGAAGAGGCTGAGTTTTTTGTTTGTTTGTTTGTTTTGTGGTGCTGGGGATTGAACCCAGGGCCTTGTGCATGTGAGGCAAGCACTCTACCCAACTGAGCTATATCCCCAGTCCGAGGTTGAGTTTTTATGTTTGGTTTTGTTTTTTAAGACTGGGTCTGTTGGAAAGACCATTTAGGAGATTTCTGTAATCAAACTTATAAGAAGTTGTAATAAGGACTGTAAAGACCTAGCCACGAGACACTACTATATGATGGGGGAAAGGGACCTTTGGCTCTTAATGGTAGAGTAGATTGTGGTGGTGACAGATTTGATGGCAGGGTTGTGCTAAATTCCTTCCACTGAAGGGGAGATTCATGGCACTGTTGAGTATAGGGCAGCAAAAAGAGAGATGTAGAAATGGTTAGATGTAAAGTTTGGTATGTCCTCACGTCTGATCTGAGAGGAGATTCATAATAGGCAGTTGGAATTAGGTGTTTGGAAGCAGAGACTCGGATTGAAAGTACATATTTGTCCAGAGTCATCTTTATAAAGAAAAGGGATAAGTAAATGAAAAACAGATGATAAGTAAATTTTGCTAGTAACTAGGAGGAAGAAGAGGACATGGCAGAGGAGACGTGAGTGAATGAAAGCCTGGAAGTGTGTCTGTACATAAGCTAAGGAAAGAAAATTCAAGAAAACATAGTCAGCACCAGAGTATATTGCAGAATTTTGAGATTATGGATTAGAGATCAATATGATCCTCTTGTCAAATACCTGATCCCAGTCATTTCATTGTTTTCCCAATTCTAGACTTCAATATTGTAATGAAGTAAAAGAGCCACAACAAAGCAATGTTCTGCCTCCCCAGCAGAACCAGCCATCACCATTTTTCTGTTTCCTTCCCATCTTTATTCATACATCTTTGTTGGGTGGGTTGTAATAGCCAAGATGCAGTTTTGTATTCACTTTTCCCTCTGCCCTCCCCTTTTTCTTTTTGGTATTGGGAATAGAACCCAGGGGTGCGTAACCACTGAGATACACTTCCAGTCCCTTGTTTTATTATATTATATTTAAAATTTTGAGACAGGGCCTTGCTAAGTTGCTGAGGCTGGCCTCAAACTTGAGATCCTCTTGCCTCAGCCTCCCGAGTCCCTGGGATTACAGATGTGTGCACCACCCCTGACTCTCCCCTCAAGTTTCTATAATTGTCACATTTTCAGAGACTGTCTAACCTGTTGGTGGACCCTAATATATTAGCTTGTAGGTCATTTAGGCTATTAAATATAATACTTCTGTTTATATATTCTTTATAAAATATTTTTAAATTGTTGATGGACTTTTATTTTATTCATTTCTTTATATGTGGTGCTGAGAATCGAACTCAGTGCCTCACATATGTGAGGCAAGTGCTCTACCACTGAGCTACAACCTCAGCCCCAATATATTCTTGTACATGGACTTTTCTTTCAGATTATTTTCTTTAGGTTAAATTAGAAGCTACTTAACTAGAGTTAAAAGAGATGAGAATCTTATTGACTCCTGATTTGATACCACGTGGTGTCCCAAAGCAGTTTCTTTATGAAGTTTATGCTGATTTGGACATCTGCAGCAATTTTTTTTTTTTTTCTTAGTCTAGTCAGATAAGTGGCACATTGCAACTGCAAGCTTACCTTTTTGTTTCTGTGTTTGGTGTATAATGGACCCCTGCAGAAACCAGGGACCATATTGGTATGAATCTTGTACTTGAAGCATTTAAATCTTTCTTTCTTAGGTCTTACCTGTTGTATCTTGGGTGTTTTCTAGCATCATTGCCTATCAGTCTCTCTCTTAAGCTACTTTGGTCACACTGACTTCTTTTCTATTCCTTGAACAGAAGAATTAAGTTCTCTCAGAGTAGTAGTACTTCTTCTGTCTGAAACTCTCATCGCCCAGATTTCTGAATAGAGTGCTCCATCTCCTCACTTAGACCTCTACACAGATATTGTCTTAACAGAAAAGTCCTTCCTGACTTCTTTATTTAAAATAGCAGCCCCTCTACCCTTTTTCCACTTACCCTCATTTTATTTCACTTTTTTACCTTTATTTTATTTTTCTTTAACGTACTTGTCATAACCTGAAAAATGACATGCATTTTTTCTGTTTTCTGGACCAGAACGTAAGTTTTATGAGTACAGGGTGTTTTTAACATTTGGTTAACGCATTCTTGGTCCAGTGGCTCTCAGATATTTGCTAAATGAATGAACTGTAGCTTTGCAAATGACTTGAGTTCATTACTTGCTCAGAGCATTAAACCAACCAAAGTTTAGAACTGGAAAGTTTCTTAAAAGTCATTTTTTTTTTCCAGTGCTGGGGATTGAACTCAGTGTCACTCTACCTCTGAGCTACATCCCCAGTCGTCCTTTTAATTTTTTTTATTTTGAGACAGGGTTTTGCTAAATTGCTGAGACTGGCCTCAAACTTGCCATCCTCCTGCCTCAGTCTCCAGAGTAATTGAAATTACAGACGTGTACCACAGCACCCAGCTTAAAGATCATCTTATTCTAGCCAATCTTTATTTAAACTGAAGTTCAAAGGGAGGCATCTTTTCATAAGTGTATACATCTTTTACTAGAAACACTTGAACCTGGCATACCAATAGTTTATACTATTTTACCTGGTAAATAATAAAGGAAGTGATTTTTATTTTTTGCTTATGTGTATTGTTAATGGGAAAGGAAGACAGATTTAAACCATGTGATCTGGTAAATTATGCTGTTATTTACAAGACTGGATTTTATATAAAAATCAGCAATTTAAGCTATGTGACCGCAGGTACTTTTTCACAGTTTTTTAAAAACCAAAGTGATATAACCCCAGGTATGCTTTTACAGCTTTTTAAAAATCAAAGTGGCCCTTATCTTTTTCCTGAGTCCTTGTATTCTGGTTGTCACACTCATTTAAGTAGAGTATTTACAAAGAGATAGATTAAGCTGCGTCTGTAGGTCTGAGCTGCTCTTTAACTGTAGCCTCATCAGGGGATTTTGCCTCTTGGGTGATATCACACCATTTCTGGATCTGGATGATTTGCTTTGTAGTTGAGTTCTTGGACTGCAAGAATCAGAAGTTCTTTTGTGCTACATCAACTCAGGAGTGTAGTTATAAGTGATGAAGGAAGTTTAGGAACAGGAGCTGTAATAGAACCGCTGGTGTCATGGAGGTTGTGTTAGGGGGTGACAGGCTGCAGGTATTTGAACAGAGGAAGCTACGAATTTTCCAGTGTAATGTTCTGCCATTATCAAGACTTGAGTCATATTTTTTCATATTTCTAGTTGATTCCCAGAGAGAGGAAATTTGATTGGTCTAGTTCATATTTTAATACCTAGCTATAAAATTGGTCACCTAATGATAGAGCCCCGGATTCTTTGCTTAATAAAAGAAAAGCTTAGTTCTGCTTCCTTGAGCATGGGGCTGTCAGTGTGACAGCTAGGAAGATAAGTTGGGCATGACAAACTTGATATTAGAAATGTTTAGCATAACCTCCCTCCCTTCCCTCTTTAGCTCTTAGAAGAATGTCCCATGTCCTGAGTTGCTATCACAGAGCTATCAAAAAATATCTGTCTATCCTGAACCTTCTAATCCTGGTCCTGTGCTGAGCAGCTGCTCCTTATATTGCTATAGTCTAACTTCTCATGGGGGAACAGAGAATGTGGGGCCAAGGACAGGAGCTGGCAACTCCTGGGCAGTGAGCACAGCTGCACTACCACTGTTGGCAGAGGCATCTGGGCACAGGCAAGGACAATAGCCAGCTGCAGATGTTGGACAGGAGATTGGCCATGTGGCTCTGGAACTGTCTTCAGAAGTCAGTGATGCTGACAGTGGAATAGAGGAGGCTGTCATTTAGCTTCTTTGGGCAGCTAGTGTTTGTTTTGGCAGTCTGGGCTTATAGGGTCCAGGTGCACAGCCATGTGTGCAGGAATTGTCACAGGCATCCAGTTTTATGCAAGAGTGACCCAGGCCTTGCACGCTGATGATCCCCTTCCACTTCACTTAAGTGCGTACTACTGAGAGGCTGTTTCAGCTGGTGATCGTGTACTTCCTCTGCACTAGCCGGTCTGGCTTGCCTGCCTGTCCTTGTGACCAAGCATGCAGTTGTGTAAGTTTATATAATACCAACATGGTTTGTGAATCTGGCAGAAGGCAGGCCACGTGGGATTCAGTTTGACTTTGAGCCAACCAGCTTAAGAAATCCTACTTGAGGGACAAGAAAGAGGACTCTACTTTAAATGTGCAATAACAGGTCATTGTGTAGCTTTGAAATCTGGCTTTGAAAAGGAAAGTTTTAAAATTGCACATTTTTTCCCTTGTAGTATTATTTGAATGGAAATAAGTCAGTGTTATTTTAGGCCCAGATTCCAAGTTTTTCCACCTTCTGAGTTACATAAAATGATCAGTTGGGAAGCCAGGGATTTTAGTATGTACTTAACCTTTTGTAGTTTGTAATCTTTTGAGTAATATTCCTTTTTTCTTTTTAAATACAGGTCCTGGTGTTTAGTGCTCACACTTTTTGGTGAATTATGAATTTAAAATGTTTTAATATTTTACTTGGTTATAGTTTGCATTCCAAGAAAAGGTTTTCTTGCAAAAATGTGAAAATTGCACTGTGTAGTAGCAAGGGTGGGCTCTTTGTCTTGTTCTGTTTTGACAGATGGAGCAGCATCTATTTTTTCTTTTAAAATCTTAGCACACTCTTCTTCATTTAAATTGTTTTACTGGACGCTCATGTTTTTCAGCATAGTATTGAAAATGAACTTTAAAATTAGTCTTAGTTTTAGGAACTATACAGAAAGAAGGCATTAGAAATAGACAGGCCACAAGGACAAAGCTTGAGCAGCTACGTAAGTGACAGAAACAGCTTGTCCAAAGTTACAGCAGTATATATTATTCTGTGCCCGGGCAGAGGTGCTGGGAAGGGGCAGATGCTTGTGAAGTTTAGAGAAGTTGTAACTACTCTGATGAGGACTTTCTTTGGAAGAGGGTAGATTTCAAAAACTAAAATGAAAGGTGTAAATTTGGCAGGCTTAGGCAGAGAGGCTGTTTTAGCTGTGGTCAAGACATGCTGGAAGAAATTTTATAGAACTAAGGCTAGGGGCAAATATGACCAAGAAAGGATATGTTAATTGAAAGAGTCAGACTGGGAAGCTGGTTAGAAGGATTTGATAAAAGTTTTTGAAAGTTGAGAGCAGACCTGAGTTGTCTTTTAAAATAGAATGGATGACTTTAGTCTTGAGAAGAAGAAACTAGCACAGAGAAAACTCATTGGCAGCAGCATCAAGAACTGATCAGAAGGAATGTTAAAGTCCAGGGAAGAGAAGAAATTAGACTATCAAAGCTTAGGCAGTCAGCTGAGGCTGTAGCTCAGTGGCAGAGCGCTTGCATAGCACATGTGAGGCACCGAGTTCCTTAGCACCACATAAAAATAAACAAAGTAAAGGCATTCTGTCCATCTACAACTACAAAAAAAAATTTTTTTAAAGAAAGCTCAGGCAGTGTATGAACAGGCCATAATGAAGTTTCATCTATTTGTAGGGAGTGTCTGCTGGATTAAAACAGAATTCCCCAGTCTTCTGAAGCCACATGAGGGAGAGCAACAAGCAGTGGGATAAGAGCTAGGTTTGTGGACACAAACATTGGCACCAATAGTTACTTGCTAAGTGACATTGAGCAAGTAGTTTAATCTCTGAACCTCAGTTTACTCATCTGAGTTAATATTTCTCATTAGGTTAGTCAGAGGATTATGTAAGATAGTTCACATAAGCACCAACACAGTATTAGACTATTAGGTGTTAAAAAAATATATTAGTATCCTTCCCCCTGATGAAAATGTAATGCTCAGTAATAATAAAATTGTCCAACTAGTTTGACAAGTTCCCTTCCACACCCCCAGTCTGGTCTCAGTTTTCCTTGATCAGGTGCTTGTTAGAACTGACTGTGACTAGAATTGATAGATTGGCAGACTTCACAAGGACCTCTTTATATAGAGAATGTGTGATTTTGTAAACAGAATGGATTTTAAGCCCAAATGCTCCAGGTCACTGCCCTGGACTGCAGAACTTCACTAAGAACACAGGAAGTAGATTGCTAATTTTCATCTTCGAGGTACTTCTATTTAGCCAGCTTGTTTTCTTATTCATTCTCAACTATCTCCATCCCTGCTCACTAAGCACCAAGCCCATAAAGAAGCAGTTATTAGTGTAACAGAAAACACAAATCAGGTTAGAACCAAAAGGGTAGCATCTTAACCCTATTTAGTGTTTATTCTGACTCCAAGGGGAGTATTTAGGAATCCATGGACAGTATTCTATTTGCACAGCCATTTCTACATTTCACTTAAGCTTATTTCTTTCCTGGGAATTCCTTCTTCATGTTTTCACCCATGTATATCATTAAGGTCTGGCCAGCTATCCTAGCACGTACAGACTTTCTTGATTTCTTTATTTATGTCTTATTCACTGAAAGTAATTTCTCTGTGAAGTTCAATTTTTTTTCAAAGCTGGAATTGAACCCAGGGCCAACCAGTATACTAGGCAAGTGCTTTATCACTGAGCAAAACCCCAGCCCTAGACCCTGCACCCAATAGAAGACAGGGTAGGCCCAAGTCTTCATCATGTTGGCTTAGGATCAGACTTCCTTAACAAGACTTCCAAAGCACAAGAAATCAAAGCAAGAATCAATAAATGGGATGGACTCCAACTAAAAGCTTTTTCTCACAAAGGATACAATCAGCAAAGCGAAAAGAAAGCCTACAGAGTAGGAGAAAATCTTTTCCACACCCACTTCAGATACAGCACTAATCTCCAAAATTTATAAAGAACTTAAAAAACTTTACACCAAAAATACAAAGAACCCAATCAACAAATGGGCCAAGGGTCTGGACAGACACTTTAAAGTTCGACTTTTAAAAGTATGTTTTGAAAAATAATTCCTAGGCCAGATACAGTGGCACCTGCCTGTAATCCCAGCTACTCAAGAGCCTGGGGCAGGAGAATTGCAAGTTTGAAGCCAGCTTCAGCTATTTATCAAGGCCTTAAGCAAATTATCAAGACCCTTCCTCAAAATAAAAATGTCTGGGGATGAAGCTCAGTGATAAAGTGCAACTGGATTCGATCCCCAGTATTCCTTCCACAGAAAAAAAAGAAACAAAAAAAATAATTTATCCATGTCTTATTTACTGAAAGTAATCTTACTGTGAAGTTCAACTTTTAAAAACATATTTTAAAAAATAATTCTTAGGTGGTACACATCTATAATCCTAGCTACTCGGGAAATTGGGGCGAGAAGATTGTAAATTTGAAGACAGCTTCAGCAATTTAGCAAGACTCTCAGCAACTTAGATCCTGTCTCAAAATAAAAAATAAAAAGGACTGGGGATGAAGCCTAGTGATGGAGTACCCATAGGTTTAATCCTTAGTACCTCCTCCAACAACAACAACAACAATAATAATAATTCTTAAGATTTTTAATGCAATATTCCTAGATTAGTGGTCTTTGTGTACCTATTCCTCATGACCTTCTTGTACTAGCATATACATTCCTTGAGAACAAGGGTCTGTTCCTGTCTATTTTTTCCCTGCATTCCCTTAGGCACATAATAAGAGTTTAATACATCTTAGAGATCAGGTGTTCTCCCCAGGAGGAAAATGAGTAAGAGAATTAGTTTATAGACCTACAGTGCTCTCTTGGCATCAGGCAGGGGATTGGTGAGCTGATTATTTACTCCTAGTTCTATGCCCTAACCCACGAACTCTCTTCAGTGTTCTCCAAGTGAACCAACCTTTGGGCCTTTCCATGCCATGCCCTGTTTTTTTCCTGAACTTGGAATTCCCTTACTTCCTGGAAAGTAATCATTCCCCAACTTTGATATGGCCTTTGTGCTATGACTTTATATCTACTCCATTTGTTTTCTACTAGTGTTTGTAGGACATACCCCTAATATATGTTATTAGTTATTTATTTACAGGTTGAATTTTTCTAGGACAGAGTTTTTCTTTGGCTTGTTCATCTTTGTAGCTTCAGTGCCTAGCATCCTGCCTTGTACTTCCCAAATATTTTTGGTTCTTTTGAATTGAATCCAAAAAGAAATCTCCTGAAGCAAAACCAGGTAAGTCCTCTGACTTGAAAGCCAAGGTCAGAAAGAATGTTTGGAACAGACTGTGCCAAAAAGTCTGAACTCAGGCAGCTCTAGCTGGCGAGGTGTCCTTCAGGTCTCTCTAGGAAGGTCATTTGTAATTAGGGAGCCTAGACTTTGTGAGATGAGAGAGCTCTCTGCCTGTCCAGGCCAGCCATGGACCTTTCCTTCTAGGGCTGGTCTCTCTTGCTTAGAAACCAGCCATCCCTTGGTCTGTTGCCATTTCATGAATGCAGCCAGGTTACAGCCCCATAAGCTGGAATTGTTTTCCCATTTGTAGTTGTTACTTGAAACATAAATCACCAATAGTATTTGTTGACTTTAAGAACTACTAGGTCTTTTTTTTTAATCAAATACCTTTTTTATAGAGTAAGGAAATATATTACCTTCTTTTCCTGAAAGGCTTTGTAGTTTTATTACATTATTTCACTAATTTTCACTTTGAAGAATTTCAGACTTACAAAGAAGTTGTAAAAATAGTGAATACCTATATAGAAAGCACCTTATTCCAGATTCACCAGTTGTTAGCATTTTCCATATTTGCTTTCTCTTTATTCGTTTTCTCGGTGACCCATTTAAGAGTAAGTTGTAAATGTCAAGATTCCTCACTCCTAAATACTTCAGCATGTCTTATGAGAACAAAACTATCCAGATTGTTCCAGTAATGTCCTTTAGCACTGTTAAAAAAAAATCCAAGATCCAAAGGCTAGCCTTTCAGTTAGTTGCTTGTTGTATCTTTATAATCTTTAATTTGGACAGATCCCTCATTTTTTGTCTTTTATATCATTTGAAATGTCCATGCCACTGTTTTATAGAATATCCTTTCATTTAGAATTGTCTGATTGTTTCCTCATAAGGAGATTCAGGTCAAACAGTGACAGCAGGAATACTCCCCAGATCAGGCTGCATTGAAAGCAGTGCAGGAGCCACCTGGTGTGTCAGTTCGCCTATTATTGGTGATATTAAATTTGATCATATAGTTATGGTGGTGTCTGCCACATTTTTCATTGTAAAACTCTGTACTCTCTTTGTAAGTGCTGGTTTATCTGTGAAATGATACTTTGAGATTGTATGAATATCTTGTTTTCTCCCCTTAAATCCACCCAATTTGTTTTTCCTTTTTATTGGTGCATTGTAATTATGCATAACATTGTGATTCATTGTTGCATATTTATACATGCACACAATATAACAGTATAATTTGGTCAATTTCATTCCCCTTTTCCTTTCCTCCTCACCACCCCAATGGTTTTAGAATCCACTTAAGCTTCTTGGACTGGAGCTGGACATGGTGGTGCACACCTGTAATCCCAGTGGATCCAGCAGCTGAGGCAGGAGGATCATGAGCTCAAAGCCAGCCTCAGCAAAAGCAAGCTACTAAGCAACTCAGTGAGACTCTCTGTCTCTAAATAAAAATATAAAAATAGGGCTGGGGATGTGACTCAGTGGTTGAGTTCCCCTGAGTTCAATCCCAGGTACCCTCCCCCCAAAAAAGAAAACGATTCTTGGGCTGGAGATACTATGGGTCAAATGTGGAGTACATGCTTAGCATGCCCCAGGGCCTTGGGATCTGCTCTTTAACTTCCTGAAGAGCCTTCATTTTAAATGTACAACTTAAGAATTGAAAACCAACAAGCAACTTTGCTCAAAAAAAATTTGATTGACCTAAATACAACTAAATCAAGCCTCCCTTGGTTATTTTGAAATTCATGATTTCAACTTTTCATTATATAGCTTTTGTGGATTTTGGAGCAATTAAATCTAAATAGGAGTTAGATTGTAGGACTAAAGTACTTCTAATACTGTCAAATGGTCATTGTCACAAGAGCATTTTAAAGGCAAGTCCTTTTTTGTGATATTGAAATTTTATCTAGCCATTGTTTAGGTGAGACAGTATAAATTAATGGATAAGAGTGAGGTCTCTGGACCCTGACCTAGGTTTAACCCCAAATTCAGTCCCTAGGTTTTAATCAGAGAAGTTCCTTAACCTCTTAGAGCTTGAATTTCCTCATCTATAAAATGATAATAATAACAACTATATTTACCTCATTGTTATTGTGAGGTGAAATGAGCTAACACATGTAATATGTTTATTAGCAAAGTGCCTAGAACATTGTGAGCACTTAGTACCTGATATATGTGGTAGTAAAGTTGGTGGTGATTGCTATTTGTGCTATGGATCAAATATTTTAAAAAATTATAACATGAAAAATTATGTTAAGAACTCAGGAAGCTTTTTTTTTTTTGAAAGGTGGCCAAGAACATTTTAGAGGTGGTTATTCTTAATGAGTTTTCAGGTATTAAGAGAAAAAAACTTTTAATTAAATTTACTCTTCAAAAACATGGCCAAATAAAATGGAATTATCCTAATTAAGTTCTTTACCCCAACTTTCCTGTGCCTTTTCCTCCAGTAAAATTGTACTTGTCAATCATTCTCATCCCAAAGTCCCTCGCTGTTTACCCTTTTTCCTCCTACCTATTTGGCACCAGTGAGAAAACAAGGAATTTCCTGCCATCCATTCTGTCTGTAAACCCAGGGTCATGATATTGATAGTGGGCAAGAGATCCTCCTGTTCCCTCTAAAACCCACGTCTCCTCCTACAGATTGTTCCTGGGCTGAGGGCCTCCCACAGCTCACCACATCTCTGAAACCCCTACACACTCCTCAGGTCACTATGTCTGAAAATGAAGGAGGTTTATAATCCTGTTATCTGTTACTGCCTCAGAATACAAGGGAGAATAGAGGGAGATGATAAGTTTTTGGCCAAGTGTTCTATTTTGTTTTTTATGCCTTCCAAACTAATGGAACAACCTACCATCAAAACAACCATGAGAGAAGCTCTATTTATGGTCATAATTGACTTTCAAAGAATATATTTAAATTAGCAAATAATACTACACCTGACAATTCTCTCTTGGTAGAAATGGCTCGCAATATGTGAAAGCAGATATTCAGTCACCTTATTGTTTGTGATAACATTCAGCATATCTTAGGTAACTTTAATTAGGACTTTTCTTCAGTATCTAGGTTACTTCCCTTAACTCACCAAACACTTGTAAAGGGAAATAGAAAGTGCATATTATTAGTTTGAATTCTAATTTTTATAATGAGACCATATGCAGTAACAATTTGAATTTTACTTATCACACCAATAATTGAAAATGCTGAAAATGAAAAATGAATGCTTGCAGGACCCCCTATTTCATAAAGCATCTTTACATAGATTATCTTACAACCTACATTTCTGTAAAATAATCAGGAGAAATACTTAGTTTCTTCATTTTATAGAGAAAAGAACCTGAAACTCAGAAATGTTAAATTAATATTCAAGGTCATAGTTCTTTTTCTTTTCTTTTTTTGTCAGCACTGGGGATTAAACTCAGAGCCTCTCATACACTAGGCAAGCACTCTACCACTGAACTAAATCCCCAGTTCTTTTGTTTTGTTTTATTTCAGTTCATTTCATTTTATTTCATTTTATGACAGGGTCTTACTAAATTGTCTAGGCCCACCCTGAAGTTGAGACCCTCCTCTTCAGCCTCCCAGGCAGTTGGAATTACAGGCATGTGCCCCCATACCCTGCTTCAAGTTCATGGTACTTCCACTTACTGGATGACCTCAAACAAGCCACTTGATTCTCTGAGCAATTTCCTAAACTGTAAAACAATTAAAATAGTGTCTACTTCGTATGGTGTGTGTGAAGATTAAATGAGTTAATATACACAAGGCACTTAGGTCAGTGCCTGGTGTAAACACTCAATAAATGTTAGCTGTTATTACCACATAGCTAGTAAATGTTAGGACTTGTACCTAAATTCAGACCTCCTGACTCCTGATCCAGGACTCTTCTTAGTACTGTGTGGAATTTACTTTTTAGTAAATCATTGATTTAATTTTTACCTCACATTGACCTTGTTATTCTTGAAGGTATCCTTTTCTCCTTTATTTACTTTGACCTTATGGGTTTGAAGAATTCTTTCTTCCTGAGTTTAAAAAATTCTCTAATTTCTTTTGTCATTGTGGCTTGACCTTGAGCTATCAGGCATTTTAGTTAGACAAGGTTTTCATGGATGACTTTGGGTATTTCTGGGGAATTTTGTTTTGGTTGAAAGGCCAGAGATAGGAAGAAAAGTCAAAGGAAATTATTGGAATACAGCTTAGAAGGGTATTCAGCCACATCCCTTATCTGTGGTCCTAACATATTATCAATATAGAGAGTGGCATGTTGCTGACTTTGGAAAAGATGATTGTTTTGACACAAAATCATTTGTTGTAAAAGAACCATCCTAAAGAAATTGGTAAAAACTGTGATGGACTTTTTCCCTGCAAAAGGTGAAAAAGTTGTTTGTAGGTCTTTTCTCTTTGTATAATATTTGTCACAGGCTTTCACTTATGAGTCATAGTTGTTTTTACTTGTCTACTGCCAATGTAGACATCTATGGCTATGAGATAGGTCTCCATGAAAATCATTTTGCTTTTGTGGTAACTACTCAGGTTCTGTGAGCATGCCCTATCCCCAGGCACACACCCCCTTTTTTTTATTTGGTGGTACTAGAGATTGAACCCAGGGGCACTATACTACTCAAATACACCCTTTCCCCCTTATTATGTTTTATTTTGAGATGGAGTCTTGCTAAGTTACCAGGGTTGGCCTGGAACTTGCAATCCTCCTGCCTCAGCATCTCCAGTTGCTGGGATTATAGGCATGTGTTGCCACACTTGGCTGCCAGGCCTCATTGATATGACTGTGCATGATGCCAGGCCTTTTTGATTTGACTGTGTATGATCTGTCCAAGGCTAGGATGCCCAATATGCTTCTTTATGACCTTTGTGGAAGATCTTGTACTAGAATTTAGTCTGGTATGGTAGGAGGTTTGAAGGAACTTTCAAGACCTCCTTTTTGTGATATTTGCATTTTTAACTCACTCATTTCTAATATTCTCTTTGACATGTAGAATTAATGTTCTCATATTAAATGAAAACACTGAATTTCTAATAGAGTCCCCAGGAATTATTGATAGTTTGATACTGTTTGCAAAAGAGAGAATATAAAAAAATGATGTATTATCTTTTCTGTTTTTTCAGTTAGGTTTTATTTTTCCTGCCTAGTCACCTACTGAATCTTTTGACCCAGCTAGCTTGGGAACAAAGTCCAGAAAACAGCTCTAGGTCCTAACACCCAGGCAGCCTCTTTGTTGCAGTTGCTGGCCCACCCATTCAACTTGGTGCCTTCTCCTGTGTGCTGGCTTCTGCCTGTTACACTGGCCACTTCTTGGTGTGCTGTGCAGTAGCTCATCTTTTTCCTATTGTGCTTGCCTGCATGCTCTCCATAATGGATGGAGGTTGGAGAAAAGTATTAAAAAAAAGGACCACCAGCCATTACCAGTGCTGTTGTCTTTATGTGACAGGATATTTATTACCTGCCCAGGACTTAATAGAACTTTGATTCATTATTGACTATGAATTAAAAATCTTTGTCTGATATATATGAATCTTCTGTATATTGGAGCGCTTATCCTTCTCCACCATTTACATTGTTCCAGCACACAAAGCACCAGCAAACAGTATTGGTGATGATTTCCTTTGAGGTCAGTAGCAGGACTCAGAGTTGGGGTGACAGCTGAGAGATTTAGCAAAGCTATGAGGGTTGTAAAGAGGATGAATAGTTGAGTACTCAGGCTTAGACTTGCTCATGACAGGCCTTTGCTCAGCTGCCATTCATGAATGCCATCGTGGCAACAAGTGTCAGAGTTGGTCCCCCGAACATCTGTTGTTCTCTTTGAAGTCTTTGCCGATTCTCCCAAATCAGAGTCCTCACTTAGGGCTCCTGTGGTACTCCCCACAACCCCTTATCTCCCTCAGCTTTGTAGTCATCGTTAATTATCCAAATGTCTGCTTATTCTGCTACGTAAGTCTCTTGACAGCAGGAGTCTGGTCTTACTCATTTCAGTGTTCTCATAATGCATAGACTGTGTCCCACTTGTAATAATTACTCAATTAATCTTAATTAAACTGTCAGTAGGGTGACTATAGTTCACAATGAGTTATTTATTTTTATTGGTGCTGGGGATTAAACCACAGCCTCTTACATGTAGGCATGTGCTCTACCACTGAGTAATATCCTCAGCCCTATATATTTTATAAAGAACTAGAAGAGAGGAGTTTAAAGGTTCCCAACACAAAGAAGTCATAACTATTTTAAGGAGAGAGAAATGCTCATTACCTGGATTTGATCATTACACATTATACATATGTATCAACTTATCACACTATGCCCCATAAATATGCACAATTATTATGGGTCAATTAAAGAATACATTTTTAAAAGCTGACTGTGTCAGGGGAAATCCTGTGATTAATGTTCATGTTTCTAAATAGTATATTATGCTAGGAAGATAACCCTAAGAAAAGCAGCAGTAGCAGCAACAGTAACATGTAAAAAACAACTTTGTTGAGGTGTAATTCATATACCATACAGTTGACCAATTGAATATGTATAGTTCATTGTTTTTCAGTATGTCCACAGAGTTGTACAACCATCACCACAGTTCATTTTAGAGACATTTTATCATTCCCAAATTGTGTCTATTCCCTCTAGCCCCACAGTTACAGGTACCACTGATCAATTATTTGTCTTGATTTGCCTGTTCTGGCAGATATTTTGTGTCTGGCTTCTTTCAGTTAGTGTAATGTTTTCAAGGCTCATCCCAGTTATATCCTATAGCTTGGTGGAAATTGGAGGCAAGTGATGCTTATTTCCTGGCTGCTTGTTGTGGCCCATGCCCATGATGAATCTACTTGCCCTCATTAATCATGACAAGACCTAGTTAGAAGAAATTCCATGGAGGTATTCTGAACTTGCTCCCTTGAGTAATTATGAGAGTTAAACAAGCTAATGTCAGAACACACAGCTAGCTCAGTCAGGCAAGTTTAAGCAAGGTAATGTCAGGCACACCTAGCACAGTGCTGGCACATGAGGGTCTCAAGTCTCTTTGCCCCACTTGAACGTCTTAGATTTTAGTAAAACTCTGTCAAAATGAAGCAACAGATCATTTTTCACGGGTACTTTGAGTTTGATTTACTGATTCCTCCCTGTCCTTTTGTTTTTGTTCTCCCCAAGGCTATGCATTTCTGCTCTTCCAGGAGGAGAGCTCAGTACAAGCTTTGATAGATGCCTGCCTAGAAGAAGATGGGAAACTCTACCTATGTGTGTCAAGCCCCACCATCAAGGATAAACCAGTGAGTAATATGCAGCGAGCTGGTGCTTTTCCAGAGCATGTATGCAATTGCAATAACTGACCTCCTCTTCCTTATATCAGGAATGCTAGTAACTGGGATTCTCTTACGTGGGTTGACCTTGCTGTGCAGTAGAGCTGGACTATTGTTGGTGATGGGAAGCTAATTACAAATTGTTCAGGATTTCATGTTATACTTTTGGGACCACATGTAAAAGTACATTTTCTTGTCATCTACTTAACAGCTCTGATAAACTAATTCCTATTTAAAAACTCTGAATCAGGATGAATAATGCTCTTAATGGTTTTTACAACTGGTTTCTGTCATTAATTCAGATCAAGGACAGGATTAATTTGCTTCAAAAATATCATAATTGTTATTGTTTATGAGCCTTTGAATGTAAGGCTTTGTGTGGAGTGATACCCATAACTGGCTAAATAGCACTTTCTGGGTCAGGAGCTTACACTCTAAAAAGGAGGAGAGGGAAAGGATGGAGAATATGGAGCTGAAGCTATAAATAAATGTGTAAATACAGAATTTGTGGTTAAGAGACTGTGGCTCTCGAGCCAGGGTGAGTAAATCATTAGGTGAAGAAGGTACCAGTGGAGAAAGGAGGACCATGTTCAAAACAGAAGAAAAGAGTTTGGTTAATGTAGCAGATCCTTGGGAAATAGACAGGGGAAAGAGTAGGGTCAAGGGTTGTGCTAGGAGTTGGAAACAGAGTAAAAATAGCAATACAGAGTGGGCAAGAGGGTGAAGCTACATATCACTGTAAACTTGCATCATAGATATAAGGCTTGCTTGGCAGCTCAGTATATTCTCAGACATGTGTCTGGGGAAAGAGTTGGGTTTCGACCTTGAAGTTCCCAGTTTGAGTCTTGACTCTATCATTTGAGTATCTGTTTGACTCAGAATAAGTCATCCGATCCTTGCTGAATTATAGTTTCCTCAGTTAGTACATAGGAAGAACAATCATTCTTCTCTGGGTTTTTCAGAGACTCAGGTAAGAGGAAAATGAATGTGAGAACATTTGGTTAAGGTCAGGTACTTTGTGCAGATGTAAATGGATATTGTTATTGGTCCTATATCATGATCTGTGATTCAGGAGACCAAGGTTAGAGTCCAGCTACATGGTCGCACCTTTTGAGAAGAATAGGGTTTACAAAAGTTCATGAAATAATAATGTTGAGAGTTGGCCACCTATAAAGGGGAGAATGCAATGTATAAAGCAGAAGAGGGAATTACTGAATAATGGGGATATTGAGTTTTAGCAGGGTGATTAAGGCCAGAAAAGAAAAGGATTTTAGCCAGTGGGAAAGTGCCACTGTAATTTCCAATTTCTGGGACCACTGTGAGATTTTTTTGATAACAACAGGGACAGTGTTGGATAGGATAGCTATACAGGTGGAGAAACAGTAAGTGGGAAAAAGAGTAGGGAGCCTTTGTTAACTTTGATCTTTAAACAGTCTGGAGGAGTTGCATATGATGTGGGAAATGTGAGGACTGACCAGAATGGAGTGTGTAGTATTTCATCTGAATAAATAATAAAGCCCAAATAACTTCTTTCTCTTTGGAGTAATGTGAAATTAGAAAGTCTGTGCCAAATTTGACAGTCTCAGATGTATGAGAGGTAAATAGTCAACCTCCAGTGAGCTTCTGCCACTGGTGGAAGGGAAGTGGGAATAAAGTAGGAAGGGTTAAGATAGAATTGGTCATGCACAATTAGGAGAGGATTAGAAATGTATTTTATGTTAAAAAAAGACAAAGACATGAAGGTACACATTGTGGTAATTACGTCCACAGTAGGGAAGAAGCTGTTAAATTGAGGTGAAGAAATTGGAAATGAGCAGGCAGGGCTTATGTGCCTTGGATGGGTCATGTCACTGGCTCTGTAGGGGAAGGAGAACAATATGCCTTAGAATTTCTCACCTGGACAGGACTCTCTTGAGAAGGGAGCAAGCTGTGATGGTTGCAGATGAAGGTGGTGGGAGTCAGTGCCATTGCTGCTGAATGTTTTCACTCTAAACACACGTATTACCCTTAGTTTGAAGGACTTTTTAAGATAATTAGTGTAATTATCTGTTTTGGAAATGTTTATGGGGAAACTAACTTTCATTGTTTGTGTGTCTGCAAATTTCTGCCTTATTGCAGTTTTCGTTTTCTGAGCTCAAGTGAAACAGTTTTATTGGAGCTAGGTGAATTCTCAATGGTGACTGCCAATCGCATATTTCTTAGATCTGGGCATACTCAGAATTTCCAGCAGAAATAATTTCAATAAAATTTAGGATGGGAAAAAAGTCTCCAAACACCTATAATTTTAACAACCTGAATCCCATTTTTGTTCCAGCTCTTTTGGTTCCATTTTTGAAATCTCCTTGACTTTAGCACTCACCACATTCACCACTCCAAGACTCCTTTGGTCACACATCCCTTCCCAGGTTGTGGTACATTCTACTTCGTTGTTAATGATCCCACAGAAAGTGAGATCTGGGTTGAACTTTTAGGAGTACATGAGGACCTTGGAGGAAACTATTTCCAAGGCAAATTCAACCTTTTGAGCTCATTCACTAAACTTTTTGAGCAATGGCTCTTTCTTTGTTCCTTTAACTTAGCTTGGCTAGCCTTCATTTGCTAGCTTCCAGGATCCCAATGCCCTCATTCTGACCCTTCTTGGATTTCTCCTTGGAAATACATCATGTTCCAAAATGGCCTAAAGATTTTCTACCCTTTGTCCTTCTGCCTTGCTGTTTCTCCTCAAATCACACTCCCATTCTCTTCAAGTGGGTCAGATTAATCAGATTGTTTCCCTAATGTAGAATGTGATTGCAAAGTCCCTTCTAACTTATCTTTTCCAGAATCATGTTTGGTTTTTTTTTTTAACTCAAATGAATCCCAAATTGATGAATTTTAAGTTGTATTTGGGAGCTATTTTTGGTCAGTGATTACCTTCCATTAAATGGCTCTAATCAGACTATCCCATGTATAGGTCTGATCCTAAAAGTTGTCAAAAGGAACTGTATTTGTGGCCTGGTTAATTAACTTTTCAGTCCCAAAGAATGGGAAGATAAATTGGCAAGAGCAGGCTCTATTGCAAAACTTGTAGGTATATGCCTTTTTTCACTCCTTCGGTGAGAGGAGTTCTACAGGACAGGTTGTCCCAGGCATCCCAGAGGACAGCTGTGTCTGCATACTTCCAGTAAAGCAGACGTTGTACACAGTGGTCCCTCTCATTAAGGAGATTCTACTTTTTGAATGTATAATAGATGAACCTGAAGGTTCAAGACAGCAAACTGATAGAGCAAGAGATCTAGAAGAGTTTAGCAGAGTTAAGGGCTGAAAAATAGTAAGCTTGAGAAGACAAAGGAGCTGCTAATGATTCTTAACCTGCTTGAACACTTTGGTAAGAGATGTGGGATGGCATACACTTTGAAAGGAGTATCAGTGAAGGTTTCTGCTTCCTCATCA
Source organism: Glaucomys volans (assembly GCA_020662805.1). NCBI lineage: Eukaryota > Metazoa > Chordata > Mammalia > Rodentia > Sciuridae > Glaucomys > Glaucomys volans. The sequence continues at coordinate 531,371 of JAJEJO010001513.1, forward strand.
CAATCTATAGCACAATCACAGTCTCTATATCCTGAAATATGACAGATTGATTTTGCTATATATTTAAAAACTGGATTACTAAATTGAAGTGTGTTTATGTAGGTTACTTCTTTAGGTTATAGCTCAGGAAGCATGGCCATCCACTTAAAACTTGAAAAAAACTAAAAAGAATAGGGAAGTAAGGAAGCTGGAAATAGAGGCTGGTTTAATTTTTCAGTTTTTTATTCTATCCAGTCTATCGTTCTGGTCTCTCTTGCTCCTACTTATACATACATCAGGGAGATTACTAGTACTTTTAATCATTCCTCCTTAGTTATTAAAACAATTCAGTTCCTTTTCCCTGAGAATTAAGACCTTCCCAGTTTATCTTCGAAATTATCTAACCTTTTTCTGCTTTCCTTCAAACCCTATAGTCAATCAAAATGAAATATTTCTACTCCTATCTCAAATTCTAAAGCCTACCCTAATTTCAAGACCCCCCTTAAATGCCAACTCTTTCATGACTCCTTCCTTGATTATTACACTGTCTGTAGGAAAGCATTCCTATTATGATAGCTGTCTCCAAGCCTGCATAGAGCCATCTTTTTTGAATAATATGCCTTCCTTCAAACCATGTTTGAGTGATTACTGAGGTTAAGGCAGAATACTGGTTACTATGAATCAGAACTTACATGAACCAACATAAAAATCTGTGTTCAAAGAGTTATTAGTTTAACAAGTAGATAAAACATGTATATAAACATAGAAAGTATTTACTGACCCTGGCATGTGTTCTCAAATACTTGTTAAATTAAGAAAAATGACAAAAATGAAAATATGATATACCTTGTAAACTTTGAACAATTCATGTATGCCTACAGTGATGAAAGAAAACTTCCTAGCTAAAGTGACATTTGAACTAGGTCTTGAAGGATGAGGAGAATTTGGAGTTGCCAGGACAGGGGTGGATGTGTGGGGAATAAACATGTTAGGGTAAGACAACAGCATAAACACAGAAATGGGAATTCTTAAGACATTAGGGGTGGATGTATAGGTTAGTTAGTTAGTTAGTTCACAAAAATGTGTGAAAGGGAACAGAAAGAAATTAAATTGGAAAAAATAGAGCCTAAGTAATAGAGAACCTTGATTGACTGCCTCTATCTTTTTGTTTGTGGTATTTACTAAGACTTCATTCTCTCCCTACTACCTCCTCACATACAACAATAATTTTATCTTGGCCCAGTTAAATCTTCTTTTCTGTGTCCACCTTAGAATGCATGGGTAAGCCATATCATCACGTGTATCATGTGAAATCTTCAGCATTTTTTACCTTCTTTCTTTATTTGTTTGTTCGTTGAATTCTTAGTCTGAATTCCCTGTTTGGGCACCTTCCATCATAGGAATTTCTCCTCTAAAATGAGGGAAATTCCTCCGGTTCATAATGAATCCTCTTTTTTTGCTCTTAGTCTCCAAATTTGCAAATGTGTCCAGAGTTTCTTAGAGTTTGAGTCTTTGGAAACTATATTCCTTTTCCAGGGAGGTCAAGCAGATGTTGCAGTTCCAGTATACTGAATGGAAGCTGGTGGGCAACATAGTCAGTGCTGACCCTTAAGGGATCATTTAGTGTTTTCCAGGGTATATTCTGAAGGACACTTGTTCCATCAAAGATGAGTATCTCAAAAGGATCATGGATGAAAGGTCTACTCATAACAATATTTATTGTCACTTATTGAGCAGTTGGTGGATTTTATATCCATTTTCTCCTTTAATTAAAAGTTCCATAGCCCAAAAACATTTGGGAAACATTAATATATTAAGGTTCTGAGAAGACTTACAATATATAAATTCATGTAATATCGTTTAATCCAGCATTCTGTGTACCTGCTTTGGGGATGATATTTGTACAGATTTCTTTAGAATTACTTATGCCATGAAGTTCATTCAAAGAATAGGCTTCTTTCCAGGAAAAACTTAGGTAACCTGGACTTTTATGTGTGCATTCCTCTCAAGAGTTTTAGTAATCAGCATGCCAGTAACAACATCCTTGTCCTAGTACCATGGAGCTGAAAATACACATTTGTGTAGACATTGGACAGAATTGTCTGGCTGGAGTACAAGTTGCCTGAGGCCATGAACCTGGAAGTTAAAATAGCTGACTAGTACAGTGATAGTTTTCACTGCTAAGTTATTTTTCTGGAGCTTTTATAACTGCTGGGTTTTTTTTTAGTAGATCTAAAAAAGAATATGTTGGCCATTTATTTTCTGTTTTTGGCCAGTGCTGGGTATTGAACCCAGGACCTGGGCATGCTAGTCAGGAGCTATACCACTGAGCTATGCCCTCCAGCAACTGTTAATGAGGTGGAGATAGAATAAGTTTGGAGAGAAGAGAGTAGTTAATCATTTACTAATAAAATTGCATTTTGAGACCATGGGGATGCTGTGACTGGCAGCCAGTAGCCTGCTGGATGGCAACCTTGCAGGTGAATAGCATGATTATAATAGAAAGAGGTTGTATGGGCTTTGGGTCTGATAAAGTTGGATTTCAGTCCTGATAGGACTTCCTCTTCAAATCCTTAGATCCCTTATCTCTCAAGTGTGGATAATTTTTGCAGTGAAGAGTTGGGTTGAGGTTCAAGTATAACTGTATAAAAATGCCTAGCACAATGGTGCCCATACAAGTACTCAAAAGTGCTAGTGGTTTCTTCTTCGTTTCAGGATCATACTTAGGCTTTATAAGCGATGTGAAAGCATCAGTAGTGGTGATGAATGCTAAGTAATTCTGATATGTGATGGCATCAGAAATTTGCACTGATGAAGCCCTAGGGCTGGTGCCAAACATACTGTATTCCCATGCCTCTGGAAGGTGACTTTCAGTGGAATGAGTAGAGTAATCTGGGAGCTATAGAAGGGCAGCTGCTGGACATCTTCCTGTCATACCAGTATGCCTCAGGTAAACCTGTGTTCATTCACCAAATCTGCGAACAGCTTCTACTAAGGGTTGGGCATTGTACTGGGCAACTGGGACCCATGCATGTATGTGGTCTCAGCCTTAGAGGACTCTAAGAGGAGCCACAGATACTCTGACTGAAGTATCATAGTGAGTAGTTGTGGTGGGGGAGTGGTCAGTGGAGAGAGTGGTTAGAAGTTTCTGGGACAGTCAGGAGAGGCTTTACAGAGAAAGTATTGACTTGAATCTTCTGGTTACAGCATTTAATTGATAATGGTTTTGTTAAATCAAGCACAGTGCAAAAATATACATAATGTTTTGGGGGGGATAACTGGAGATTGAACACAAGGGCTCCTTACCTCTGAGCTATATCCCCAACCCTTTTAATTTATTTTATTGTGAGATAGTCTACTAAGTTGCTGAGGCTGGCCTTCAACTTGGGATCCTCCTGCATTAACCTCCCAAGCTTCTGGGATTATAGGAATGCACCATAGCACCTGGGGTACTTGTTCTATTTCTGTACTAAGTGCCCTTAAGAAACAGTACAGAGAGTGCTATGCTTGAATTGTTTATCAGCAACTAAAGGTCCCAGAGTGGCTGTGTACCCTTCCATCAGGTAGGTTCTCCAGCTTAGTGCAGGTAGCAGGGGTTTTGTTTTTATACCTGAACTATTTCCTTAACCTTGTAGTGGACCTAGAGTATCTTGAGAAAACATGAGACATTTCACAGGTACTTTTGGCTGCCTATCTAAAAAGAATCCTGGCTCTTTTGATGAGGTTCTTGGGGGGGCCTACTTGTATCTGAGGAAAAGTCTGAGTGTGGGAATTATAGCTTCTTTCCTTGAGGTCAAGAACTGCCTAGGATACAGAATGCTTATCAAGTCCAAAAACTTTGATCAGCTATTAGGTTACTTTCTACTTCCCCCAGAAGATGGGGGGGGCATCTCCTTTTTCTCTCTGTTGGTTAGAGAACAGAACTTGAGAATGATAGATAGCATCTAAACTCCTAGGAATTGGCTAATCTGTTTATTGGGGGGTTATGAGGTAAAAAGGAGATACCAAATATGATTATGCTTTGAAGAGTCCAAACCACAAATTTGCTGCTGTGGCTCTTAGTTTTGATGGTTAATAATAAAACAACTCCTTCTACCACGGAAGAGATAAAGATGAGTTGCAGACCACAAACTAGTTTATTTCTGATACTGCTGAGGCACTCTAGTCTTTCTGTGAGTTCTGTGATGCTTAAAATAGAATTGCTGACAGCCGGGGTGGGTCTAAGTTCATTACCACCACAACTAAATGGTTACAGCTGTATGTCAGTGGACATGGGTTTAGCTGACTCATCCTGCTATCAGGATGAGCAGGGATGTTCCTGCTTGTTGGAGAGAGCAATCCTCAGTCCTGATGGTTCTTCAGTATTGTTTTTCTGCTTTATGCAAAATGAAAGGATTGTAGGACTAGAGAGAAAATTGGAGACTTTTTCCTGAAGACCCTGAGTAGGAGTTTGAAGGGTATTAAAAAGAGGAAAAGGGAAATAAGTCAATGGGGGAGGAGGGATAAGTTGCTGGTGGTCTTTGAGCTGAGTCATGTACTTAATGGGAAAGAGCAAATGGATAAATGGCACGGGAGGGAGTCTTGGCTCAGGTAGTTCTCTGACCTGACCACCAAACTGTATTATTGACTTTGAATGGTTTGGTTGCTTTTTAGACCTGCCTTGAGATGAACAGATGAAAATGAAGCCACTGTGCAGTAGGATGTTCATGTGATGCGTGTTTGTAACCTAAGGAAGTGACCGGACAGGGATGAAATATAGGGTGAGATTTCAAAATGAGCTCAAGACATTATTTATTGGTGGATGAATATCTAAATAGTAATTGTGGTCTAAACTGAGACAATTCTGGAGCTATAGGGAGGCTAGCTCATGTGCAGAAACTTGAAACCCTGAGGTTTAATTGAAAAGTGCTCTTATAACTGGGTATGGTGGTACACACCTGTAATCCCAGCTACTTCAGAGGATTGAAAATTCCAGGTCAGCCTGGGCGAGTTAGCAAGATTCTCTAAAAATAGAATTAAAGGGCTTGGGAGTGTGTGGCTTAGTGGTAGAGTACTTGCCTGTCATGAGCTACCATGAGCAAGGCCCTGGGTTCAATCCCCAGCACCATAAAAACAAAACAGCACTGTTATTATTCCTGTGTTTTCTCTTATAATGAAAGATACAATGCCCTTTTTTTTTGTTTTTTTTTTTTGGTACTGGAGATTGAATCCAGGCACACTTTACCTCTGAGCTACAATCCCAGTTCTTTTTATTTTTTATTTTTTTTAATTTTGAGACAAGGTCTCACTAAGTTGCTGAGGGTCTCTCAATTGCTGAGGCTGACCTCAAACTTGATATCTTCCTTTCTCAGCCTCCTGAGTCACTGGAATTACAGCAGTGCGCCACTATACCTGGCAAAAATATATTTTTATATTTTAACTTGGAGGCCTTTGTAAATTTTCATTGAAATCTTTTTTAGCAAATAATGTTTTGTATACCTTTCTGTTTAAGACAGAAAATTGCATTGCATTGCACATTCATTTCTTAATGTTTTTTTCCTAGCACTGGGCCTAATCATATCCCTATTAATGACCTTTAGTTTTAAGTATGATGAAAATTTAGTTTTCATATAGATCTGTAATTAGATATTTTAGTCTTTATTGATGACAAAACAGACTGGTTTGGTAGCATATTTTAATGCAGTTCAGTCACAAAACTTTAATTCTTTGAACAGCTAAAATTTAAACTTAACCAATATTAAATTTACTCTTAACTGTTTAATGTTAATTTCCATAAAAGCAACCCTTGCAGAGCATTAGCAGGAAATAAGTGAGGAAAAGGTCTAGGCTGGAGTGAAGCTTCTGCAACATTTTGTTAAGTTAGTCATTACCTTAATATGTCATATTTTGGTACACCCTAAGGATAAGATAGAATAGGACAGTATATTATACAAAGTGTGGACATTAGTAGGTGTTACGCAAAAAAGAAAGGTTCCATGGAAATACTTTGGAAATGCTGGATTAAACAACAGTGAACAAATTTCTTGCCTGTAGAATTCCTCAGTCTTTTAAATATGTGAGTGGATGCCGTGAAACTCCCAAGGAGAAAATAATCTGTAACTTTTCCCAGATACTTCTTGTCTGGCATACCACCCCTACAGACCTGTCTTCAGTAGAACTCACTTTGGGAAACCTTGAAAAGGAAAATTAGTACTTTCACTAACAACTGTTGATTTTATTCATGTTACATTCTTTTATATTTTTTGAAGGCTGATGTTAAAGTCTTTGTGTGGTATAAATTTGCATATTTATATCAACAAGCTTTGTGTTTGATTTTTGCCTTTATTCCTTAAAAGAGTTTACCTTTGTAGATAAGCACGTATACAGAACATATTTCTGATTTAAAAGATAAAAATTGAGAAGATACAGAATTCAGCCAAAAGTAGGTGTCATGGTCCTCAGGAGAGCTTCCATAGGAATACATACTTAAAAAGAAACTAAAGGAAAACTAGTTTTGTGTTTTCTCTTATAATGCTTGTAGAAGAGAACATTCCATTGTCAGCTATGAGGTAACTAAACTTTTCTAGCCGAAGATCATAGACAAGGACCCACAGGGTAGATCTGGTACTTCATTTCACTTGTACAATAATTTTAACATTTGAATTAGTTCCCAACATTTTAGAATCTTGACATTTCACATAAAAATCTGATTTTCTGTGAGCTGAGGATATAGCTCAGTTGGTTGAGTGCTTGCCTTGCAAGTATAAGGCCCTGGGTTTAATCCCTAGCATCTCAAAAAGAAAAAAACAAATGATCTGATTTTCTAGCTACTCTTAAGAAAAAGGTCAACCTTCTCACAAAGGGTAGCTGCTTGCTGGAGCTGAGAAGTGCCTGCTTCCTCCACTGTATCACTGTCTACCTGCTAACAGCTGTCCTGGTGTCATGGTGCATTTGTGCTACCTGTCCAGTCCTACAGGCATTTGAGCTTGTGTTACAAGGACATGGCATGGCCAAAGGGTTTGTGCCTCCCAAATGATACAGCAGCTCCTCTTCCTAGAGTCACCTTTATAAACAAATGTGGTTGGGTTATTCCAAGAAGTATTGTTGGGATTGTGTTAGCTTTATTTAGGGGACTTTTCACTATTTCTGCATGATATCACTATACTTGTCCTGAAGATGCTGAGGCTTTTACTGTCTAGAGTAGGGCCTCTGACAACATACTGGGTGATTTCACACACACACATACAGAGCTACCCCATGTATGTAAAAGTTGTGTGACTGGGGAAAATTCATATTGAATTAAGACAAAGTTCTAATTTCATTCATTCTCAAAAATGATTATTGAAGAGAAAAGATCATTGGAAAGCAGCTTTTTTATTTATACTTATCCCTTTTCATAGAATATTTGTGTCAGCTTATGAAGTGTGATATTGTAATACAGAAATAGACATAAAAATCAGTACCATGTTAGGAACATAGGTCAGTGGTAGAGCTCTTGTCTGGCCTGTGCGAGGCCCTAGGTTCAATCCCCAGTACCAGCAAAAATAAAAAATAAAAATCAGGATCAGAAAGTATATCCACAGAGTAAGTCCAGATGAGACATTTGTATCTGACCCTGAGGTCTGAGACTAAACCTAAGAAGATGGAGAAATATGCCTTGTGAAAGAAGGTTTCTATTTCAGAGAGAAAACAGTGTGAGTGGAACTTCTTAATTTTTATTGCAGTGCCACAGTGTTATTTTGCTTAATGTGTGCATAGAGGGTGGTGACATTGGCCTGTTGACATTTCTGTAGTTCTGTAGAAGTGCCAGCTTTTGAGCAAGTTTTCCATTAGCAGCTGGGAAATACAAGTTTTGTGACTAGAGTTAATAAGCACTGTGTCCTGAGCCCTCTTGCTATGCTTTCACCTAATCTGTAGTACCAAGAATATGGTAAAGGGAAGGGTTATGTGTGATGTGATAAAGGTGGAGTGTGGAGGGTGTGGTGGGGGGAGAAAAGGCAATGATGGAATTTTCAGCAAGAAAGTGTGAGATCTTCTGCAGGATTGCTTTGAACAGCAGTAACCTACAGTTTTTACAGAAGAGTATGGTTTCTGTATTTTTGATTAATGAAACCAGATCACTATGGATACCACACAGCAATTGTTTTCATTTTTGAAACATTGCTCTATGACCTGCTGAGTATAGTAATGTGTTCTTACAATCCCAGCTACTTGGTAGGCTGGGGCAGGAGAATTCACTTGAATATACAAATTTAAGATTAGCCTGGGCAACATATCAAGACCTTGTCTCAAACAAAATAAATAAATAAATAAAATGTGATCCATGACCAGTCTCAATTAGCATAAAGTAAATTGAAATCACCTAACTGGGTCCCAAAATTGTTTAATTCTTTGTAAAAAAAAAAAAAAAAGAAAAAGACAACACTCTTTTTCTTTAATTGGTGGTATTAGAATTGTTGTTATTTAGTATCATGAGCTTATTATGTTTTTAATTAAAAATTAGTAATGAGTCATTATGAAGACATTTAAAAGTGGTGCTTTATAATGCTGGTGAATCTGCATTTGTGGTAAACATCAAGGGAATAATGATTTAACCTAACACCAAATTTTACAAGCAAGAGCTGGATTTTTTTTTCTTTCATGCAGTAAAGGTAGAACAAATGTTTGAATGTTAACAAAATTGCAGATAGATCCAGGTTTTGAGTCTAAGGAAGAAATGAAGGTTTTGTAGCTTCTGACTGGTGAGGGCAAAATGTCATAAAAGGCAAAATATTAGGTGGAGGTGAATTGACTAGCAATCTTCAGGAGTGTGTAGACTGTTTCTAAAGAGAAATGCCAGTTTTAGAGTGAATTGAAGGCATTTTGAAAGTGTAATTGGCAAGCTGAGCACAGTGGTGCACACCTGTCGACTCAGCTAGTTTGGATCACAAATTCAAGGCCAACCTAGGCAACTTAGTGAGACCCTGTCTCAAAATAAAAATAGCTGCATGTGTATCTAAGTGGTAGAATTCTCGCCTAGGATATGCAAGGCCCTGGGTTCAACCCCTAGTACAAAAAAAAAAAAAGAAAAAAAAGAAATATGTAAATCTTGTTTAAGCATTATCAAGTAAATCAATCAAAATTAGATGATGCTTTACATGCTTATATTTGATATCTCTGGTGATTCTTTGCTAACTTGATGAGTGTTTATATTAAATCATGTTGCTTAAAGATAAGTACTTTAAATTTGGGGGGTTGATGAGAATTAAAAAGTCAGACATATAGATAATACTTAGAAAATATTCCTAATGCTCCTATTGCCTTCCTTTAAATGGGCTCTTAAAAAGCTAAATGGTATACTGTGACAGGTTGTAAACAGACTATGATATATTAAAATGAATCTGGTTCAAAACCCAAAACCTGCCAAAAGTTTGCCTTTAAAAACAAAACAAAAAAATCACCGGTGATTTCTGAAGGTTTCCTGGTATGTGTCTGGAATGTTGAATAGCTTCCCCAAGATTTCTACTTAAAGTCACTTCTTGCAGATTACCTTAACTAATTGACTGGATTTTGTTTGGGTCATGTATGTTGTAAAATAAACAGATCTATGGGTTTGTCTTTAGTCATCTTATTCTCATTTGGGGTTGATGGAAATGAAGTAAGGACCAAGTAAACAACTTTTTTTCAGGTGCAAATTCGACCATGGAACCTAAGTGACAGTGACTTTGTAATGGATGGTTCTCAGCCTTTGGACCCCAGAAAAACTATCTTTGTTGGGGGAGTTCCACGACCCCTTCGAGCTGGTGAGTGGAAATAGTAACACCACAACAACAAAACCAACAACAAAATCCCCAATGTATTTCATCCTAACAATGTTCTAGGTTTCCAGTCAGCTCTACACAATCTCCAAGAGAAGGCTGTCGTATTGATTTTCACTGAGCTGACTTTTTCGCAATTATTTTCTCCCCAAATTCTTTATTTTCTTATGGTGCAAGAGTGAATTTCATTAAACCAGTATGTTGAAAAGATGAACTCTATTTAGTGCTTTCCTATTTAACTACATTTAAAATATATATACATATATACACATATATGTATATAATTGGCAGCGTGAATGCTTATGCCAGTTAGCATTGCTATGTATGACAGAAAATGAAGTCACCCCATCAGAAATCTGTCCAGTGTGGCTGTGTGCCCACTCAGTGATGAGCCAGACCACTGCTGAAAATAGTATTCCTGGGAATCAAACTGAACTCTTCCCAAGTGAGATAGGTTCCTATTTTTTCTCATGGACTTTAAGAAATGGATTATGGACTTGGACATTTTTGTTTTGACTTTATAAAAGCCTCCCTATTTTTTAAAAGTTTGTTTCCAATGATGTGATAATTGTGCTGCTGAGATTGAGCAGAATCATAATTGCCTGGACTTTGAAGTAATACTGAGCTGATGACTTTAATATTTAAATCCAAGACAAATCTAAGCAGCTGTGCATAAGCCTCCTGATGATCAATATTATTGCCAGTGGGATATAATAAATTTATTTCTAAGAACTAAGGTTTTAGAGAGCTTGGAATAAATGAATTTTTTAAAAATATCAGCCAAAAATATAAGATTACTGTTGCCTCTGCACTTGCAGAAACACATTATCTCTGTATTATTTGTAAGTAGACTAAGTTGTACCTAAAAAATAAAACAAAAAGCAAATCATTAAAATTAAGATGTAAAAACAGAAATATAAAAGATAACTTATAGCCATTTGGTTCTGTGACTTTTATGAATTACTAATTCTGAAAGATTCTGAACATTTCCAACATAATTAATTCAAATTTCAACTCTAGTTCACACCTAAAAGATAACTTTAGACTTCTATAAAGATATGTTCATAGTTCCATTTTGAAAGACTTTAAAAATACTAATTACAACTATAGAGTTTATAATTTTACACTGTTTCAGAAAGTCAAATAATTGTTGAGTCTTACTTTAATTCTAATGGAAAACTGTGCCAAAAGAAAGAAAGCAAAGCAGCAAAGATGGTCCCTCTTTTTTTTTTTTTTGCTATAACAGAACAACATCTAGGAAGGACCAGCTCACATGAGAACTGCAACCCTTAGTTTCTTTTTTTTATACATATATATTTATTTTTAGTTGTAGATGGATACAATACTTTGATTTTTTATTTATTTTTTATGTGGTGCTGAGGATTGAACCCAGTGCCTCACGTGTGCCAGGCAAATGCTCTACCTCTGAGCCCTTAGTTTCTAACCTGCAACCCTTAGTTTCTAACTTAAATGTGTGCTTTTCTAAAAAAAAAAATTATGAATGGTGATGTTGTGGAGTATTCCTGACTTTTTCTAATGGATGTTATATTTAGAAATGGAGAGGAATAAAATCTTCTTTGATGTTCTTTCAAATGCATATGTATTCTACAAATGGACTTTTGTTGCTTATATTCTTGCTATTCCTTTTTGCAACTAACTACAGGTATAAATTTAATATTATAGTCCCTCCCCTTCTTTCTTAGATGGGAATCTGAAAAAAATATTGTGTGAAAAAAAGGCCTACAATTACAAATTAATGGAACTGAATGTAACTCTTACATCTATGTTTAAATCACAGAAACTCCAGTTTATAAGCTAAATTCCCTTTTGTATTACTCATCCTTCATTCTTACTGTTTGAATGATTTGGAAGGGTAGGTAAGGGCCTCTGTATCATTTTTCCTCCATAAATCCTTTCAAGATCATTTTTCACATTTGCTCTACTATCTCACTGACCCCACAAGTAGGGAACCCCAAGATACAAAATTGTGTTCTTTAACATTTAGTATCTGCAAGATGCTGCAATTTCTAGGATTAGACAAGAATTATCTTTAGTTACCTAATCAGATAGGGGATTTGTGGTTTTTGCCTAAAGTATACCTTAAAAGTCTAAATCTTGAGGTTCTCTTTAAAACTAAGATTTTCTTGTCATATAATTAATTTGTTTTTGTAGTTATTTGGGTATAATCTAAAATCACTTAATCTAGTGGAAATGTTTCCCCTTTCAAACACATCCCATAAATGCAGTGAGTTTTCAGGTGGGTAGATCATCTATATTAGTGTCTTAGATTTTACTCTCTCTTTCTCAGAATTTCCAGATTAGAGGCCATGATCTAAACAAAAGAGTTAATATTTGCAGCTTTTATTCATGTGCATAGAATTATGTTTCTTTGGAACACACGGAGTTTTGTGGACTCTTGGAATACAAAACTAAGGAATTCATTTTGACTTTACTATACAATCTTAAATCGAGTACAGTGGAGTTCACTTGAACAATAAACATTTATTAAACATCCACTGACACCAGTCAAGTTGCCTATCATACCATACTGAATGAACATCCCACCATCGTGTTAAACAAGTCATCAAATTCACCAAGTCAAAAGATTTCAAGATACGCAATAGAATGCTAATTTAGAATTAATGGGAGGCTGATTTGTATTCTTTGACATAATGATTCTCAAATTTGAAGTACTTCAGTACACTTTTTATTACTTCCAAGAGGTATTGTAGTAATAGAATTCTAAAGTCTTAAAACTATTTTAGGCACTAAATCAACCCAACAGATGAGATTTTTAGATGTTGATTGCTTTTCATTTTATCCTGGCCCCAAAATTGTCCTTTACCAAGTCAGAGTGACTAAAATGTTATTAGGCAAGAGTTATTCCTTTGGATTACATGAGATGTTTTGTTTTGATTTGTTTTGTTTTTAATCTTTGCAATTTCTCCACTATAAGTCCAGGGACCTTTATCACTAATAGTTATTCTAAATACAACCTTTATCCCTCCAAACAGAAACGTATAAACAGAAGTACAGAAGCAAGGCAAACTGTTTCAAACAGTATTGTCCTGACTGAGTTTAGGTTGTGTCTTCTGGTCCTTTCACAAGCCCTCCTTTTTAAAATTAAAGTTGGAAGTGGTGAAAGCACAGGCCTAGAAAAATTAACCAGAAGATGGGAAAATATCAATGGAAAATCTAGATCTAGATGAGTTTCCTTATCACCTATGATGAGTTTCTCTAGGTCAAATAAAATATGTTCTCATCATCTCATCCGCCAGTGACTGTAGCAAGCCAAGAATGGTTTTCCTGAAGTGTGGTGTTCCTTAGATCTTGATTCCTCTGTATGTATACCTCACCTCCCCTCATCTCCCTGCTAGAAAAAGCTGTACGCAGATTCACCATGCCACCCTGTGGCTAAAGTTTGCATGTTCTTTGGAGAGTCGGTATAGGGAAATGGTGCTACCTGCTACCACCTGGAAGTAGTGCACATTGCCACTTTCCGTTCAAGTAATATGAGCAATGTGTCTTCCTGAATGTCCATGAGAAATAGCTCTGTTGCATATCCCCATGGTATGAGGACCTCTTTAAAGGCACAACTCAACTGGGGTGTTATGAGGAAACTGCCAGGAAAAAGGGGAGAATCAAATATCTGGTCCCCACATACTCCCCCAATTTATTAACATGAGTGTTTCTCTGATCCAAGCTTCTTGGTTTAAGCATCTGATTTGAGGACTGCCTTAGTGACCAGGCTTTGTGATCCATCTACTCCTGACCTTGAGGAGGCTTGAAAAGCCCTTGTTCTTTCTAATCAGAGGCATGTGAGCTATTCTTTCACTTCATGACTTCCTTCCAACATTTTTTTGGACCAGGCCCCGCAGAACAAATCAATCTTGAAATATGGTTTATCTGAACCCCTGGAACCTACCATTTACTTGGTCATTCTGTCTTTCCTGACTGTTGTTCTGATAATTGGATTTTTTTTGTTTTTCTGCCCTACTAATATTTTTTGATGGATTCTGCAATTTCTTTCTCTACCTCCTCTCCCTTACTCTATTATAAGGATGACTTTTCCTTGGGATGGTTTGTTTGTTTGGGGTTTGTTTATTTGTTTGTTTGTTTTGTGGAACTAGCGATGGAACCCAGGGTCTCATGCATACTAGACAATCTCTATATCCAGCCCTGGGAGGTAAAACCTTCTGAGGTGAATATTCAGTGATATATGTTATATATGTGGAGAACATGTAGCCTGAATTTTTTTGAGATCATTGATTTCAGATATTCTGTACAAACATTATGGTAATTCACATGAATTGGAAAGTATCCCAATTTGTGATTTAGCAAAGAGGAGTATTGCAACCATACTTTTGTTTATTTGTTCTGTGAAGTAGTAGCAAACTGAAATCATCCTATATCAAGTTTCTCAACAGCAGAAACTTTTTCGCCTAGTCCAAAGTTTGGTATGAAAGGTCCCAAATAAACTCCAGATTTAACATACTGCTTCAGTTAGCTGCATTTGCCTATAGGGCTAAGGAGTTTTCTAATGTTAGTATGTGTTTTTGCTCTTCCCTCACCTATGGCTGCTGTCAAACTTTGCTGTATCAATGACAGATTGGGAAATATTAGCATAAAGCCAAAGTAAGGCTGGGATGAATTGCTGTGTGTAGTCTAGAAACCAGGCCAGCTTGATGATAAGCAAAGATGTATGAACAGAGGAGAAAACAGCCTCCGGACAGAACTAAACATTTGAGTATCAGTCTACTAGGCAGTGTGCTTAGAGCTCTCCTTTATGTTTAATCTTCATGATAACCCTGTGAGATTTGTATGTGGTGGACTTTGCATTTTAGAGATGAGGAAGCAGAGTTCAGATGGAGTAAGTGGTCTAAGACCACAATAAATGAAAAAGATAAGAGTCATTCTTAGATCTCCACACTTGAACTTAGGGGCTCTTTGTACAAAAGGAAGCTGCTTTATCAAGCTGAGATCTCGGATGTTGTCTTAGTAACAGTCACCTTGGTATCAGTTAGATTCAGTCTAGTTAAGCGCTCTTTGTTTGACTTGGTTGTTCATACCATCAGTTTAAAACTATTAACTTCCCAACATCTGATGCAGAATGGAACCATTAAGCACACTTCCTTTTTTCTTTTCTTTTCTTTTTTTTAATGCTTATGAAGTGCCCTCGTGAACCAACTATGGGAAATTTAGAAAGTTCATTGGTCAAGTTCCTTTGTTTCAAAAGTCCATACCTCTTTGTCATCCTGAGGTACCCTGTGCCTCTTTCCCACGTGTGTTGTCCTTATTTCCAAAATGAAGAAATGTGACTTTTAGATTAAATTTAGAATGTGTTGGTATTTCCCTGGGGAATCCTTGGTCCTCTGCCTCTCCATTTGGCTCTCAGTGTCTCAGACTTAGATATTGCCTTGGGACTGGGTTTGAAATGTAAATAAATGATAAGAACATGACCCTGGGGTAGAGCAGAGAGGAGGAATTATGATTTTCTCTCTGGTGAATGAGATCCTTTTCCATATTTCTGAAGGATCAGGAGCAAGTCCAAGAAACTATAATTGGAGTTCAGATGCAACTTCAGAGGCAGAGTCACCACAACCCAGAAGAACTTGTGGGGTTGTGGTGTACTCTACACAGCTGCAGTACTCCTGTTTTCCTCTCCAGTTTGTGGCACAAGGAAGCACATCACAAGAGCTACTCCGTGGATTAGACCCAAAGTTGTGTCTCATGATGGAAGTTGGTCACGAGATGAGTTGATTTATGAGTATGGAGATGGAGCATTTTGTCCAAAGTAAAGTATGTCCTTGGATGTGACTGCCACACCTGTTAATTTCCCATCCCTGTGATGTAGTTTAGAATGAGGGAGGATTCACTGTCATGGACTTAGTGGCTTTACTGTATTCCCATTAACACACATCTTTGGGCTGGAGATGTAGCTTGGTGGTAGAGTGTTTGCCTAACATGTCCAAGACCCTGGATTCAATTCTGAGTTTTGGAAGGAAGAAAGAAGAAAACATCCCCTTTATCAAGGACTCAGATTTCATGAGCAGGGTTGAACTCACAGATAGAGATGAACCCATGAAGATTTTAGTTGACTCTTGCTAGACCTTTAGTGCTTTTTCCTTCTGTTTTTTATTCCACCCTCCAACTAGTCTCCTCATCTCTCTTGTCTTCCCATCAGAAGAAGGAGACTTTCCTATATTAACTAATGATACTTAATCTAAAGAAGGCTTTAAAGCCTAGCTTCTGAAAATGGCTGTACATTCTGACATTTGTTGGTAAATTTGTACTTTCTATTAAAAAAAGATAAGTCAGATTGAACATTTGTAAGACTTGAGAAAAGTTTACTCTGTGTTTTCATTAGTTATATACAGTAGTGGATGAATTGAATTAGCTCTTTTTAAAATGCTGGGTTTTTGGTATTTGGAATTTTTTTTTTTTCCTGTGCTGGGGATTGAACCCAGGGCCTTGTGCTCACAAGGCAAGCACTCTACCAACTGAGCTATATCCCCAGCCCTAAAATGCTGTTTTTATAGCATTAGAAATATTGGAAAAAGGATCACTTATTGAGAAATTGCTTTCTCAACAATGATATCCCTCTGGTGTTTGAACCTCGAATGAAGTCAGCCTGAAGGAAGTGCTGAGTAAAGACTTACTAGTCGAATAAAAGACCAAATATAAACAGCAGTTGTTTGTTAGTTACTTTTCTTCAACAGTAATCAGAATATTAGATTTTCTATAGTTAGAATACAGATTAAGGTAGAGAAATCGGAAATTTTCATCATTTCTTCCATAAAACTCTTCCTTTAGTCATTTTGAGTTCTTCTAGTTTGTCAGCAAATTATCTTCACTCAAGTGAGACATTGTTGGCTCAAATGTCTGCAGACTTTTTGCTGGCCAAGAAAATGACCATATGTAAACTCAGAAATGATTTATTTATAATCAGTTTTCATAAAAGCATAAGTGCATGTGCATTTCTGCTGCCTATCAAAAGTACTTAACTCCTAACAACATCAGTCATGATGTAATTTTTGGCACATAAAGATGATTTTCTTTCTTTCTTTCTTTCTTTTTTTTTTTTTTTTGGTACTGGGGATTGAACTCAGGGGCACTCAGCCACTGAGCCACATCCCCAGTCCTATTTTGTATTTTCTTTAGAGACAGGGTCTCACTGTGTTGCTTAGGGCCTCGCTAAGTTGCTGAGGCTGGCTTTGAACTCGCGATCCTCCTGTCTCAGCCTCCCAGGTACTGGGATTACAGGCGTGTGCCACCACGCCCGGCAAGATGATTTTCTAACTGGTAGATTCACAAATAATGGAATGTTTGTGAATTCCATTATTTTTGTTTGTGAATGGATCAGAGAATCCCGAAGATTCTTTTGGAAACCACTATTGTGTAGAAGAACTTGTGGCTATAGGAACTCTCCTCCTTAACTGGAGGTTCTAGCTTACAACAGGTGTGCATTCTTTATAGATCATATGCCTTCTTGAGTCCTTCATATTGTGGAAGACACATGCTATTTGGTCCCTTGTTGACATTCTTTTCCTGGATACTCATGAAGCTTGGACAGTGTTCCCTTCCTTATTCCATTCCACAGGCTTAGGGTTAGGTCTTTGGAATATATTAGAATTTAATTTCCAGTGCCCATTTGACCAATAAGGGAAATTCACTAATGACTTCAATTGAGAATTAAACCTACCTTGAGTTTCTTGGTATATGAGAAGTTTAAGCCATCAGATGTTATTGGGATGAAGTGTGAATAACCATTGAACTTTTTTTTTTTTTTTTTTTTTTTTTTTTTTTTGCGGTGCTGGGGATTGAACCCCGGGCCTTGTGCTTGCAAGGCAAGCACTCAACCAACTGAGCTATATCCCTAGCCCACCATTGAACTTTGATATTGACGGTTTGGGTACAATTCTTGTTTCATCATCCAAATGAATGTGATTCCAGGATCCTGCCCAGACTTTAATAGAGTCCACTTAGCTCTAATCCACAATGCTTCCTTGACTGATATGACTCAGTAATTCTGACCATAATAGGGTAATTGGGATGACTTTTGCTGCTCTATCTTTAGTAGCACTTCCTCTTAGGCTTAGTTATTGCTAGCTTATTTTCTCTCTTGAAAATTACCTGTTACAGGTTATTCTTCCTATTCAAAATGGGAATTTAGAAAGTAATCACCAATATTAAGCAGTCTGATACAGAAAGTAATTTCAAAGAAGTAAAAATGATAGCTTTTCTAATATGAAGGCACAGTTTTTCTTACTGCCTCAACAGTTTTGAATTAGAGGAATCAATAATATGTGGCTTTCCTTCTATTTGTAGAAATCTTGATGGGAGGGCAGTTCTTACACAATTCTGCCCTTTAGCCCTCATATCTGTTGCAGAACTCTTTCCCCACCCCACCAGATTGTGGTGCTTTCCTTCTCCCCAGATACAGATTTTTGTGGAGCTCTTCTGTGTGGCCTTTGCATAGGCTGTGGCCCAGATCATCCTCTATCTTCCCTGTCTTCTCCTTTCCAAACACCATATTATGGAAGTATTGGAGGGAAATGGATGTTTGGGTTGCTTCCCACGGGTAGGGCTGAGTCTTTTGGATTTATACTGTGGCCTGAAAGGAATGGTCATACATGGAGGAGGTGCTGTCCAGTGTCAAGTAAACAATTATCTTCAGGCAATTTAGGATGCAGGTAAGTGTTATATGTCTCTCCATGATATGATGGGGATAATTTTTGAATATTGTACCTTCAGAATGGTCCATTTTCTAAATGCCTTCTCTAGAAGTGTTTTGTACATATACCAATACAAAGGCAAGAAATGTGGCAAGGAGAGCAGATCAGACCTTTGGACCTATAGTGAGGTACAGGATTGGCATGTTTTTACTCCTCATGTAACAGTTCAGAGCTTCGTAAAGCTAAGTGCTCAGTAAATGTTCATTGCTTCTATTGTCATTATTAGTATTATTATTTACACTTCTATGTGAAAGGTTAGTATGGGAATTTCTCAGTTGGAATAAAATATAGTCTAGATAAAAATGGAGACTTACTTTAAATCTTTAAACTTACTGTCTCTAGTTAAAATGAGGAGTAGATTCTTTCTATATCTTAGTCCTAGTATAGCAGTGTGACATTAGTAATTGCTTTCAGTCTTAGAGATCAGTAAATAGAACTTTTTCTTCATAACTTGTTATGGCATCATGAAATTTTTTGCCTACCCGGGACCTGTTCCAGATGCTAAGCTGTTAGAAATTAGAACTTAGTATTAGAAATTAGTATTACTGATAGATCATTCCTTCTATATTGTAGCTTTAAGTTCTGATTATATAAACTCTTATGTGTATGTGTGTTTACTTTTTTTCATTTTATTTAAAAATATCCTGTGAGTAGCTTCCCTACTTGAGTTGTAAGACTTTTGTAGATATTCTTCAGGATGCTTAGCATGGGTTTTTCTTTTCTTAATTACATTGCATGGTCCTTCTTTTCCTGGGTGAAAGTACTTTCCAATATTTATACACAGTTATGTTTATTTTCTTGCAGTTGAGTTGGCAATGATCATGGACCGTTTGTATGGTGGTGTCTGCTATGCTGGCATTGATACGGACCCAGAGCTGAAGTACCCCAAAGGTGCTGGCCGTGTGGCGTTCTCCAATCAGCAGAGTTATATTGCAGCCATCAGTGCACGCTTTGTGCAGCTTCAACACAATGACATTGACAAACGGGTAAGCAGCCACTCAGGGTGGAGTTGCTATGGGAAAGAAATGCAGATTGTTCTCTGAGTCCCTGGGAAGAAAAGCACCTAGTGGTCCTAAGTAGCAGCTCTACTTTGCATGGCATTGGTCCATGAGTCCATCTAGGTTGCTGAAAAGAAAGCCCTCTTGGTGTTTGAAGCTTTAATGGACCTTCTGCTTCACCTGTCCCCAGGGTGATGCTATGCTTAGAAAAATAAGTCTACGGAATTTAGCGCACAAGACCAGTGCTATTCAAAGATGGTGCTAACTGTGGATTAACAAAGATTGAGAACTAGTGTATGATCTTCATTATGTTCTTAAACAGACTTGAATTGACATTCATATGTTAAGGACTTTGATAAGATTCTGAACTTCTAATTTTTTTAAACTTTTTTTTAGTTGTAGATGAACGCAATATCTCCACCTCATTTATTTACTTTTATGTGGTGCTGAGGATCAAACCCAGTGCCTCACACATGGGAGGCAAGCACTCTACCACTGAGCCACAACCCTAGCCCTGAACTTCTAATTTTTTAAAAAATTACATCACACATAGTAGCAATCATTGAAATCTAATAGCTGCTGTCCTCTTCAATCTCCTCTCCAACTCCCTGTAGTTTCACTGCTTATGAAATATACATGTGTATTATCTGCCATTTTGCTCACTGATGTTACCTGCCTGGCCTCTAGAGATGTTGAGTGTGCTCCTATGATCTAAAGAGGGGGTGTGGTGGAATCGGTGTGCTTTTCTGGTTTGGTGGACAGGAACAGGGTTTAAATCCCTTAAATCTAATCTCAGCCCCTATTTAGGAACTTGGGAATGGAAGGTGGTAGGAACTAATCTGGGACCTATCTTACTAAATGTAAAGAGTAAATGGGAGACTACTACCAGGGCTTGAATTCCTGCCTGTGCAATTGTACAGTGGTTGCTGTTGTTTCTTAAGTGAAGGACCTTCTTGAGTCATGCACTGGCCTGGAATAAGCAAAGTAGTACATATGTCCTATTATAAAGTTTCACCTATACTTTCTGCAGTCATCTTTGGCTCATTTTGTGTAACTGACAAATTTTGTAGGAGGTGAGAATTTCGGTTGGTGATGGATTTTTCATATTTAGCAAGAAGATGTTTTTTTAAAAAAAATATATATATATATGTTGAGTTGTCAATGGGCTTTCTTTCCTTCCTTCCTTCCTTCCTTCCTTCCTTCCTTCCTTCCTTCCTTCTTCTTTCCTTCTTTCTTTTTTTTTTTTTGAAACCAGGGATTGAACTCAGGGACACTTAGCCACTGAGCCACATCCCCAGCCCTATTTTGTATTTTATTTAGAGATAGGGTCTCACTGAGTTGCTTAGGGTCTCGCTAAGTTGCTGAGGCTGGCTTTGAACTCGCGATCCTCCTGACTCAGCCTCCCAAGTCACTTGGATTACAGGCGTGCGCCACCACGCCCGGCACTTACTTACTTACTTACTTTCCTTCCTTCCTTCCTTCCTTCCTTCCTTCCTTCTTCCTTCCTTCCTTCTTTCTTTCTTCTTTCTTTCTTTCTTTCACTGAGAATCAATCCCAGTGTCTCACACATGCTCTATGACTGAGCCATAAGCCCAGCCCCAAGATTATGTTTTTGTTTAGACATGTATCAAATTACAAAAGGCTTTGCTTAGAATAAACATTCTATGGGCTCCTTAGGAGTAAGTGGTAGTAAGTAAAGCCCAGTGGTGCACACCTGCAATTTCAGTGACTTCAGAGGCTGAGACAGAAAGGATCTCAAGTTGAAGGCCAGCCTCAGCAACTTAGCCAGAGCCTGTCTCAAAATAGAAAATTAAAAAAAAAAAAGAAAATAAAGGAGTAAGTGGTAGTGATTTGTTTGTTTGTTAACTAAAACGAGTCCGTTATTTTCAGAATTTTGAAATGCTCTTTGAATTAATGGAAAGTCAGACAGGCAATAATGATTCAGCTCCATTCCTGGTTTTCAAGTATCCATAGCAACCCAAATATTCCCTTTTATAATTGTAATTCCCCTACTAGATTGTAAGCTCCACAGCAATGGGCATGGTGTCTGTCTGATTCTTTCCCTGTCCCTAGTGCTTACCTATTGTTTGATTTGGTCTGCGATGTTCGACCAAGTACTGCTTGGTTGACCAAATACTTTTTGATGCTGCTTGGAGAGTTTTATTATTTGGTAATCTGATATGGCAGAGTCTTTACATTGAGACTGCTATTGCACCTATCATTGACAAACCCAGGCAAAAAACTTAACCTGAAGAGCCTTGAGTTCTCATTTATATGAAAGAAGCTTTCTTGGTTCCGTTCTGAAGCTAGAGCCAGTGACTGTACAGGAGGTGGATTCTGAGAATGACAAAAGAGAACCTAGGGGAGGGCTCCATTTCAGAATCATCTGAATGGGAGACCTGATGAAAGTGGGAGTTCCTACACTTCCCTTCCTTGCCTCAGGCCTGGAGGCATGAACTTTGCTTCAGGTGCTTTGTTTGTCTTGACCAGTATAGAGACCTTTTTTTTCATTATGAGATGTGGAAGCCAGCTTCCATAGTGAGTAGGACTCCTTTTTCATTGTTCATCTATAAACATACTCCCTACCCCTAAACTATTATTCCATCCCGTTGTTTTCATTGAATATAGTCAACACAATACTTTGTTGTCCCTGGCATTTTGAGCCTTTTTTAACTGTGTCCTTCATAGATGCATTTTAGGTTCAATAATAGTTTTATTTTTATTCATTTTTCTATCAAAGTTTAAATTTGAACTTTCCAGAGAATTTCTATCACATCCAAGCACTTTAGTACTTCGTTGTGTAATGCCATTTTTCTTTCTCAGAAAAAATAATTGGCTGCTCATGATGGTCAACAGAGAATTTTTGTCATTAAGCACACCTTTATTTCTGAATAACCCTTCCAGGTATTTAGCAACGTCTCATAGTGAAAATTCTGAAATACTCTGTGTGTCAAAGGCCTGTGACTCCCTATGCCTACACACTCTTTCCTTTGCTATTGAAAATTCCTCATTTATTCTTTTCTTCCTTCACATGTGATCCTAGAGTTGCCAGTAAGCCAAGACCTTGGATATTTTAAATAGCATCAACCTTTATAACCTTTTTACTCCAAGAAGCCTCCTTTGATCTCTGCAGCCTTATAAATGGAGATTCAGTGGAATCTGAATTCTTTGACTATCTCTAACATTTTGAGGGCCACTGGCTTTGTTTGCAATCCTTATCCCTTTCATTCTTTACCCAGAGGAGAGTAGGTGAGACTATTTGCAGTGCAGCAGTGCCTGCCCTTCAGGCCAGACAATTCATTTAAGGTTCTGGAAGCACAGAAGTCCTAGGCTATCTGAGGTGTGTGCTCTCAGGTTGAACCTTTCTTGTATAAACAGTGGAAGGTACATGCAAAAGAAATTGGCATACTTTCTCTACTTCTTTTGTGTCTAACCAACTTTTTTTCAAAAGAGACAACTTTTTGAGAGTTTATATTTATTTATTATTATTGTTGCCACACTCTTAGATGGAGTAGTTTATGGGGAAAATGTTACCTTTAATAGATTTGATTGCTTCTCAACCTCTTATAGACTTTGGGGCTTTTCTGTGAATACAGAATAACATATGTCAACATGCAACATATATATAAAAGTCCGTCCTGTGAGTTTAGCTTGTTTATCTCTGTTATCATTTCATTCACCCATAATATCATGGTATTTAAGAAAGAGTGGTTTGTAACAGCTTTTTTGAGCTATTGTATGGTAATCAAATATCATATAATTCACCCATTTGAATTATACAATTAAATATTTTTAACATATTTGCATAACTGTGCAACCATCACCACAATCAATTTTAGAACCTAGAGGTATTTTAACACACAGTCTTCAAGTGTGCTATAATCAATTTACAATAACAACAGTGGGGAAGTGGCACACGGTGCATTTATCCTCTATATTCCCTCAGCTTATTATAGGGTGAGGATCCTACACATTTAAGCTATCATCTTCGAAGTCAGAGAAACAGAATAACCCAGGCTCTTGGAGCAGACTTCTGAACCCTGTTATAATGTGATTTAGGGTCCCTTTGTTGAACGATTTGAAAAATCCTCCAATGTACCAGTGACTTTCTGCTGTGGCATGACTAGCTGTAGGAGGACTAACAGAGGTGGAATGGGCTTCTACTAGTAGTTCCTTACAGAGCTGCCATGATCTTGACTCTGCCACTTGTGTCTGAATGGGAGTGCTTGGCACACAGCAGGCATTCAAATATGTGTAGAATAAAGAGGATGATATATGGGACAGCAAGGACTGAAAGCAGCCATGGAAGGCTATCAGGGATACTAGACATCTAGTTATTTCCTACCCAGACATATAGAGTAGTTTCCCCATTGGTCTCCCCATCAGCTTTATCCCATCTCCAACTCAGAGTGATCTTTTAAAATCCTAATTTGAAATAAGTCATTCCTGTCCTTTAAACCTTTTGATTATGTTCTATTGCCTTTCAGATAAAGGTAAAAATCCTTGAATTTCCCTAAATGACCCTTCGTGCAATACGTACTTCTGCTTCAGCCCTCCCTTCTTTCCTTATCTTAAGCCAACCACAGTGGCCTTTTTCTTCTCAGGGTCATTATGCCTATTACCACTGTCTGGGGAATAGTCACTTTTCCTTCAGGTCTCAGCTTAATTATGATAATTTAGGAATCCTTCCATTGGAATTTATACTTCCATAGATTTTCATATTACCATCTGTTATTCCTTTGTGCCATTAATATCACTATAATGAAATAATGCTTTGTTTAATGTCCATCTACTCTCTTAGAATATAAAGAAGGATAATGACTATATTTTTCAGATTAGTAGCTGTATCCTCAAAATGTGATATATAGTGGACAAGCTTTGATTATTTTTAAATGAATGAGTGATTTATTGAATGAATTGCTGATTGAGAGGTGGCCTTTTTGCACCAAGCTTTGGTGCATCCATCTGTCCACCAGAGGGGACTTTACAGTTTTCCTTTTCTATTTGGTTAAGAATATTCACTGGTGTAATAAAAAATAAAATAAAATCAAAAAATGGGGTTGGCTATTTAGAATATCAAAAACTGTTCTTTGACCCTTAATAATGTGCTAAAGCTGAACTTAACTTCAGGCATGACCTGGTCCAAGCCCCTTCATTTTGCAACAGGGGAGAGAATCTAGGAGATATTTGGAGATTTTCTCAAGATTCCTAACAAGTAAGGGCAGAGCTGCTCCTTCTTGTGGAACACCCTCTCATAGCTGTGCTGCTCACCCAGAGCCTGATGTTTCTTCAAACCCACTTCTTCCCATAGACTCCTTTTTCCACAAGTCTGGGTTAGGAGTCTTTGAGATCAGAGACTCCTTGTTGCAGTTTATGTTTCAGTATTTCAGATAACTTTTCAGGAACATACACATTGCATAGAGTAAGGCAAAACGGAGTTATCAGTAATTTCTAATATGTCTATAGATCATTTTGAACATTAACAAAATGAGTTTGAATTTTTTCTGTGATTTTTGTGGTGTTTTGCTTTTCATGTTTATGAAGTCTTCACGTAAAACCTTGTTCAAGTCACTGTGAACCAAGTCAACTTCACTGGATTATAAAGTGAAAATATTTGGCATATTCAGTGTCATGGTGACCCTTAGAAAATTATTATTGTAAATGACAGAATAGAATTCATGTTTCAGTTTTTACTTCCAAAGAAAAGTGAGCATCTTGAAGTAAGTTAATTAAGGCTTATAGTGTCCGTATTTTATGGCTCATGTTCACTACTTACTTATTGGCCAGTTAGCAAGTTGATAGCATCGAGGTTGCGTGGTGCTCAGCACAGCATTTCCCAGTGTGTCTTCTTCCTCCTCTGCTGATGATACACTCTTATGAGTAACAGAAGCTCCTGCGAGCACTAATTGGGTGGGACATTTATGGCATGACCATTAGAGTGTTAGAGGGGATAGACCCTAGGCCCTTCTCTGTCCCCACCTCCCAAAGAACCATTACGACAGGGGGGAAAAAAAGAGTAATGGCTTGAGAATTGGGAAATTGAATCTACTCCTGGCTTTTCTCAATCTTGGTATGACTTTCAAGCTCCTTAGCCTTTTAGGGGCTCAATTGTATTGTCCTATGGTAGTCAGAACACCAATCTAAGTACCTGACAGTTTCTTGCACAGATAAATAATGACAGTTGAAGAAGGACTTTAGGAAGTTCTTAGGCTATACAGATGTTAATTTGTATTATTGCTGAGCCTGGCCTATTTAAATTATGCTATTGCCTAACCATCTGTTCAAGGCTAATTGTTGACTTCTTTTAAAGTGCCTGCTCAGCCCCTTAATATAAAGATAATGAAATAGTTGAAGTTGGCACTGAAAAAAAAATTTACATGTGCCAGTCTGCCAACATATTGTTTTGGATGTTAGCCAAGACACATATGTAGAGACTTTAAAGTTCCTTTTATAGATGTAAACACCTGGATACACTTTCTGTTTAAAGGATTGAAGGATTTTTTTCAGGTAGTATCAGTGGTGCATGCCTATAATCCCAAATCACTAGGAAAACTGAAGCAGGAGGATTGCAAGTTTGAGGCCAACCTGGGCAATTTAGTGATTCCCTATCTCAAAAGAAAAATAATAGGCCGGGCGTGGTGGTACATGCCTGTAATCCAAGCAACTTGGGAGGCTGAGTCAGGAGGATCGCGAGTTCAAAGCCAGCCTCAGCAACTTAGCGAGGCCCTAAACAACTCAGTGAGACCCTGTCTCTAAATAAAAATACAAAATAGGGCTGGGGATCTGGCTCAGTGGCCGAGTGTTCCTGAGTTCAGTCCCTGGTTCCAAAAAGAAAAAAAAAAGAAAGAAAAATAATAAAGGGCTAGGAGATGTAACTAAGTGGTAGAGCACCCCTGGGCTCAATCCCCAGTACTGGGTGTGTGGGTTGGGGAGTGAAAAGGATTGAAAGATTTTTTTTCTAGTCTAGAAATAAGTGTTTTTTTACCAATATCTTTTCTCTGATTAAAAAGATTTTACACCTGAAATGAAATAAAAGTTAGGATTAAATTTTGCTTATATCCTTTTGAATAGTGTTTCTGTGAAAAACTGGAACAGTTAAAAGTATTTAAATCCAATAAGAGCCAAAGATGGCATTTGTACTCATTCTGTCTGTTTTAGTGGTATTTTTAGAAATAATGCCAAATGAATTAAGATGTGAAAGTTCTGCTAAAGTCAGTTTTCTTTATAACTCAAGTCTGGGTCACTGTGTATGAAAAACTTTTGTAGTGTGAGAAGTGAAATCATTGAAAAAGGGTAATCTTTTTACATAACTATTTTTCTACTCTTTGTCTACTTTGTGAGGTCATAAGAAAATTTGTGAAGGATAGAATTAGCTGAATGTCCCTTAGTCTAGCAAAAATATGATTATATTGATATGAACAATTTGCTTATAAAAATATGAGCCCCCCCCCAGCTAGTGTCATTAGCACTACTTGGTCATATTGTCTCCTACAAATCTGCACATTAGATTTTTATAATTTTAAGTGCACCATGTAGTAGACATTAACTATAGTCTGTGCATCATGTAGTAGACATTAACTATTGTCTCCTAATTCAGCTTATTGAAACCTTTTTACTGGTGGAAGAGCGAATAGAATAGAATCAGCCAATCTGGGGTTTTAGGTTAGACTGTACTATTTATTATATACCCTGAAGGAAGAAAGAGAACAGATACTGAGAGAGAATGAAAATGTTTTTGAAAACTAAAGCATTTTATTAATATATGGTAGCACTGATAAAAAAAAACATTTTTGTGAAACTATGAATGATTAATATTTGAGATGTTCTAGAAGATGCTTGTTAAATATAATTTTTTGGAATTTCAAGTGAGAGGGGGTTAAGTATTTCTGGCAAGGTAGGAGTAAAGTTAGTTGATGATTTGAGTTTTTTAAACAGAAGTAGCAGCTTTCAGAAGGCAATCTGTCCTACCTGGGAATTTGTTCCTAGAATTAGTTCCCCTGAACAATTCTTTCCCAATGTGTGCTTCCTAAAACATGAGTCTCTTGGGATTTTAATACCTAGTTTATTTTTTAAATCTGTTTCTGAGTCGAATTTAAAAGTGATTGCTTAAAGAAAGTTAGCCTGGTTTATTTTAGGACATATTAGAATTTTTTTTACATATTAATTTTCATTGTAAAGATCCAAGGAGACTATGCAATTTTTCACCAAGTTTTTGATCATAAAACTCTTCTGAAATATACAGATCTTGGGAATGATGTCCTAGGAAACCCAGTTGAGAAAATGCTGCTTTCAGCTTTTTCTTCTTTCAGCTTTTCCAAGCCAAGCTGGGGGTTTCTGATACTTAAACAACATTTTGATAGTTAAGCCACAGCACATAATTTTTGCTTTAAATAGCATGCTCTTTAAAATAGTCCATTTTCAATTTAACAAGATGTTATCTTTTGTACCTTTCTTTGTCAGCACCTTAATCTTCACATATTTAATCATCATCTCTCCTTCCTTCCCTCTGTGTCTGTCTCTCTCTCTCTCTCTCTCTCTCTCTCTCTCTCCTTCCCCCCCTCCCTCCCCCCTCCATCCCTCCCAGCTGGAAACACATTGAGCTTGAATTTGTAAAAACTACTAGGGGTGTTATATTTTTAGCTTATATGAAGATTAATATGACCCAGCAACCTACTAACAGAAGTATTGATAATATTACCCTTTGTCCTAGCCACAGCTGGTGTAGATAAGATGACTCAGTAGCAATAGGAGTGAGGGCTCTGCTGACTCATCCCGGGACTGTTTGTACTCATAATCTTGGTTGGGACTCCTACAACCCAGCCTTTGTCCTGCTGCTGTCACCTGCCCTATCTGATCTGCTTGAAAGCCTCCTAGCTATGTCTTTAGCTGGGTTTGACTTGACCCGTGAGAGGAATTAATACCCAGAAGTGAGTGAGAATATCATCTGAACTAATTCTTCCTGGGCTTATTTTGAAACACTGGGCATCTCATAGCTTTTGAATAGAAACAGTTTTTAAAGGGAATTTGGATCATCTAAAGAAAGAGAAAGATCTTCTTTGAATGGAATGGAACAAAACATTTGTGTGGAGGCCCTCCTTCCTAGTTGTGTGTCCTGATTTCTCCTGGCCTGTTCTGCCTGTCTTTTTGTGTGCCCTCCCTTGAAATTATGAGCAATTTTTAATACGAAAATTCTTTTAGAGTGGTTAAAATATTATTTTTTCGTGCTCATATCTAAGCACAGAGGGTGTTTGTGAAATCAATCTCCATTTTCTATGTAATTGCCTCAGTTAAGCAGTCAGGTTCTTTAACCTTAGAGGTATCTTACCTTTAACCTTAGAAGTACTTACCTCAGGTGGTATGTGTTAGTTGTCAATGTCTGGGTGAGGGCTTCTTATTTGGAAGAATTGGTCCAAACTGAGGCCTGTGAGTTGTGACATAGGCCAGGGTGCTATGCTCCTGTATACCCTGACAGGGTGCTGCCACAACAGTTACTCAGTTCAGATTTTTAACCATTTTCTAACCCATTGTCCCCCACAATACACTCTGCTGTTATTAGAACTTGGTTGAGAACCAATTTATTGCCACATTCTGACTCCATTCCCAGTCAGCATGAAGGAAACCAGGCACAGGAGGGTCCATCTGCACTGTGCAGGATACTGTCCACTGACCCTTCTGTTTTCCAGAAAGAGAAATCTTCAGGCTGGAGTGCTCACAGATCTCTGCACTCTATAAACATGTGGCAGAGGTGTTGGCACAGAGCCCTGCCATGCAACAATAATCATATTTTGAATTGTGGGAAAGGAACAAGGATCATTTCAAAACTTTCATTCCCTAGCACCTCAGAATATGAATAATGGTAAGGCTCATCCTCTGTAAAGTTTTAAAAACAAAATCCAAACCATTTACCCTATAGATTAAAAAAAAAAGTCTACCCCAGGTCACTTCTAAAATCAGTCACTGAATTTGCCATTTGTACATAACTTTGTTGCAAAGGAAAAGTTGTTTTCATGTTGCTACTTTGATTTCCTCTGATCTGTCATCTTCTAAATAGCAGATTTCCAGCTCATAGACAGATGAAAAACTAAAAATATATGTTTAGACATTCTTAGTATTGTCAGCTGGTGGAAGACCTGCTTCAGTAACTAGAAAGATATGGTGTTGAGTGGGAATGTCAGTTAGTCTGCTGTGGTTTTTAGGCCTGGATAGATGTACTCTGTGACACATGCCAAGAAGATTATGAGCACATTATGTTTGGAAGCTTTGAGCACTCGAAATTAAATGTTTTTCCAAGAAGCAACGTTGTGCCAAGTGATAGGAAATGACTTGCTTAGTGAGCCAGAGCTCTTTCATGGAATGCCCAGAATCACAGCAAGGTCAAATCTGGAGATAAGGATACTTATACCTCACCCTTATCTTTTTAAACACTTTTCCTTTAAATAATTAAACAACTTTAAGTATTCAGTGCTGCTCTTTCCCTAGCATTCCATAGTATATACATGAAAAAAAACTTTAATGCATTTTTATTACCGATGTCCATCTGATTTGACCATGAAGAGACATGCTTTGTGACTTTGGTTGGTCCAGTTTTTTAAGGGCTGGAGAGAATCCAAGTGTGAGTTCAAACTACAACTTACACAGTTTCTAAAGGGACTACTGGCTTGTGTTGATTTTTGGGGTCCCAGATTTTTTTTTTGAAGTATGCAATTTGATCAGTTTTGACATATTGACATGTATGTAACCAATACGATCAATATAAAAAGAATTTCCACTACTTTTTTAAAACCTGAAATCATGCAGACTGCATTTCCTACATGATATATTACATTAGAAATCAATCACCTTAAGATATAATAGAACCCCAAACCCACATGTCAACAATTTGAAAATTAAATGGCACACTTATAAATATCTCAGAAGTCAATGAAGAAAGCATAAGAAAAGTGAATAAAAAGTGCTTTGAACTAAGTGATAAAGCTTAAAATATCAGAATCTCTGGGATGAAACAGTTCTCAGATGAACATTTATAACTTCAAGTACTTGTATCAAAAAGAAGCTAGATTAATAGATTATTTTAAAATTATGTAGTGGGAAGTTAAGAGTAGGAGCAGAAATATATGAAATAGAGAAGAAATAATACAGCTAAAATTTGATAAAAATCAAATCTAATCAAGAAAAAAGCAAGAATGCAAAAGTTAATATCAATGGAAAGGAGACTATCAGAATAACACTGTGAACCCTATATACATGTATCATTACAGTACTGGTGTGACTCAGCACCATGTACAGCCAGAGGAATGAGAAGTTGTGCTCCATTTGTGTGTATGTGTCAAAATGCATTCTACTGTCATACATAACCAATTAGAACAAATTTTAAAAATTTAAAAATAAAATAAAAACCTGTACAAGGAAAAAATATTACTCTATGGATGCTAAAAATACATTAAGGTAGTGTTACAATTATATGCCAATATATGTGATAGTTTATATACCATGGTCTATATCAGAGAAGGATCTATGCGCTACTAAGAAGAAAGTGTATTCAGTCATTGATGAATGAAATATTCTATATATGCCTGTTAAGTCTAAATTATCAATTCTATTTTTTACTTCTGTAGCTTCTTTATTTAGTTTTGTTTGGAGTATCTATCCAGTGGTGACAGAGGCATGTTAAAGTTACGCAGTATTATTATGTGGGGTTCTATTTGATTCTTGAAATTGAGAAGGGTTTGTTTGATGTACATAGATGCTCCATGTTTGGGGCATAAATATTTACGATTATTATGTCTTGGTGATGTATGATTCCCTTAAGCGGTATGAAACGGCCTTCTTTGTCCCTTCTGATTAACTTTGGCTTAAAGTCCACTTTGTCTGATATGAGGATAGAAACCCCTGCTTTGTTTACACGATTCAGGGTCCCAGATTAATTGCTTAAGTGCAGCCAGTAGGGGGAATTCATCATTCTTATTTGAGGTGACATGTTCCCTCAGATTTTCTCACACCTTAGGAATTTATTTTTAAAAAATAGTGAACTTGAATTGAAATTTCTCCCTGAGTTGGAAAGAGTATTCTAACGTTTCATTTACGAATGCTCTGGTCTTAGTTAATGTATTAGCTAATGTACTGATTAACTAATGTACTGATTACCTAATGTACTGCTTAACTAATGTACTGATTACCCTACGTGGGCAACATTATCTGCCCTGGCATGTGGGCTCTGGTCAGTGTGTGCTAAACTTAGTGCTGTTGAGTTGCCTTTAGCTATTAAAGATTTTGCATCAGTAGCTTACCAATGTTATCATTAGCTGATTTCTTGCATCTCTTTATAGATACCATTTTTGGTCTGATCTCTCAAAGAAGCCTAGTAAGTTAAAAAATTCAAAGAAACTAAATTCCTCATCATCAAGGTTAATTTCTTCTTTAACCTATATAGCCCATTTCTGACAGTAATATATTACATTAGATATATTACATATTACCAAATATTTCTGAAACAAGCACTTGGTGTGTTGGGCTCCTCAGACTGCAGTTTCTATTTCTTATCCTGGAAATGACATGGGTGTCTATGGCCAGGTTATAGATGTATCTACCAAGAACTATGGCCTCCTTTCAGCAGTGGCATGTAGGATCTCCAAGTGAGCCAGGTCCTTCTGACAGTGTCATGTCCTTCTGAAGTACGGTTCTCAGAATGGAAAACCAGAGTTGAGGTTTCTTTGCCAGAGGACATTTGATTATCCTTTCCTTTGGTCCAAACATGTGCCTCTAGTGATAAAAACTAACATTGCATAGTGCTCTTAGCATTTTCCCTGGATCTCTGGGCAGCTGGAGAGAGAGAAGGCACACTCACTCAAGCCCTAGTATCCAGTAGTTCACCCAAAGTGTAATGATGAGAGCCCTTCCCATGAAGCCAGGAGAAGGAAATGGTGTTAACCATTCAGTAGCCCCCATCCTACTTCTCACCCACTTTTCCATCACCTGGAGGCAGTACTCTCTTATTCAAGGTCTGGGTGCTGTATGTATCTAAAGAACAGAGGTGCCCGTCTTTGTTTCTTTCCCCCATGTAGCATGGTTGTTCTGCACATTTTCTCCTCTGCCTTTCCCACCCATGATCTCCAGCTCGTGTTTTTTTCTCATGACCTGCAGCAGATCCTTGGGTCAGATTTGTCCTTTTGCTGGCCTCCTCGTGTCTGATTCTTGGAGTTAAAGCCTTGCTGGTGTGTGCCACTGTTTGACTGCCTCTCCTTTACACCCTGGCTCACAGTTTATACTTGTGCTGTCAATCTGTATGAACAGGTGCAAACCTTACTTTTTTCCTATTAAATTCCAGCCTTCATTTGGATTCCTCTTCCAGCTTGTCTGCTCCAACTCCATTATTTGAAATGATTGGTTCTACTTGGCTTCCATCCACCCATAAGCATGCCTTACTTGCACTGGGATGGTTCATGTGGTTCTTCTCACCAAAGGGCAGGCTGCATCAGAGGCTGGTCTTTGGCTAGCCTTAATATGGCCTTCAGCACATAATTCAAACTGCTCATGACATTGGCCAGTGCCTCCCTCTCATTACTACCACTTTTCATTGCCAAGGGCAGGAAATTCTGCACCTTGAATTAGTTTATAGTCTCCTTAATGTACCGTCTCTGCCACTGAGAGTTGTTTAGTCATTGTTTTATTAACTTTGGGAGGTCAGTGCAAAATGACTGCAGACAAACATTTCCTCTGGCTTGTTAGAAATAAAAACAAGTGTGATATTAGTTTTATTTAAGTATGGCTTTCTTTTTGTCTATATCATTCTAAACATATTGTTCTCCTTATCTATCTTCTATAGCTACTTGTCCATGGTTCTCATCAGTCCTCCTTATCCTTAGTAGTCATCAGCTCATCAGTAAATTACATGAGCACTTCAACATCCTTGGGCATGGCCACCTCCTTCAGGCATGTGGATATTAATCCAGGTATCTCCGCAGGTGGTTGTCACTCCTGTGCCTCCAAGTCCCTTTGAAGGAGAGGGTCAGTTGGCCATGTGATTGGCTGTGCATGGGCCTGGAGCCTTTAGGCTTTAATATAGTTCAGGCATGTGATTCCCACCAGATTGATGTTTCCAAAGTGTCATGACTTGATATTCCAGGTGATTTAGGTGATTAATAGAGAAACCAGTTTTATTTTGTTGTGTTTGTTTATTAGAAAAAGTAGAATTAATTTGGACAGTCATTTAAAATATCAGGTAATAGTCCAGATGGTATTGGGATATGGCAAAAACTCTGTATGGAAGTCTAGGGTGTCCACTAAGGATTATGGCCTCCTTTCAGCAGAGTCACATAAGATATGTAAGTGAGTCAGTTCCTTCTGAAACTTGAAGAAACTCTCATAGGCCATAAATTATTTCAGGGAAGAACCTGTGTTGTCTTCTGTGTTTTATTTCAGTTTCAATATAGGGCTGGCAAGGAAAAAGCAATCCACAAATACTAGTCATGTGAGTAAATCCACATGAGCCAAAATAATCACCCTCTTTTAGCATGGGACAGCCTAAACAGCATGCTTCATGTAGTTGTTTTCTTTAATTTATTTAAATTTGCAGAGTCTGCTTGTCTGTTGCCTTCTGAGAGGTTACTGTAGCTGCCTTGCACATCTGTGTCTGGATTATTTTTAGTCATGGTGTGTGTCTCATCTCTGGGTAAGCCTCTGACTCTTCAGATCAACACCTAGCTGCAGGTGCTGAGCACAGCTTTGTAATCACAGCACCACTTACTCGCCTGGAACACAGCCCTCCAGAAGTGTCCAGTGAAGGCCCCTGAGGGTGCAGCAGCACTCAAAAACCCACATCCTTTATTCTGGGGCTTTAAAGAGTCATTTTGACTGGCATGTAGTATGCAGCTTTTAGTAAGCTTAATGAAAATGATTGGAAATCACAGACTCTTCAGGGGTTTTGGAAGGTGTTATTGGACATAACAGCAGACAGCGAAATTCTGAAGGGAGTGACAGAAAAAGTGAAAATCACCCATGCTCTGTGTTACCTGGTACACTAAAAAGTACATCCATAATGTATCCTGCTTAGGGGCAGGATGAATGGAATATTTTAGTAAGATTTTCATAAAAAAAATGTCAAAATTCAAGATGTGTAAGCACCAAGAAGGGAAAATGTCTGGCTGGGAAAGTAACACGAGGAATCCATTACTCAGTAAGGAAGCTGATCAATAAGGCGTCACTGCATCTCTGGCCTAGAGGCAGTCATGATGGTCTTTGTGACATCTTCTGAAGTACTTTATAGACTAGATCCCTCAAAACTCTTGGCCAGCTGGGTGCAGTGGGCACGCCTGTAATCCCAGTGGCTCTGGAGATTGAAGCAGGAGGATCAAAGTTCAAAGCCAGCCTCAGCAACTTAGTAAGACCCTATCTCAAAATTTAAAAAATTAAAAAAGGGCTGGGAACATGGCTCAGTGGTTAAGAGTCTCTGGGTTCAATTCCTGGTGCAAAAAAGAAATCCTCATCCAGTAAGCTTCAACCTATCTATTCAGCTTGAAGCATGAATAAACAGAAAGTTCCATAAAGTTGCTAAACATCATTAGCTATTAGGAAAATGCAAACCTAAGCCATAGTCAAGTACCCCTTCATGCCTCTCAGTGTGGTTATCATCACAGAAACAAGTCTTAGTGAGGTAGAAATGTGAACCCTGGTACTTTGGTGTTGAAAATGTAAAATGGTACAGATGCCATGGAAAACAATTCAGTAGATCCTGAAAAAGTTGAACAGTGAATTGCCATATGCCCAGTCAAGTCCATTCCTAGGTCTCTGTACAAACAATTGCAAACAATTGTTTTGTATACAAACATATCCACGTGTGCTCATAGCAGCACCATTTACAATAGTCAAAAGGGGAAAACAACCCAAATGTCCATCAACAGATGAATGAAAAACAAAATGTGTGTGGAAAAAAAAAATGTGTGTGTGTGTGTGTGTGACAGGATATTATGTGGGCATAAAAAGCAATGAAGTACCCTGCAAGCTAAAGTGTGAATGAACCTTAAAACATCATGATAAGTGAAAGAAACCAGACATGAAAGGTCTCATATGATTCTCTTTGTATGAAATATCAGGATATGTGAATCCATAGAGACAAAAAATAGATTGATCATTGCCAGGGGCTGGGGAGGCCAGGAGGGGGTGACTAACTATTGGGTATAGAGTTTCTTTTTGAAATATAAAAATGTTTTGGAACTAGAGAAAGACAGTGTTACGCACGTGGTGATGTATTAAATGCCACTGAATTGTTTGGTTTAAAATTGTTTATTTTATGTAAGGAAAGGAAATGAAAAGAAAGGCTGTGCCTCACTAGGTACATGAAACTCTGGAATAGGCTGAAAGAAAGGGTAAGGTGAGCACTCAAGGTTGGAAGAAAGTGCAATAAAAATATCGAGACTGGCTAGAGTTGGGGAGCTTAGAAGGCAGAGTGGGCACATCATGGAGACTGAATGGAGTTTGAGTCGTGGGAGAGGGAATATGCTATTTCACAAGGGCAGCTGAACCCAGTCCTGTGGGCTTTTGACCAGAATAGGAGCATGGGAGTGGATTATTGAAATGTGAACATGTGTGTAGGAGAGTTGAACCAGGAAGGCCTAAAACTTGGTGGCCAGCATAGAGACCCCTGAGACTAAACACATGAGTTATGATGTGCTGGGCAGTGCTTTCTATGGCTTAATGCATTTACTCTTTATATGGACCCCATAAAGTAGGAAATCTTTTTTCCCAGTGTACAGATGAAGAAACAGAGGCTCAGAGTGACAGAATCTTGCCTAAGATAGCACAGCTACTAATGTGACCTAGATTTGAAACCAGGCAGGTTGACTCCAGAGCCACTACAGTTTTAATTATGATGCAGAAATGTATGTAAGGTATTATTTCTTTTTTTTGGAAGTTCATCACTTCTCAGGGGCAGTACAGCTACAATGCAGACTCTTACTCCTTGGGCAACCAAGAACTGTTACATGCCATGACAAGTGGGTCTTCCAAATAGAAATGTTTGGTTGGCTGGTAGAACTGTAGACTGGAGCTCATGGCAAAGGTAGAATTTTCAAGGAGGTGAGCACAGGGGCCTTCAGAAGGGAAATAGAGGCAGGAAAGTCGAGTTGCTAGCCTCCATGGCCCACTCCTCTGTGCTTCCCACCCTCTGCACCCTCCCGCATCCAGGAGCGGCCTGAATTGTCTGAGAGTTAGCTCATCTCAGAAAGCTGCTTGTCCTTGGCTCCAGCCGCAGGGCTTGCTCTTGCCCAGAATGGCTCTGGAGGAAGGTGCAGGAGGGGCTGGGTCAGTCTTTTTACCTTCCCAGTCATTCCTAACATTCAGGATGAAAAAACTAAGGCATGCGCCAGGCCCTAAGTTTGATTTCCAGCACTGCAGAAGAAAAAGAAATAGAAAAAAAATCAACATCAATGATGTTCCTTCTCTGAGGCTTTTTGGGAAGGGGATTGGGGCACACTGGTAACAGCTGTTCTTTACTGTCAGTTTCCATGTCATATAGTTTTGCTTCATTTAGATTTTTAAATGCTCTGAAAGGCCTGTGATAAAAAGTTCTGCCTTATTGAAGCTTCTGGTCTTGGGGGAGATGCAGGAAATAGAGAAAAATGAAAAGGCCTCAATTATTGTAGTATATCCCTCACACCTCCCCAGCCTCCCCAACCCCCCCAGCCCCCACGCCCCCTGCTGTCCCTGGTGTGTGTTGCTGGGATGTTGGTCTCATCGTCCAGACACTGAAGCACAGAGCCGCATGGTGGCACCGCCCTTTCCACCCTCCCTCAGTGTGACTCTTCCCCTTGGCCTCAGCTCCCCACCACCTGCTCCCACTCCCAGTTTTTGTCTTGCCTTTTCCTGCTGATGGGCCTTTCTCCTGTCTTGTTCCTCATCCAGAAATGCTCTCTGTCCAGCAGTGTGGTAGCTGTCCAGCCCCAGAATTCAGCTCCTTTGCCTTTACATACCCCCCAGTCCTCACCTGCAACCACTGATGTAGACACTGCAATGTGATGTGTGTGTGTTACACCCATTTTGCAGTTATCCAGATAGAGCCCACCAAGGCACAGAGAGATCAATAATTTGCCTAATCCCACACAGCTAGTGCACCAAGAAGCTGATTCCAAAGCCCACCGTCTTAACTACTGTCCATATTAGTGGAGTTCAAAGTGGTGTCTGACTGCAGCAGATCATTAAGTTGCACTTATAAACTCTCAAAAGGGAAAAAATGTGAGAAGCATCGCTAAAACGTTTTCCCTCTCTCCTCTTTGGGTCCAGGTGGAAGTGAAGCCATATGTGCTGGATGATCAGATGTGTGATGAGTGCCAGGGCACGCGCTGTGGTGGGAAGTTTGCCCCATTCTTCTGTGCCAACGTCACCTGTCTGCAGTATTACTGCGAATACTGCTGGGCGAGCATACATTCCCGTGCCGGGCGGGAGTTCCACAAACCGCTGGTGAAGGAGGGAGGCGACCGCCCTCGTCACGTCCCGTTCCGCTGGAGCTGAGCCCAGGGCCGACCCAGCCACAAGTACTGGAGTAGATAACAAGGAGGGAAAAGAGAGGGCACTGCCTCAGGGCTTACAGCGTTCTGGAAATCTGTGCATTCGTTCTCGATTTTTAAAGAAGAAATGGGTCTTTTTATTACTATTATTATTATTTACAGTCATATTACTGAACTCAGTGTCCAGTATGATGCAAAACTGCAGAGTGTATGACGGTACTGATTTGCACTTTGATTCACACCTTTGTCTGCTTGGTACCTTAATTTCTTACACCTGATTTGTTACTCGTGACTGTACGTAGACTGCCATTCTCATCAGCGGCCATCAGGTTGATGTCTGTGATTCTTTTGTTTGTTGTTGTGTTATTGTTTTGATTGTTTTTAAACTGGAGCATGCACTTATTTTCAGAAACTTAGAGAGTTGCCCCTAGGACAAGACTTACCAAAGGTAATACTCGTGAGTAGGTGGCAGATGTAGCAAAACCTTCACAATTCAGCAATCATTAGTTGGGGTCATTTAGAATAAGGATAACCCTAATGAAAATAAGCCTTTAGTTGCTCTGTATTTTGACTTGTAAGGATACCTCATAAGCTGGGTCTTTATTTTCCCTTCACATTTGATTTTTGTTTTGCTGAGGATTTTGGTTAGATCTTTTAGTGTTATGTAAATTTATGCTGCAATAGCTTTTGCTGCTATTAAAATGGTATTATTAATACCATAATACTCTATTCAGGCTAAGGTATCAATTAAAACAAAAACAAAAACCCAACAACACACTCTTGTGATTTAGGGATAGAGTCAGCTGCCGAAAGAAGATCAGAATAGACTTCAGAAAGTGTCAATGGAAGGTCACTACTTCTGACTGCATGTTTACTTAATCAGGTTGCTGCATGCAATAAATTTTATATCCAATGTCTAGTATAAAACCTTCCCACAATGCACAAATTAAGAATCTATATAAGCTATAAAATACTCATTTTTTAAAACAAGATTTTTTTCATTCAAAGAATTGGTAATCGATCGGAGGAAGGCATGCCTCAATAAATGGAATGCTTCTGAATAGGGGGAGCCCATAACAGAATGACCTATATTACAACCAATATAAAACCTAGGTGTAGGATATTCTTAAAGCAAATTTGTGGATGGTAGATGAAGTACTTTGCGGTGCTCTGTTATATATTGTGCAATTTATTTTATATAGTAAAGTGATTATGTCTAACTGTGATCAAACTTAACTGTTTAAAGCCTCTGTGTCAGACATTAACGAACTTGACAGTTCATAACTGGTATATTATTAAGTAACACATGAGCTCTTAGTTACAATCTCCTAGTGCTTGCACCATTTTACATAGCTTCAGACCTTGTCCAGAAAACCAAAGAGCTCATCTTAGCTTACAAACACTAAGAATATATACAGTATCTAGAGATAAGTTGTCAGATTGACAAACTAGGCACATCTTTAAGAGAGTTGTGTGATGGTGATGCTAAAGAAATGTCTGTATAAAATAAGATGGCCCAGGCAGAGTTGGTTGTCTGGGTGAGAAATTAACTACTAATTCCCTGGATTTATCCTGTAAAGCTTGAATAGAATTAAGACCTGCTAGTACTACCATGGACATTTTTTTAGCATTCACTCTTGGGCTGCAGATAGTAATATATAAACACACAAAATGATCGCGAGACTATGTAAATCTTTTTTTAATCTTCTTCCTGTTTTGGAATTCTGGGGACAATCTGACTGGATGTGACACTGCAGAATAGACTTAAGTCGCTGTTTTATGTGCTGTGATGTCCTTGTACTGTCTTGAATTAGTATTGCTTGTTTTTGGTTTTTCTCCAGTGTTTAGTTGCAATTACTGACTCTCAAGCTATAGTTTGTTTTCAAAAAGGAAAAACAAATAGTTTTTTACTGGATTAAAAATGCTTATTAGAATCCTCCCCAATTGAGGTGACCTCTGGGCTTTTTGGTAATAATTGCTTTTTTCTAGCCCAGGTGTGGTTTCGTTCGTTTGTTTGTTTTTTTCTATGTTTGTGGTTTGGTTTGGTTTTTCATCTGTACAAGAAATTTTGTTATGCACTACTACTTTTTGTATTCTAGACAGTTTTCAAAAGTTGGCTGAAGATTTTTTTTGTTTGTTTTTAAGGAAAAAGGCATGCTTTCTGACTGACATGATCTTTTGCAATACCTCAATTTTGAAATATAGGAAAGAAAATGATATTTTCTAAGTAAGTTTATTCAGAAAAATATATATTAATTTAATTCTGCAAGAAAATGATTTAACAGATGGGTAACTTTATTTTTTTCATGCTTATTTGTGTTTTTTGAAAATGAAGAAGTTAGAGCTTTATAACTATAATATTAAAGATCATATCTAACCTACAGAAATCTACCTAATTATGTGAAAGAAGCAAAACTTTTTGAAGAAGCACCCCTCTTTCATGTACTAAAATAACACTGAGATTAAAAAACACAAAGCTGGAAGATTGTACAGCATAAAGCTAAAGTGAAAAAAACACGTTGTTATGAAGACTAGGTTACAAAAAATAAACTCCATTTGGTGCTGAAAGTTGTGAATAGATGGTGGAAACTACTTTCCCTTAATTTGTATATTTATAATCAAGCGTTGATTGTGCACGACTGACCAGGATTGTGAAAGAGTTCTTCTGTTTGTATTTTTTTAAAGAGAACTTTTTTAGTTTATTAAATTATAACATGTTCCCTTTTGTTTTGTAAATAAATGTGCCCCCAAGTTCTTAATGTTATATTAAAAGAGAGGGTCCTTCAAAAAAATTATTTTTTAAAACACAGAGGTGTTCTGACCTGCAACTTGACTGGGAAGCCCCTGGGTAACACAGGTCCTGTTGTGGCCTTTCCTTGATGTGACACTTGAACTAGTCGATTTTTTGAAGGCTATAACCTAACCTCGACTATTTGTTGTTATGTGCAATACTGTTTGTACTGTTTGTATAAAAAATAGAAAAAAAAAGAAAAGAAAAAAGGCATAAATCTTTATTGCAGATTTATTTTCATTGCAAACTTTAGACATTGTGATTCACTGAAATCATTTTTCTACTGTCAAATATGTACCTTTTCTTCATGCTGGTATTTTTTCAATAGTAATGTAGCCTTTGTACTGAGACAAATTTTCATTGTTATTTTTAGAAAGATTTTTTGCTAAGAAAAAAATTAAACATATTTACATATTTTTCATTTTATTTCGTATTTTCTTTAAGGAGTGCTTTCTCAATCATTAATAGAGTTGTTTCTGGGAGGGACTTTCATATCTGGTCAATGTCATAATATTATTTTGTATTTTTACTTGGAATAAATTAATTTTATGATGCTAATTCTTTAAAAGTTTATTTTTTTCATTTTCAGTTATTTTTGAAGCTAAAACCTTTGTAATATTGTTACTAAAGTGTCTAGTTTTTTGAAATGCAAAGCTTTATGTATTAACTTGCTGATGTGGTTTACAATAGTGTGACAACGATGAAAATGGCTGGTTATGTAAAGTGATTGGAAATGTAATGGATCATTGGGTAATAAAATGACAGAATGAGCAGAACATGTGAAATTTTGACAAGCCTTTTCCTTTATCACAGTGGTTTAGTGTAAGACTAGGGATGTCACAGTACAGGTCTCTAGGGATGTCACAGTGGATTTATACAACACCAGGTGCAGCCAAATCTGTGGCCCTGAAAATGAAGTCACCCCTGCTGACACCACTGGGTGTAAAACCTAGCTAGGTCAACAGAATGTTTCATCGCTTTCTCCCCCTCTAACTCTTCATTGTGTCCTGTGTGTGTGTGTGTGTGTGTGTGTGTGTGTGTATGATTCTGCCACCAGTTGCTGTCCGTGTGTGAGACGGTGCCTTTGTGTCCGGAATCCTTTACATACATCTACAGTGGTGACGCCTGCGAGTCAGAGGAAGTTAAGGAGATGCCACCTTCTATGTAGCACAGGCCTGGACTGTGCCATCTCTTCCCTTCCCACAAGGGCAGTTGGCGGCACTGAGGAAACATCCTCAGACGTCACCACTGTACGTGGACGTTGTGTGTGTCGGTCTGCATCTTCCTCCACACCCCTGCCTGCTCCTGGTATG
Organism: Glaucomys volans; assembly: GCA_020662805.1. Lineage (NCBI taxonomy): Eukaryota > Metazoa > Chordata > Mammalia > Rodentia > Sciuridae > Glaucomys > Glaucomys volans. The sequence continues at coordinate 573,460 of JAJEJO010001513.1, forward strand.
GTGCCCCTTTGCCCTTTATTGCGGCAACACACCGGGCCATTCCATGCATGATCTGTCTGCCCTCCTGCTGCTGCTTTTCCAACACCCACCTCACCGGGAAGCTGTGCTGTTAAGGCAGCACATTATTGCAATGGCACCTAAAATTAAAGCAAAACAAAAAGCAAAACGAAAGATAACATCTGCAAAACTGGTGTTGCGTAAATGGAACATCCAATGACTTGCTCTAGATGGCTGGTGTGTTTCTACGAGTCGTTGGTGGCCTCTTCCAGCTCTGTGGCCCCAGAGGTGAGGTTGATCAACAACTCGGCGAAACGTGTGTCCAGAGTTGGCTCTTGGGTACGCTCTATGTATTCAGTTTTGTAAATAATATATAGATTAGATCAAGTTGTGATGTAAAATTTTAACTTAAATTGGGTACTACTGGTTGGAATTTTACATTAACTACAAATAAATGATTAGGAACAGAAGAAAAGAAATTGGAAAACTTCTTGTTTAGTGGTATAAAGATTATGCTTAGATTTCTGCCTATATCTTGTGTTTTATAGCTTGTTAGTGAGGCATGGGCTAATGCAGAATGTACTGCATTTATGCAATTAGCAAATAACTGCTAGTTTTCATTTTATCTATTATATTAGCAACAAAATGGTATTTAACTGGGTAAAGCTCCTACCTAAATATTTGAGTATTGTGACATCTCTACTTGCAAGGTTTGAATGAAAGATTAGTCACAGATTAGTGAAAAAAGTATCTTTTTGTTAAAACTGGAGTATTTGTATGGATTGTTGCTTTTTCACTAATTTGTATGGTATGTCAGCTAATATTTCTTTTTTTCTTTTTTCTTTTATGATAACCAAATTTCTCTATCTCAGCTGCAATAGTGTTCCATCTTACCACAGAGTATTTTATAATTAATGCTGTTTACTTTATACCCCAAAATGGGTCACGAAGTGGATCTGTGATTCAGGGATGTTTAAATTTGTATGACAAGTTAATTGCAACAAGTAGAAAACTTGGGTGCTAAAACAGGATAACTTCTCTTTTTCTTTCCTGGATATAGTTCTGTTGGGGTATAAAGTATTAGGTATTTGTATTTTTGCTGTCAAAATAATGGACATAACTTTTAGAGTGTTCACAGCTAAGATCTCTGTATTTGTTTTTCAACTAACTAATTTTAAATGTATTGTACCTTTTATTACCTGTTCTCTTAGATTGTTTTTTGCTAGTAACCCTTACTCAGCTTCTGCCTTTGGGGCTTGGACTAATATTGCTTGTATGGAACTACAGTACTGTGACTAAACATGGAGCTCAATGCAGCTATTGCTTACAACTGCTTAAACTTTGTAGTTTGGACTTCTTTTTTTTCTGTAATAACTTATTAAATCTAGTTGTATGAAGTACTGACACTTTGTCATCCTTTGCTAAGGAATAAGCTTGTTGTATTTGGTTTGTATCTGGGGAACATACCAATTCTCTTGATTAGCTTTTTTTTTTTTTTTTTTTTTAACAAATCCCTTTACAACACATTCAGTACAGCAAAGGTTATGCAAATAACACTCCTTTTTAAAAAATACACAAGCATATTTGAAACAGACTCCTGTGAGCTTGTACTGAAGGTTTTTAGAGGTGCCCTTGGGTTCTCTCCCTTTCTCCTTTTATGCTGGGGATTGAACCCACAGTTCGCCTTGGGCAACTGGGGATCTACCGATGAGCTACAGCCCTATTCCGGTTGCGGTTGGGTTTTTAAGTCCCAGCACTTTGCCATATGAAATCAATTTTTGAAATTACAACCAGAAAATGTAATGAAAAGGTAAGTATTGACAACTTCTTTTGTTTTTTAACAATGACACCGGCCCCCCCTCCCCGGTCTACTGAACTCCCTGCTGGATCGAACCTGCCAGCGCGCGCTCCCAGGCACTAACCCTTTAAGAAAATGGATCACAAGCGGCTGCACAAACGAAACCCTTGGCGATCTTAGCGTCCCATCCCTAGACACCGGTTCGGTTGGGTCAGGGAGGGGTCTGGGCCCAACCCGGGCTGTGACAACCGCTCGGTGGGCGCCTGGGCCCTCGTAGCGCGCCCAGGACCGATCCGCGAGCACCTGCCGCCCCGGCCCCGCCCCAGTCGCGTTGCTCGGGTTACAGCCGGAGGGGGCGCCCGCGGGCGGGGTTGCCGGGTCGGCCTCTGGCTCCCTCTCTCACCTCCCCACCCCAATCCTCAGCACTGCACCCCTTCCTGCGGCTGGTACCCAATGCGGGTCCCACGCTCTGCTCCCTCCCCACCTCCCAGGCGGCCCGAGGGTGTCGTGGTGGCCCGTTGGCTCCTCGCCGCAGCCCTGCAGGTAAGCTCACCCCTCCGCGCCACCTGGCCTGAAGGGCAGCTTGGAGACCCCACGCCAGCTAGAATCGCTCCTCGGCCTCTGCGCCTGCGCCTCTTCCGAGGGTGCTTAATTCAGCACAGGCTTCCACCTGCATCGAGCATTCATCCAGAACCGGGGTTCTCGCTCAGCCACTGTGCTGCCTGGACAGTTCTGTATCCCTTTTGCCGTCCCTCTCCCCAAAAGGGGAGTGAAATATTATGTTCCATCCCCTATTGAGTCTGATTTATGAAAAATACATCAAAGTTACAAATGGAATCCCATTTTCAGAGTGCTGGACTGACTGAGATTATTCACTAGTCCCTTGAAATTTAAAAAGCTTCTGAAGTCCTAACTCCTGGCAGGAAGAGTGGGTCATGGAAGGTGCCTTTAGAAGGAGCAGCTTATTTTTAGGGGTGAAAATTAGTCTGTAGTCTTGACATTCCTTGTGGGTGAGGTTGAATCATCCCTTGCTAAATGCTGAACCCCCGGTTACCGAGCAGATGCGCAGCACAGGCCCTGGCTGTGGAGAGGACGTGAGGGTATGTTTAAGGCACCTGCTTCTCAGAAAAGGAGTCACCAGTAAATACCCATGAACAACACTCAGCTTTAGAACCGGGACTTGGTAGCTCACCAGACCCTTTCCAGTGAAATAATATTAACATAAGCACTCCTGTGTTTTAACTAGAACAGTTCAACGGAATAAGTTATTGATGGAGTGACGGGGGCTCAAACTGATGTGTCCTCTTGCAGGTCAAACAATTGCTGGGGGGATCCTTTCTCCCCACCAACTTGTTATATATTGGAAGCCTATGAATGAACTGTGAAAGATTTTATTTTTTTATTTTTTGGAACCAGGGATTGAACTCAGGGACACTCGGCCACTGAGCCACATCCCCAGCCCTATTTTGTATTTTATTTGGAGACAGGGTCTCACTGAGTTGCTGAGGCTGGCTTTGAACTCTCGATCCTCCTGACTCAGCCTACCAAGTCGCTTGGATTACAGGCGTGCGCCACCACGCCCGGCTTGTGAAAGATTAATAGGAAAAAAGACAATGCATTGTGACTATAGAATTGTGCAAAAGAAGTGGATTTCTTGATCATTGGAGACAGGGGTTTATATACCTAACCAGGAAGAACTGGGAGAAGGCTGGGGTGGAAAAGAGGCTTCTATGGGACGATCAAGTGGTTTCTTCAGGAAGGAATGATTCTTCGGAGGACAAACAGGAGGTAGGAAAGTTTGTGAGTCTGTGTATTCAGGTCCAGAGATCTCCATCTTTTCTTTCTGGTCAGTAAAACTCCCCAGAGAGGGGATGTGGGTGGCAGCCTCACTCCTGGAAGTTTCTGCCTTCAAAGAAAGGAAGTTCTGAAAAAGCTTTTTGCATCTGTTGAATCTCAAATGTCTCCTGTTTAAAATAATCATATCAAGTCTGGAGGTCCAAGTGGATCCTCACAGATAGTTGGCAGGAGTGTCCCTGTTCACTGGAACAGATAGCTGAAAGTGATCCTTATTCTGGCCAGTTACCCAGTGGTATTTGGGGAAGGCAATTGTGAATTTGGGCACTGTCCATATTTAGAAAGGACTTTGGTGGAACTGCATATTCTCACACCTCAACATTTAATTCTGTCTCCTTAGGGCCAGCCCAAGTCATTTTCTTTTTTGCTGTTTTACTGGTCAAACCTTTGGTTAAGATGACTTGGGTTCAGCTGTTTTAGGGGAACATTCTGACTTGTCACCTTCATCCCAAGGCCAAACCAAATGCCTTTCTGTATATGGAAGAAAAAGTCCATTGGCAAGTCTCAGTCCCTAGGAGAAACGAGGAGCTGTCTTGTGTGCCTGTTCTCTTTTCAAAAGACAGGGCCCTCTCTCTTTTGTTACCCATCATTAAAACCAAAACAATTCCCATACTCAGCCACTTGAAAGACTAAAGATACCATGTGTAAGGGAAGATCTGCACAACCATATTGGAAAACTTCTACAAAAGTTGGCCATGGGTATAAACTGTGATCCAGCTTTTTCTCTTATGGGTATATGACCAATTGAAATATGTCATATGTTTAAGAGACACAAGAATGATTGCAGAATACCGTTCAAATAGCCTCAAACTGGAAGCTATCCAAATGCCCTGCAATATTAGAGTCTATCTGCAAATGGAATACTACAAACAGTAAGAATGAAGATCTATGAGCATATGCAACATTACAGAAAGATCTCACAAATTAATGTTTATCAAAGTAAGCCAGAGAGGGCTGGGGATGTAGCTCAGAGGCAGAGCATGTACTTATACACAAAGTCCTGGGTTGATCCCCAGAACTGCACACACCAAGCAGCCACAAGAAGAGTGTGATGATGCCACATATATAAATGGATGGGGGTAAACACCAGGTGGCGGGTGCTGGTGACTGTCTTGATTTGGGTTTTGGACATGAAGGTGTGCACATTTGGTGAAAATATATTGATGCACACTGATCTGTGTACTTCCTGTAAGTTTCAATGGAGTATTCAAAATGAAGAGCTGGTACTTAGGCCAAATGGAATTTTTTCCCCAGGTAGACTGTCAAATCCGCTTTCACACGCATAGGTAACCTAAGTTCCTTCCTGGTTGTCACTGCTACCAGTTGCCATCCAGACTAGTGGGCTTTCCCAAACAGCCACACCTCCATGTCCCTGTCCTCATCTTTCTCTCTTCCCATCTCCCTTTTGCTCTTCCTTAAGCCTACTACATTCAGGAGGAATTCTCTGGGGGAAAAATGTAGTCATTTTGGGCAAAGGAATGGAATAGAAAAACAATTCCATCTATCTTTGAAGTTGACTGTTGGCAGGGAGCACTGGAAGCCCATCACCCTTACAGGGCCTGTGTTGATTTGCCTGAAAACATCTAAGACCTATTGGTCTCATATTCACAATATAGTCTATTTTTTTAATATAGTCTATTTTAACATTAAACTTTTTTTAAAAAATTCTGGAAAAATTCACATGTATCAGAAATTAGATCCCAGGGCTGGAGTTGTGGCTCAGAGGTAGGGCACTTGCCTGGCATGTGTGAGGTCCTGGGTATGATCCTCAGCACCACATAAAAATAAAGAGATTGTGTCCATCTACAACTAAAAAATAAATAAATAAAATAAATAAATTAGATCCCGTGTATTCTTTACCCAGTTTCCTCCCAGAATCTTGCAAAACTGTACAACAGTATCACAATTGAATTGCTGACATTGATACACTTAAGGCATGGAATATTTCCATCACCAGGAAGATCGCTCATGTTGCCTGGCTCTAGTCAGACCCACTTCCCTCCACTCCCACCACCCTCAACCCTTGGCAGCCCCTAATCTGTTCTCCAGTTCTATAACTTCATTATTTCAAGAATATTATGTAAATGGGAATGTATAAATATATAACCTCTGGGGACTGGCTCCTTCCACATAATTCTCTGCAGATTCACCTGGGCTGTTCTATCAATAGTTCATTCCATTTTAATTGCCAAGTAGTCTTCTACGGTATGACAAACCAGTCCACTTAACCACTGAAGGATGGATATATATCCTGATAGTATGTAGTTTGTGTTTCAACAAATGAAGCTACTATACATAATTCATGTACAGGTTGTCTTCATTTTTTGTGAGATAAATGACCAGAAATGCAACTGAAGGGTCATGTGGTGATTTCATGGTCAGTTCTGTTGTTATTTCAGGTACTGGGATTGAACCCTGGGCCTCATGAGGGCTAGGCAAGTGCTCTACCTCCGAGCTACGCCTCCTGCCTCCACGTTTTGTTTTTAAACTACAAACCACTTTTCTGGAGCAGGTGTACCATTTACATATCACCAAAATATACAAGCGATCCAGTTCCTCAAAGCCATCTTTAGCGTTGAGTATTGCACCGTTCTTCATTTTGGCCAGCCTGTCCTGCTGAGCCTATGATCTGCATTTCCCTGTGGCTGATGTTGAACATTTCTTCATGTGCACATTTGCCATTTGTGTATCCTCTTCAGTGAAATGTCTTTTTTTTTCCTAAGAGCATTTTTTAAACGTGGCTATTTTTAAACCACTTTATAGAGCAATTTCAAATTACTCAGTGTAGAAAATTGACCAGATTTGTATGGGAGTACAGTTCCTATACAGCCTGTCCGCAGCCCCCTCCCTTTCCCTTACATTTGTAATTGAGCATTTCTGTCATTGACCCGTTATCATTAACTACAGCCCACAGTTCAGGTTTCCCTCTTTGTGCCGTCAGGGTCAATGGTTTATGTATGTATATGTGGGACTGGGGATTGAGCCCAGGGGTGCTTTACCATTGAGCCACCACCCCAGCCCTTTTTATTTTATTTTGAAACAGAGTCTCACTATGTTGCTGAGGCTGGCTTCAAATTTGTGATGCTCCAGCCTCAGCCTCCTGCGTTGCTGGGATTATAAACATGTGCACCACGGCGCCTGCCTCCTTTTTGTTTTGACATATGCATGATGTTAGGTAACCACCATGTTAGTATCAGACAAATTTAACTGTCCTAAAAACTGCATGTGCCCCAGCTTCTGATGACTTCCCTGTTCCCTGCACCCCTTGCAACCGCTGATGCTTCACTGTCTGTGCTCCTGCTTCCCAAAATGACATATATTTGGAATCAGACAATAAGTAGATGTTTTTTCAGCCTTCTTTTGCCCAGCAAGTTGCATTTAGAGGTTCTCATGTCTTTTCCTTGCTTCATAGCTCATCTGTTTTATCACTGAATAAGATTCCATGATTGGTATTTTTTTTTTTCCATTTGTCCGTTGAAATACATCCTGGTTGCTTCCTGTTTGGGGCATTCATGAATACAGCTGCTATAAAATATCCATGTGCAGATTTCTGTGTGTCAATTTGTTTTCATTTAATTTGGATAAATACTTAAGAGCACGATTGCTGAATTGCATAGTGAACCACATACTGCTCATGTGTGTACCTTCTGGGCATGGAACCAGGGCTTTTCACCTGCTCCATCACGGAGTCATGTCCCAGCCCAGCTTTCTAAGGAACTGCCCAGCTATCTTCCAAAGTGGCTGTAGGTTATCATTCATTCCCAATGGCAATGAGCTCCTCTTGCTCTATACCCTTTTCAGCAGTCAGTGTTTTGGATTTTCACCATTTTAAGAGGTGTTTATGGTTATCTTCTTGTTTTCACTTGGAATTCTAACATATGATGTAGGACATCTTTTCATATCCTTATTTGCCATCTGTATATCTACTTTGATCAGGTGTCTGTTCAGATCTTCTGTCCATTTTAAAATCAGGTGTAGTTTTCTTATTGTGGAGTTGGGGGAGGGCTTCTGGGGATTGGACCCAGGGGCGCTCTACCACTCAGCTACATCCCCAGCCCTTTTTATTTTGAGACAGGGTCTTACTAAGTTGCTGAGGCTGGCCTTGAATTTGCACTTCTCCTGCCTCAGCCTCCCAAGTAGCTGAGATTATAGGTGTGTGCCCCCTATTGCCAGGTTTTTTGAAGATGATGCCTTTGGTATTTTATCTAAAAAGCTATCACTAAGATCTAGGTCATCTAGATAAACTTCTAGTTTATCTTCTAGAAGTGTTTGTGTTTTACATTTAGGTCTGCGACAAATTTTGAGTTAGGTTTTGTGAAAGGTACAGTATGTGACTAGATTTTTTTTTCTGTTTATTTTTGGCATGTGGATGGCTATTTCTGCAGCATTTGTTGAAAAGACTTTCTGTACTGAATTGTCTTTCCACCTTACATTAATTTTCTTAATTTTCTTTCCTTTTTTTTGGTCTGGTGATTTAACCCAGGAGTGCTGGAACCTGTAAGCCACATCCCCAGCCATTTATTTATTTAGTTATTTAAATTTTGAGCATAACTATTTTTTGTTCTATTCAGCAGAATGCATTTTAATTCACTGTATGCAAATGGAGCACAACTTTTCATTTCTCTTGTACATGTAGTCACATCATTCATGCAATCATACATGTACATAGAGTAATGATGTCTGTCTCACTCCACCATCTTTCCTTCCTCCCACCCCCTCTCCTCCCCTCATTTCCCCCTACACAATCCAACATTCCTCCATTCTTGCCTGTATCCCCCACCTCCATTACGTATCATCATCCACTGATCAGAGAAAACATTCGGCCTTTGGTTTTTTGGGCTTGGTTTATTTCACTTAGCATGATCTTCTCCAATTCCATCCGTTTATCTTCAGATGCCATAATATTATCATTCTTTATGGCTGAATAGTATTCCATTGCGTATATATACCACAGTTTCTTTAGCCATTCATCTGTTAAAGGGCACCTAGGTTGGTTCCACAATCTCGCTATTGTGAATTGAGCTGCTACAAACATTGATGTGGCTGTGTTACTGTAGTATGCTAATTTTAAGTCCTTTAGGTATAAATCAAGGAGTGGGATAACTAGATCAAAAGGTGGGTCCTTTCCAAGTTTTCTGAGGAATCTCCACACTGCTTTCCAGAGTGGCTGCACTAATTTGCAATCCCACTAACAATGTATGAGTGAACCTTTTCCCTACATCTTCACCAACAACTATTGTTGCTTCTATTCTTGATAATTGCCATTCTAATTGTAGTGAGATGAAATCTTAGGATAGTTTTGATTTGCATTTGTCTAACTACTAGAGATGTTGAACGTTTTTTCAAATATTTGTCAATGAATTGTATATCTTCTGTGAAGTGTTTGCTCAGTTCCTTAGTCCACTTATTGATTGGGTTATTTGTATTTTTGGTGTTAAAGTTTGAGTTCTTTATAAATTCTGGAGATTAGTGCTCTATCTGAAGTGTGTGTGTAAAAGACTTTCTCCCACTCTGTAGGCTCTCTTCACATCGTTTCCTTTGTTGAGAAAAAACTTTTTAGTTTGAATCCATCCCATTTATTGGTTCTTGTTTTTACTTCTTGTGCATTGGGAGTCCTGTTAAAGAAGTCTAGTCCTAAGCCCACATGATGAAGATTTGGACCTACTTTTTCTTCTATTAGGTGCAGGGTCTCTGGTCTAATTTCTAGGTCCTTGATCCATTTCGAGTTGTTTTGTGCAGGGTGAGAGATAGGGTTTTAATTTCACTTTAGTGCATGTGGATTTCCAGTTTTGCAAGCACCATTTGTTGAAGAGGTTATCTTCTCTATTGTATGTTTTTGGCTCCTTTGTCTAGTATGAGATAATTGTATACATGTGGTTTTGTGTCTGTGTCTTCTATTCTGTACCATTGGTTTACCTATTTTGGTGCCAATACCATGTTGTTTTTGTTACTATTGCTCTGTAGTATGGTTTTAAGGTTTGTATTATGATACCTCCTGTTTCATTCTTCCTGCTAAGGATTGCTTTGGCTATTCTGGGTCTCATATTTCCAAATGAATTTTGTGATTGCTTTCTCTATTTCTCTGAGGTACATCATTGGGATTTGCATTGAATCTGTATAGTGCTTTTGGTAGTAGGGCCATTTTGACAATGTTAATTATGCCTATCCAAGAACATGGAAGATCTTTCCATCTTTTAAGGTTTTCTTTAATTTCTTTCTTTAATGTTCTGTACTTTTCATTATAAAGGTCTTTCACCTCTTCTGTTAGATTGATTCCCAAGTATTTTATTTTTTTTATGCTATTGTGAATGGGGTAGTTATCCAAATTTCTCTTTCAGAGGTTTCATCACTTATGAATAGAAATACATTAGATTTATGGGTGTTGATTTTATATCCTGCTACTTTGCTGAATTCATTTATTAGTTCTAGAAGTTTTCTGGTGGAATTTTTTGGATCCTCTAAATATAGAATCATATCATTGGCAAATAGTGATAGTTAGAGCTCTTCTTTTCCTATTCCTATCCCTTTAATTTCTTTGGTCTGTCTAATTGCTCTGGCTAGAGTTTCAAGGACTATGTTGAATAGAAGTAGTGAAAGAGGGCATCCCTGTCTTGTTCCAGTTTTTAGAAGGAATGCTTTCAGTTTTTCTCCATTTAGAATGATATTGGCTGTGGGCTTAGTATAGATAGCCTTTACAATGTTGAGGTATGTTCCTACCACCCCTATTTTTTCTAGTGTTTTGAGCATGAAGGAGTGCTGTATTTTATCAAATGCTTGTTCTGCATCTATTTAAATGGTCATATGATTCTTAAGTCTAGTGATGTTATGAATCACATTTATTGATTGCTGAATATTGAACCAACCTTACCTCCCTGGGATGAACCCCATTTGATCATGGTGTACTATCTTTTTAATATGTTTTTTTATGTGATTTGCCAGAATTAAGAATTTTTGCATCTATGTTCATCAGGGATATTGGTCTGAAGTTTTCTTCCCTTGATGTGTCTTTCTTTTGTTTTGGCATCAGGGTGATAATAGCTTCATAGAGTGAATTTGGGAGAGTTCCCTCCTTTTCTATTTCATGGAATACTTTGAGGAGTATTGGTATTAGTTCTTTGAAGGTCTTATATTACTCAGCTGAGACTCTGTCTGGTCCTGGGCTCTTCTTGGTTGGCAGGCTTTTGATGGTGTCTTTTATTTCATTGCTTGAAATTGATCTGTTTAAATTGTGTACATCCTCTTGATTCAGTTTGGGAGGATCATATGTCTCTAGAAATTTGTTGATGTCTTCAAGATTTTCTATTTTGTTTGAGTATAGATTTTCAAAATAGCTTCTAATTATGTTTTGTATTTCAATCGTGTCTGTCATGATATATCCTTTTTCATCATGAAATTTAGTAATTTGAGTTTTCTCTCTCCTTCTCTTTGTTAGTGTGACTAAGGGTTTATCAATTTTTTTTTCAAAGAACCAACTTTTTGTCAGTTTGTTCAATTTTTCTTTTGTTCCCATTTCATTGATTTCAATTATTTCCTGACTTCTCCTACTTTTGGTGTTGATCTGTTCTTTTTCTAGGGCTTTAAGATGTAATATTAGGTCATTTAGTTGTTGACTTTTTGCTCTTTTATTGAATGAGCTCAATACAATGAATTTTCCTCTTAGTACTGCTTTCATAGTGTCCCAGAGATTTTGATACGTTGAGTCGTTCTCTTTTACCTCTAAGAATGTTTTTATTTCCTCCCTGAAGTCGTCTTCTATGCATGCATCATTCAGTAGCGTATTATTTAGTCTCCAGGTGTTGCAGGAGTTTCTATTTTTTATTTTATCATTGACTTCTAATTTCATTCCACTATGATCAGATAAAATGCAAGGTAGTGTATCTATTTTTTTTTTTTTTTTTGTATTTGCTGAGTTGCTTTGTGGTATAACATATGGTCCACGTCCTAGGATGGTGAGAGCAGCAGCAGCTAACCTGAAGGTACCTTGATAATGAGTTTCTTAGTCTCCGGCAGGTGTCCCCAGATGGAAGCTGCTCCAACTAAAGATGGCCAGTGATGGCAGGGATAACCCAAGGTGGGGGCAGAGGTGTCCCAAGGAGTTGGTAGATAGGCAGCCAGAGTAAGGTGCATCATCTGCATGGGGGTGTGGGGTCCGTGGGGTGGGCTGGCAATGGAGATCTGGGCAGGGAGGGCCCCAGCCTTTTATTTTTTGGTAGGGTTTCACTGAATTGCTGGGTCTGGCTTTGAACTTGTGATTCTCCCATGCTGCTGGGATTATAGGCAGGCACTACTACATTAATAAAATGTTAAACCAGGTTTGCATACCTAGTCATGGTGTACAATTCTTGTTATACATTTTTAAATTTCATTTGCTATTGAGGACTTTTTGTACCTATATTTATTAGCTATATGTTTTGTCTGTAATTTTTCTTTCTTGTAATGTCTTTATCTGATTTGGCATTAGAGTGTCATCCTTGCAGAATCAGTGTTCTTTCTGCTTCTGTTTTCTAGAACAGATCATAGGCAACTGGTATCATTTCTTCCTTAAATGTTTGGCAGAGTCAGGTGCATTGGCATATGCCTTAAATCCCAGAAGCTTGGGAAGCCGAGGCAGAACTGCAAGTTCGAGGCCAACCTAGGCAACTTCACAAGTCTCAAAATAAGAAGGGATTGGGAGTGTAGTTCAGTGGTAGGGCACCGTTGGGTTCAATCCTCTGTAAAACACACACACAAAAATTTGGTGGATTTCATCAGTGAAACCCGGTGGGTCTGGTGTTTTCTGTTTTGGAAGGTTATTTTTGATGGTTTATTCAATAGATATGTACCTGTTCAGAGGATCTATTTCTTCTTGTGTTTCAGTGTATGGTGCCTTCCAAGGATTTGATCTGTTTCATCTAAGTCATTAAATTTGTGGGCATAGAGTTGTTAATATTTTATTATTTAATCAAGGGAATGTAATACTCATTTTAAGGCAGGTCTATTAGTGACAAATTCAGTTTTTGCTCATCTGATAGTCTTAGTTTTTCCCTCATTTTTGAAGGATCAGTTTGGTATTTTTATCATAAAAACTTTATTCCACTTTCTCTTTGCTTTCATGGTTAGTGAAAAAAAAAGTGATGTAATTTTTGACCTTGCTTTTTTTAATAGCTGTTTTTTCCCTTGATTAAAACAAACAAAACTTCAGTTTTCTGAGCATACATATACAGTGTTGGTAAGAAATGCCTGGTGTAGATTTCATATATTTACTCTGGTGTTCACTGAGCTTCCTGGAGCGTGGTTTTGTCTGAGTTAACTGTAAAACTTTTAGTCATTTTTACTTAAACTATTTCTCTTTTCTCCTGCTGCTATTCTCCACATGTTAAACCCCACAGATTTTAATCTGCTTTGCCATTTTTCATTGTTTTTCCTCCATGTTTTAGTTTGGAAAGTTTCTATTGATGTATCCTCTAGTTTACTGATTCTTTCATCTGATCGTCTGACTGGTGAGCCCACCAAAGGTATTTTTCATTTTTGATACAATGTGTTTATTTTTAGCATTTCCTTTTTTTAAAAAAAATTTAGTTGTCAATGGACCTTTATTTATTTATATACAGTGCTAAGCATAGAACTCCGCACTTCCTTTTAGTTCTTAGATTTTCAATCTCGCTGCTTATATTAACTATCTGTTCTTGCATGTTGTCCTCTTTTTCCAGTAAAGACCCAAGCATATTAGTTTTTTTTTTTTTTTTTTTTTTTGGTGGTGCTAGGGATTGAACATTGGACCTTGCACATGCTAGGCAACTGCTATATCCCTCCAGCCCCTTAATCAGTTATTTTTGATGTCTGCCTTAAGAATTCCAAAATCTTTGCAATATCTAAGTCTGGCTTGTTTTTAATCTTATAATTGTCTTTCTTGTTTTGACAAGTCTTATAATTTAAAAAAAATGCTTTCCTAAGATATAATTCATGTACAATTCACCCTTTTAAAGTGCACAGGTCAGTGGAATTTCATATATTCACAGGCACGTGCAACTGTCACCAATTTCAGAACATTTTCATCACCTCACGAAGACATCTGCACCATTATTTAACCCCCTATGCTACACTCCCATCCCTAAAGCAGCTGCTAATTTTCTCTCTACCTCTATAGATTTCCCTGTTCTGAACATTACAAAAAGGATTTTTTTTTGCAGTACGGGGGATTGAACCCAGGGCACTCTAGCACTGAGTAATATCCTGAGGGTCTCCCTAAGTTGCTGAGGCTGGGCTTGAACTTGGAATCCTCCTGCCTTGATCTCTGGAATCATTGGGACTACAGGTGTGTGTTCCCAGACCCAGGTTGCTGTGAATGTTTCTTGTGAATGAAATAATATATTGGTTATCATCTATGATTTCTTTCACTTAGCAAAACGTTTTTAAGATTCATCCACATTACAGCATGTCAGTACTTCAATTCTTTTATCCTTCATTCCTTTCTATGGTCAAATAATATTCCATTGTATGGATATTCCATGTTGTTTGTACATTTGTCAGTTGATAGGCATTTGGGTTGTCTCAACATCTTGCTTTATTACACTGCCAAACCATTTTTCAAAGTGGCTGCACTTTTGCATTCCAAACAGCAATGTGTAAGTTCCAGTTACCCTGCATCTTCATCAGGTGTTAGTATTGTCATGTTAAAACTTGAGCTTGCTGGGCACAGTATCACATGCCTGTAATTTCAGCAACCTAGGAGGCTGAGGCAGGAGGATCACAAGTTCAAGGTCAGCCTCAAAATTAACGAGATCCTCTCTCAAAGTATTTTCTCCCATATCTTCATTTCTTTCCAGATCTCCCATTAAGTGTGTATGGATTTTCTTATCCTCTCTTCCAGGATTTCTGCCTGCCTGCTATTTCACATTTTTTACCAGTTCATCTCTGTATCACACTGTAGGTGATTTTGTAAGATCAGTATTCCAGTTCACAAACTCTCCTTATCTGTGCCAATTTACATAACTATTTACTGATTCCTTTTCAAGTTTGTCCAATTTTTTGTAATGTTTTTCTAATCATTTTATGGTCTTTCAAATTATTCTATTTGCATTTCCTGACTCCTCCTCCTATAGATGATGTGTATACAAGTTTAAATTTATCTGAGAATCTTTTCCTGCTGTGGACATTCTATAGGGCCCTATCTGAAATTGTCACTACAGGGAAGTTTTATATTTGCTATTTGCCTGGTGTGGAGGCATACATTTGTAATCAGTGACTTGGGAGGCTGAGACAGTATCAAAGCTAGCCTCAGCAATTTAGCAAGATCCTGTCTCAAAATGAAAAATAAAAGGGCCTGGGATGCAACTCAGTGATAGAGGGGCCCTAGGTTCAATCCCCAGTACAAAAAAAAAAAAAAAATGTTTTCTTATGCAGGATGCCAGAATTGCCTTTATTTTCTTGAGCTATGGTTCCTATAGTATACATTTAGTATAAATCCAAACATTAAACCTGTTTTGAAGGCCTGGGATTCTAATTTTTCACAGATGACTGTTTTATGGATAGTTGTTCTAGTACCATTTGAATACAAGATCTCTTAATGGCTTTAATAGAGACTGAATCTCTTATCTCTGGGGGAACTGGGATCCTACTTCCCTCATATTCAATAGAATTTGGTTTGAATGAATTTATCTGAGATTTATAGGAATGCTTTCTGGAAACAGGAGGCAATTTTATCTCAGAGATGATTGTTTACAGTGCTTTTGTGTGAATAGCAAACATTTTTTATTAATAGACATAACTCAAGTTTTTATTTTGATTCACACTGAGTTCTGTGTTATTCGGTAACAGATGTTCCTACAATTGACTTCACTTTAGATTCCACTAATAATCTGCATGTATTCTGGGAACTGAGGAGGTCCACAGAAGGTAGAAGACTGTATTCAGATTAAATATTTGGAAAAGACCGTGTGATGGAATGCCTATTACTTTTCTGCAACTTCTGTGTTCCTGTTCTTTTACTTCTGCCTTTTAGATGGCTATTTATTTCTGAATTTTATTTATTTCCGAATAAGTTTATATAAACCATCCAGAATGATTAAGGCTATAGCAGTTCAGTCCCAACATCAAAGCATTTCATCTTTACCATTATGATAAGCTCTGTTGAAAGACGAGTATTTCCTTGATAAATACTTGCAGCATAAAGTGTATGTACAATATGAACGTGTAAATATACACAAGAAACAAATCATACCCCAAACCCCAATTTTTAAGATTTTCCTACAGGAAACACTAGTAGTAAGAATCTCTGATTTGAGATTCTTAATTGTTTGAAATTTTCTAAGATAAACATACAAAAAAATAGGGAAACAGTACAATGAATATCTATGAACCCATTACCCAACTTAAAATAGCACCAACATTCTATCAAGCTTGCTTTATTTCCCACATCCACACAATTTAAAAGTCATTTATCTTATCATATCTACAAAAGTGACAGCAAATATCATTCGTTACTCAATTCAAATTTCCTGAAGTCTCTGTCGTTATCCCTGTCCTGCCCCACCCCACTCCTGGGGATGGAACCCAGGACTTCCTCCTTGCTAGGCAAGTGCTCCACTACTGAGATATATATCCTCAGCTCTAGCCTCCATTATACTTAAGATGTACTACTGTGACTGGGACATTTAAAAATACATAGTTCTTACAAAGTAGTCTTGTTTTTAAAAATGAAATGTGTCATTTCATAACTCAAATGATTTTAAAAAATGGTATAAATTATACTAGGCCAGGCACAGTAGTACAATTCTATAATCCCAGCCACTTGACAGGCAGGAGGATCAGAATTTTGAGGCTAGCCTTAGCAACTTAGTAAGACCCTGTCTCAAAATAAAAAGGGTCTGGGACTGTAGCTCAGTGGTAGAGCACTCCTGGGATCCCCAGTAACCCCACCCTGCAAAAAAAAGTTATGCTATTTCCTATTCAAGAGACAGTGACTATTGTCATTTTCTGTCTATCTTTGTAAAAACATTTTATTACTTACACATGCATACTTTCAGACCCTTTAAAACCCTTTAAACATTTAAACTACCTATATATCTGACTTCTAGTTCTATCTGAGCTTTCAAATCAGGGGAAACTTTTAACTCTGATGGTGTGAATTCTTCTGTCCCTTATACTACCTTCTTTAATGATAATGCTCCCTGCATATTCTTAGAAAATATCAAATGTTATGAGCTGTGTTAAATAGCTAGTTTATAGAAACAGCAAATAAATCATTAATAGAAAAGTTTAACTCAAGTACACCTGATAATTCACTAGTTCCTTTTGGTCTTCTAATTTTTAAGATGAATCGCAAATAAGACAGTGTCCAGCTTTTGAAAAAATCTGTGGATCTGAACTATTTTAATGATCACTTCCTACAAATAACACACAATTGCATATATTTTACAATTTCAATCTTATATTTATTTTCTTGTGGAATGCTAGGTTTAATGTTACAGTATGGTTGTCAAAGCTACTGAAATGTGACAGATGTCCATGTCTAAGTGCTGCAGAACAGTAAAACTTTAATAATTTTAAACAAAACACTAGTTATTGTACAGCTGAGGTCTGATGGTTTTTAAACTGATGCCTATATGTATGGCCAGCCACAAACCTTGGGGATGTTTATTACCTGTACATATATATATATATGCATATATATATATACACACACAAATATACCCCATACATGTGTATACACAGAGGCATGTATTTGTGTGAAATTCATAAAATTATATACATACACATACATGCATATCTATACACATATACCCACCCTCATCATTGAGTTCACTCTTATAACACAATCAGTTTCATGCCCAATTATTATTGCTGCCCAGTAATAACTACATGATTTTAGTGCCAAAACCATGCACCTTTTTGGGTGCAGAATACATTTGTGCATCTAGATATGAGTATCCATGTATGTTTGTGTATATAAATTCTCTCTCCCTTTTATGCTTCGGTCATGCATTACTACAATAAACAGTCTTTTCACCATAGGTTTTGGAATTCTAAACAGTGTAAAATCTACTTTTGGAAAACTGTATATGTTCATAGTTACAAAATATATATTATATATATATGATTGAAACCTATTGAGTACATATGTTCTTTGAATCTGGCTATATCCTAGCCATTAGATAAATTAAAAAAACAACACACCCTCTTAATAGGATGTTATGGTAGCCTTAAATATACCAGTACCTGCATTTAGAATAGTTATTATATTTTAAAAGTTGACAAAATGATGTCAAAGACTTGAAAAACACTATGCATCTGTGTTAAATATATAAAGGTTTCCAACAAGGGCCTGGATCAATTCATTGTCTAAACATTTTCATGTTCTAAGATTGACTAATATTGTAGTCCTTATTTTTATATTCTTATAATTATGGCTCATTAAGGCTTTTACACAAAAAAGCCCTATTCTTTAATCAGTTATAAAAAGTTCCATTTAAAAGGAAAAATGTACATGAACAGGGAAGTACTCATGGATATCATCCTGTACAAAGTGACTCTGTAGAAAGAGGAGGCTCGTGCCCTGTAGAACACCTCCTAAGTAGCACATGTAAACCTGGTTTGGTTCCTCTGCTCTGCAGCTATTCAGCATGTAAAATTTAAACGATTTCACATTAACATTTAAATTTAATACAGTGCAAATATTTGAGAATAACTTGTTCCCCCCAGTGAAACAAGAGCCAGCATTATGCTGGATATTCTTCAGATCTATTTACACATTGAGTTAAAAGTTCACCATAAACTTAGAAATTTTGCTGAATATCAGCAGAAATGTAACTGAACTAGCAGCAATTGCATTTACAATATTTGATAGTTACTTGAGAGAATGCATAAAATTTTCAAGGCTGTATTCTGAATCATATTGCTCTTGATCCCAAAGATCACTCAGGTTTTCAAGAATTGATTTCATACTTGCTTTACCAGAAGTTGAGGTATCAGCTTTTTCTGCTTTGCCATCCTAAGAAAAATTGGCAGAAACATAAAAAGAAAGATTATTAACTTCAAACATTATACTTTGCTTTAATTATCACACTTGCTTCTAACATTGCACTTCATTAGAGTTGAACATTTCACATAATAGGGAAGTCCATGACTTCAAAAGATAGCCCATTCAATTTTCCCACAGCTCTTGTAATTTTGACATTTTTAGTTTGTACTGGGGAAGAAGGTTTGAAATTAAGGAAGAATTATAACAGCATTGTCAAGAATTTATAGTAAGTTCGTCATATTTGTTTTGTCATTCTCCTCTACTCTCAGCCCCCTGTTTGTATTAGTCAAATACATAGTTAAATATCAGTTTTTTCCTTTCCCTTTATCCTTAGATAGGAATCCACATATATTCCTAAAACAAGGACATTCTCTTACATAACAAAATTAGATGAAGCAATTTTAACAGTGACATATTAAAATGTTCTAATATATAGTCCATTTTCAAAATCTTCCAAATGTCTCCAAAGCGGCCTTTATGGCATAGCTCATTTCCCTGGAATATCCTGAGCCTAGTTGCATCTGTGAGAGTCACCCATAAGAATAATTTTTTTAAACAGAGTAAAAACTATTTGCAGACGGGTATACATGCGTCTTTAGGTTAAATATCACTCATTCTTTCAACTTTACCTCCTAGGATAAGATTGAAGAGCTTTCCTCCATTTTGACAATCAGGGACTAATTTATTACCACTAAAGTGTAACACCCAGTATATCTGAGGCTTGAATGCTACAATTCTGTTATTATAGTTTAATTTCATTATAAAAGGTCACTTTTAAAAAAAAATTTTTTTTTGCAACAAAAAATTCCTTTATTTGAACTACAAAAAAGGCTACCATAATAAACCCGCCTGAAAGTCAGTGCCTGACATCTGGTATTGGCTGTTATACTTGTGGATCTGTGGGTGAATTCATGTGGCCTGTCTACCTCTGTCTCAGGCTTGGGTCAATCAGGCTTGGTTCTAGGCAGAGTCCAGGTCTGTTTCATGCAGCTGTCAACATCTCTGATTCAGTGGCTACTCAGAATGCTTTGAGATGACTGGCAAGAGTGCAGAAGGGCTTATAAAAATGCACAGTGCCTCCTGAGGGCAAGCTGCAGACTTGCCCAATGTGGCTTCTGCCTACCTTAAAGGTCACTTCCAACCACAATTTATTATTGAGTATGCAGCTGATTTTTTCTGAACCTGTGAAGGGTGAAGGTTTTAAAATTCAATATTATCAGTTTTGTATCCTGAGACTAATATTTCCAGTTGGTGCACCCTTTTGATTATGGACTGTTATCTGATACATTGATTCTATCTACTATAACAATAATGGCTACTATTTATTGAGAATCTACTTTAGGTATCCTAACTGCTTATATGTATTTTATCCTCACAACCCCAAAGTAAAATTCCAGGAAGCCTGTGAAGACATTAAACATAAAACAAATTGTGTAAAAGTTTACCTTATCAAGAGTAAAGAGATCAAGAAGTTGATCAGTTCCCATACTCTGCAAACTAGAATTCTCTTGGCTAATAACGGTATTGGCTATGTTCATCTTGAATTTCTGCAAACCCATTATTTTCTCTTCCAATGTTCCTCTGGTTATTAATCGGTAAACATTAACCACACGTTTCTGAATGAGAAAAACAATTAAGCAACTGTAGCATACACTGATAAGTTCTGTGGTTTACCAAGTCAGGGGGCTTATACTGAGCACTTCTGTTTTTCTGTATTTTTTGACTGGTGCATTATAGTTGTATATACGATGGGATTTGTTGTTATATATTCATATATGCACATATACTAAGTATTTTCTATTATGCTAATAAGGGCTGGATTTTTTTTTTTGTCTTGCTCCATGAATTCAAAATGTATGCAAAAACCATAGAATATTAGGGAGGGACAGTGACTCAAGTTTTCTTAGCCCAAGCACCTCACTTAATACATAAGGAAATGGTACTACAGAAGAGTTAAGTGACTTATCAAACATCACACCACTTGTTAACATCAGAGCAAAAGCTTGAACCAAATCTTCCTATCTTTTTTGTTGATGGCAGGGGGCAGTGTGGGGGAGTATTTTCCCCAGGGAACCAGGTAATACACGTATATGAAGGTGACTTTTACCTGTCCAATGCGATGGGCCCGATCCATAGCCTGTAGATCTCGCATGGGATTCCAGTCATGCTCCACAAATACGACTGTGTCAGCGCCTGTCAAGTTAAGCCCCAGGCCACCAACATGAGTTGTAAGTAAGAGAACGTCTATGGATGGATCATTGTTAAACCTAAAAGTATAGATAATCAAAAAATAAAATTAGTACATTTCTTACTGAGGCTCTTATCACAGAAAGGGTTTAATAAAAATTAAAGAGCATAAATGAAAACACTGTTATAAAACTCCTTGGATATTTCTCTGACCTGAGACAATACCCTCTTTTTATATATATAACATCTTCAGTAGAAACAATCCATTCTATACTGTCAGAAGTTTCATAAACAGATATAATAAAGACAACTAAATTGCATTTTATAAAAGATAAAGACTAAGTTGCAAAAATACAACACTAAATACAACTGAGATAAAACCCAGAGATAGAAGCGTGGGGAACAGTTTATATCATTCAGGGAGGGTAGAAGATGAGCCTGTGTGTGGGAGGTTGCTACTATTTTACTAGCCCTAGAAAATATTGATAAAGGACATCTAGTAGTCACTAACTTTAAAAATAGCAACTACCAAATCACCATTACATTCTTATTATGAGTCAAGCAATGAGCTTTCAACTTCATTATTCTTGTGTGAATACAGTCAGCTCTGTAAGGGTATTACCATTATTCTTATTTTAGAGGGAGTGGGAGTACTGTTTAAATAGTAGAATCAAACCTGGGTTTGTCTACCTCCAAAGTCCCCTCATAGGTCTCTAACTGTGCCTAACAATCTCTTAGACTTGTTAAAAATGCCTAAAGTCAGCAAGTTTGGGACAGAACGTAGGAATCTACATTTTTTAGAAAAGCAATCACTGAGATTTTTGAAGCAGGTCACACAATTCTGCTTCCTGGTTGGGCCAACTTCCAATAGGAATCAGAACAGAGACTTTAGCTAAGTTACTTTTTTGCTTCCTCCCACCTAAGTCCCTAAAAATGTAAATGAGAAAGTAGTTGTCTTACATTTCATCCATGCTTTTCATAGTTTTTTCTTACTTTTTCATTTATTGAACTGTTGTATTTCTATATTTTTGTATTTAAAAATAATTTATTTGGGTTGAATTATATAATAAGAAAACATTTGCAGATATTTAACCAATGAAAATACCTCACAAGGCAAACTTCTACATAAGTAATAATGCATTTACTATACCCTGATTTATAATAACAATTTGGGGAGCCACTTACCGGGAAACAATGGAATGCCTCTGACCAGGAGGTATACTGCCGTCTAATCTCAAATAAGTTACAGAGGGCAGATGAGGTTTCAGCAGATCGTGTTCTACTATATCAAGCATACTTTTAAGCTGACAGAAGATCAGTATTCTGTGCTGGGCCACAACAGACTCTGTGCCACTCTCTGAAGTGCTGCCATTTCCCAAACCACAGTCCAATAGCAACTTGGAAAAATAAATCATTAGAGGTTAATAAAGTAGACAACAATTCTCACTGTGACAAGCATTTCTGAGATTAGATCTCTGGGCTGTAATCTGTCATCCTTTAACCTCTGGAACTAGTTTTATTAGGTGCTCAGACTTAAAGAGTTCTTTGGTCACCTCTTCAGGAGGACACATCTAAAAGGACTTTCTCCCTTCTCCTTAGTTCTTTGAGGATCACTGGAGCCTCAATAAGTGTTGATTGAAAGTAATGACAAAGAAGATGCCCCAGGCAAAATGGTTCATAAAAGATTATGAAAGAATAAAGTATGAAGAATATACAATGAAACAACTACATTGGAGAGAACCAAATGCATATTGCTAGATCCTGGATCCATGACAAGAGACTCCCTTTAATAGCAGGAAACATACTGCCACAGATCTTTTATATTTCCTGTACCCTAAGTGGTCAGTGCACACAAGATAGTTGTAAGCCAATGTTCACTGTAGCATTATTCATAATAGCCAAAAGGCAGAAACAACCGAAGTGTCAACTCATCAATCAATACATAAATGCACAAATGAGGTACCTATATATGCTACAACACGGAAAAACCTTTAAAGTATTATAATAAGTGAAATAAGCCTGTCACAAAAGACAAATATTGTTATGATTCCAATTGTATGACATATTTAAAACAAGTAAATTCAAAGGTACACAAAATAGATTAACCCACTAAGTTCCAAGTTTTCAATTTTATATTTCAATGAAATTGACACAGGTGCATTAAAATACACTGGAAATCACAATCTAGAGCTTACCTAACTTTATATATCCATTATATATGAAAATATATATTTTCAAATGTTCCAATCATATAACCAGTTACTTTTCTCAAAAGGTAAGAATTCAAAACACATTTATTTCAAAGTGATCATAAGTGGTATATCTGTTGCCTTTTTTTTTTTTTTTTTTCCCAGTTTTGGGGATTAGACCCAGGGCCTCATGCATGCTAGTCAAGCACTCAATCACTGAGCTATATTCCCAGACCTCAATTGAACATTTTGATAGATTTTCCATATCTGGGATGATGGAACAAAATGAATTAAAGATTGTAGGGTGCTAGGAGAAGGGAAAGTGATGGGCACAGAGTTTCTGGATGATGGAAAGTATTTGGAAATAGATGGTGGTGATGACTGTATAACATATGAATGTAATTAATGCCACAAACTGCACACTTAAAAATAGTTTAAAAAGCATACAGTTTAGGACTGGGGATATAGCTCAGCTGGTAAAGTGCTTGCCTCACAAGCACAAGGCCCTACGTTCAATCCCCAGCACTGTATAACAAAAAAAAAAAAAAAGCATACAGTTTTTAAAAAGAACTATATCAAAAAATTAACAAGCCAAATTTATACATAAATAGTGAACACATCAACAATCTTTGAGAAAAGCAAATTTACCTAGTGCTATACATCAGGAACATATCTTAGCATTAAAAGACATACATACTTGTTTCAAAGCTGAGAGTTTAGGGGCATGTTGAATATCATGAAGAGAAGAATTCTGAACTGCCAGTTTTTCAGTAGTGCTCTTGAACTCTGGATGTTGGGGTGTTAAGACTAATGCCGGATGGTTGCACAGTTTACGTAAGTATTGTAATGCCTTTAAGAGGGAAAAAATATACACAGTCCATTTCACATACCACAGAAGTTTACTTATATATTTTTTCTTAGTTAATCCAACTGTCTATATTGCCTTTTTTACTTGGAAAATTCCTACTCATTCTTCAAAAGCCAGTTCAAATGTCTCCTTTGTAGTTCTTGTACAGTTCGTATATGTCTAAAAATTCAATTTGTAATTTGAAAACATTGTATGGTTTATGTCTGCCTCCCCAACTAAACAATGAGCTTCTCATGGCAAAGAAAATGTATTATTCATCAGCTCTTTAAAAACCCTTTCACACTTAAAGTGCCTAATAATGTAGACAGATGCTTCTAGAACCAATATTCATTTCCTAAAGAAGGATTTCTCAAACTTTTGTGGATATAAATTTTCTTGAGGATCTTGTAAATAGGGACCTAGTCTAACTAGAAAGCATTCTAATTCAGTAGATGTGGTGGTGGGGGCAGGAAGGTGAAACCAGGTGACTAAGAAACAGAACGCTATAGGGTTTCTTCTCTAATTCAACCACATTCTTTTTCTTCTGCCTTTTACTTGGCCTATGATTTGAGTCTCACCTTTAGCACAGGGTTCTGTATTGGTAAGCTCTACTGACAAGGCTCAACATTGCTGAGCACTATGATAAAAATTCTGTAGGAGAGGTATTGAGTCTTCACAACTACCTCTTCCCTCTCCTTTTTTAAAAATGCCACAATAATTGATTTTCTACGGTGGAACAGTTCAAGAGGTAAAGAAAAAGTGGGTTTACACTTGCCACTTCTTTTTCATTTAATAGTCTGTCAAGCACATGAGACATGATCTGTCTTAAAACTTATGAATCTTCTGCCTAGAATCACCTCCCTTCACCTATCTGCATGCCTTTGCTTAAATGTCACTTTCTCAGGAAGCCCCTGACTCCTCTAATTAAAAACCATAACCTACCCTGAACTCCTGTACTCTATATAATCCCACTCTGCTTTATTTTTAAATTTTCTCTTAAATAATATGTATTTTGCTGTTTTTACAGGAGAGTCTGTTCTGTCCACTGATTTTATTTGTTCTTAAGGTACTAGGGATCAAATCCAGGTCCTCATACATGTTAGGTGCTAGGTAAGCACTTTACTACTGAGTTATACCCCAGCCCATTGTCTACTGCCTTAATTAATTCTAGAGCTTAGAAAAGTTACTGCCATGTGATAGTTTTGGAATGGAAAAGATTTTTTTTTTTGGTACCTGGGATTAAACTTGGGGGCACTTAACCACTGAGCCACACCCACAGCCCTATTCTGTATTTTATTTAGAGACAGTGTCTCAGTTGCTTAGCACTAAGTTGCTAAGGCTAGTTTTGAACTTGTGATCCTCCTGTCTCAGCCTCCCCAGCCTCTGAGATTATAGGCATGCACCACTGCATCTTGTGGGAAAGATTCTTGATTCTAAAACCCTTCTTTGTATGCAATATACAAACATATATTGCGTTTTGTACATTTAATATTATTATTTAAATATCTGTACATTTAATATTATTTAAATAATAATATTATTTGACCTATTTTGGTTTATACGCGATACTGAAAAAGATTTATATAAACTCATATTTCAGTGTTCTATATAAAAACTGCCCCATACTCTTTAACATTAAAAAAAAGACGACTATATAATCTATACCTGGAATACATGGCCTGTAGCTTTAAGCTTTGGTTTTTCAGTTTCTTCAGAAAGTGCAACTGAAGAAACTGTTTCATCAACATCACACTTGGCACGAGATTTGGCAAAATCTTCATAGAGCTGAACCTGTAAAATTGCCCCCATGAAAACAGTTAAGCATATAATCAGTTCCCATGAAGTATATAATCAGTTCCCATGAAGGAAAAAAAATTATTATCTACAATTCACTACTGATATTATAGATTATCTACTCCATCTTGGGTAAATTCCATTAAATTTACATTTAGAAAAAGTACAACACATTAAGTTTGGTTGCTAAAGCATTAAAAATACTAGTCAAACAGTCCTATATTCAGTTTTCCTATTATTCAGGAAAATAAACACTAATAAAAGAGAAAATGAACCCTTACAACTAAATGAAAAAATTCTTCCTTAAATAAAGTTATGTGATTGAGACCCTATAAGTAGATTTCAAGATGAAATTTTAAAAGAATGTGACTACTAGCCTAAGAAGGGAATTCTTATCTAGTTTAAAGCATTACTTTTGGGGTCTGGGCTCCTGCATTGTACATAGTAGAATAATGTAAAAGGGAATAAAATCTAGAGGGCTAAAGAACAGAAATCAGACAAAACCTATCAATGCTAAACTAAGTCAAAATGTCACTTCTCTCTGAAGCTCTCTTCTTTCAAATGTGTTATATGCCTATGTTATAGCATCTCTACCAGGACATCACCAGAGATTTTTCTTCCAGAGAGCATCTTTTTTGAATTGCACAAATGTAATTAGCCCAAGTTTTGCAAATGAAGGAATGGAGGACCAGCGAGATGAGGTACAGAAGAATCACAGAGCTCTCAGCTTCCAGACTAGTACCCTGCTCATTAAATTCAAGTCAAATTTATCAACACTGGCTAACAGGTTGTTTATACATTGGAGGTGGGGAGGGGATGTACCTTCCATTCATTTGACCATACTAAATCAAATCCTAATACTGAAATAGATTGATACACACTTGAGTATACAGAGAACATTCAAACAGAAAATTGACTTAGAAGCCATATCTTACTAAGTCAAGTGACAGTTTCCATTTCCATTCTTAAAAAAGTATAAGAAAAGGTTCACAAAAAAGTCCTCTGATAAAAATCAGAACTATGCAGAAAGCAAATTTAATTTGGACATCTATGGGAAATGTTTAATACTTCAAAGAGGATGAAGTTCCCTCACCAAGGTTTGCAAACTCCCTGATATATCTGAGATCTATGACTACAGTTAAGTTGCTTAATTTTTCTGAGCTTTGCTTACTTGCAAAATGGGGATTAACATTAAGTATAATGCTATTGTGAGGATGACATGTCAACATTCATAAGCAGATTTTTTTTTAGCCCTAATAAACAATGGTTTATAGTGGCCCTCTATCCATGGTTTTGCTTTCTGTTATTTCAATGATCTATGTCTAAAAACATCAAATGGAAAATTCCAGAAATAATTCATGTTTTACATGCCATTCTGAGTAATGTGATGAAACCATGCACCATCTATTGTGTCCTGCTAGGGATGTGAACTACCCTGTTGTTGAACATAAACACTACTTGCCCATTAGTCACTTAGTTACATCTCCATTAGCAGATCAAGTGCCATGGTATCACAAAGTCTGTGTTCCAGTAATACTTATTTAACTTAATAATGTCCCCAAAGCACAAGAGTAGCAATGCTGGCAATTTGGATATGCCAAAAAGAAGCCATGTCTTTGAGTGAAAAAGGTGAAAGCTCTTAATGAGGAAAGAAAAAGAAATCATATGCTCAGATCTATAGTAAGAATAAAACATAGTATACATAGGTTTCAGGTATCCATAGGAGGTCTTGGAATGAATGTATTCTCTATGGAAAAGAAGAGACTACTATATTTCTTCATCAATTTAACCTTGCAATCTTTTCAATTAATGAGACATTTAAGAATGCAACTATGATACTGGATTTTGTTCTAATGTTAAATTCTAAGTGCACATATCTAAACTTATGTCCATATAATTAAACAGATTCAGTTAGGCCTTATTTATATCTGTTTGAAACAGAGTATTTCTAAAGGCTAGGGAAATCAAAGCTACATTTGAGTGATAAAATCAAACACTAAACCCTTTTACTCAATACTTTTGTAGTTTATACAAGACATTCTGCTAATAAACATAGCACTAACAAGCACAATCACCAGATTCCTAACCTGGAGAGGACTAAGAGTACAATAATAATCTTGAATAATTTTAGGTGGAAGATCCTGCAAAACATCTTCTTTCATTCTTCTCAAAAGAAATGGCAGGACTTGGCGATGCAGTGCATCCATCGCAAGAACACCTGTAAATAGTAAGAGAAAATGACTTTTTAAAAGTTAGGAGTTACGTTCACTAACATAGGCTCTATAATTAAATCTCTTTCATACCTGCTTCTTGTTCTCGACTGGAACTTCGAGCATCTCTACTTGCTAATATAGGTTTACCATATCGAGCAGCAAACTGGCGTTCAGTACCCAAAAATCCTGGCATGAGGAAATCGAACAACGACCACAGCTCCAAAACATTGTTCTTAATATAAAAAGGAATACTGATTATTTTTTGTACTGGGATCATTTCCTGACACTTACAAAATGGAACATTAACAAAAGCCCATTGTGATGACACAAATGGGAGATAATCACCACATTCTTAGGTGTATGGTGTAAATCTATTTTCAGATCAGTATCCTTGAAAAAATATTCCATCTTATTTGGGGGAAATCAAGGAGACTAGGTCCACAGTGTTTTATACCCTACTGCTAGCACCTATGAAGCAGTAAATAGAATAGATATTTGATTTTTTAGTTTATCTTCAATACCCAAATTAACAGCAAAATTTAAGGAACTTGGGCAACAAACACCATGTCTTCAACAAAGGAAACCTATAAGGGTTTAACTATAATGTCAAGTCCACCCAGTATTTATGGGTCATGAGGCAAAGGCATAGGTTCTTTCCAAATCTACTGACGAAGTTTCACTGGGTTGTGGGGAGGAAATCAGCACTTTTACCATTTTGGATGCTTTCCCAGGAGATGTGGATCCGTTTCCCTTAACTTCCCCTTCCAGAAGCCCCCCTCATCTTGCTCAGGCTCTGGGTCACTATGCTATTCTGCCCTCCCATATGCATACCCTTCTAATCCCCCCTCAGGCTCTACAGTGGAGAAACCCACCTGACAGCACAGTAAAACTGTTCAAGTGGAAAAGGGGGAAGAAAGAGGGCCTTTAACTAGACAAAACCCAAAAAACTTCTGATATCTGAACCAAGTAACACAATTATTTAAAACTACTGTGATATTTTTATAAGACTTTGAAGAAAAACAAAATTTGAAATTCAAGCCTAATGAGTCTTTTTTTTCCTTTTAAATGTATCCTAAAAAAAACTTCTGATAAATTTCGAAAGACTTGTAAGTTTTTCTCATGGTTATTAAAATCTGTAGTGTTAACTTAATGAACAAAAATCCAACCCTTATAGTAATCACCAAAAACAAATTTAAACAAAAAAAGTAATAAAGAACTACCAATTTTTAGAGTCAGAAGGAATCTCTGAGATCTTGGTATTCACTCTACCTCTGATTGGAAAATAATCAAGTGGATTTTCCTACTAGAGAAGTTGGTTATCCAGGCTAGATGTGAATATCTGCAACGAACTTCAACAACAGAATCCTTCAAAAGTATATGAAGATACCTGCATATCCACCCATCTCTTTTCTTTTTCAAGATAAACTTTTATAATTGTTTCAACTTCCTCCTGATATCAGGTTTTCATACATTCATTATATAATGATTCATTTTCTCTATTGGTTCTAGGTTTTCAATATAAAATCAGATTGCAGTGTTACACTACAGAAGGAGAATTGTCAGTTTGGAGTAGAGTCTGACATTTTTCATACTTTGGACATAAGATTTGTATTTTTATAGCCTAAAATTATATTTTAATATGACCTTTAAAGCCTGGTCTGTTCAGATACTGCTATATTCCAAATGAATCATTATAAAAACAACATAATTACTAGAAAATTATTATCCTCCCTATAAACTAAACATATCCTTTCATTAATTCACTGACAATTGCCAAGCCTGCTCTTCACTTGTCAAATGTTTTTTAAAAAAGAGAATAAGAAGAGCATTAAATAATTACCTGGATTGGGGTTCCAGAAAGAATAATCCTATAATTAGCAGTCAGTTGTTTTACTGCTTTTGACAATTTTGTTTTTCCATTTTTGATGACATGGCCTTCATCAAGAATACAGTAGTTAAATTTAATATTTCTAAGGAAGAATAAATAGAAAATTTTAGAATCTTTTACTCTTAGAATTAGTAAAGATTTAATATAACTATTAAGAACTATATGAAGAATCTCAAAAGCAGGAAAATATGAAGTTTCTTCAAATTTGATACTAAGTTTCTCTAAAGAAAAATATTTTAACTCTTACCTAAAAAAATCAATGTCATTCCTCACAACATCATATGAAGCCACTATCAGATTATGCCTTTTTACTTGATGCTGTAACCTTTATTTAAAAAAGGAAAAAAAAAATAGGAAACAGGGGTTCTTTAAAATTTTAAATGCAGATTTAACAGTGAAACTACAGCTACCATTATATTAAGTACTTCAATGTGCTTCAGTATGCCTATTTAGCCCTTCTGCTTAGTCTCTGTATGTGCGCTTGCTACCTGAAAGACTCGTTATGATGTGGTCTTGTAACCCTATTCAGTTTGATGAGAAAAGAGATGAACACCTAATTCAAAATGTGGTGGGCACTTTAAACTTGATTTGCCAACATCTTGTCTCTGGGGGTACTATTTTTTCACCATTCCAGATTGTCCTGGGGGTGGGTGTGGCATGCAAAAGGTTACCATCACATATTCCCATAATCAACAAGAAGATGAAATATCAGAACCAGCTTGAGCAATTCATAATATTTTATCCTCTGGCCACAGAGGCTGGTTTGGAGATATAATCCAAACAAGGCCAGTCAGTCATGTCTAATACTGATGCATTCCTGACAGGAGAGGGAAGATTTGTTTACTATGGGTGCTAAACTGGGACAATGCCACTAAAAGAGCTAACTAACTAGTTCTTCCCATGATCATCTTGTCCTCCAATGGTAGACTAAAGTCCACTAGAGATCAATATAATAACCTGGGGAGGAAGAGCAAATGAGAGTAATCTAGGTGTGCCTGAAGCAAGAATCCATCCCTAAAATTCTCAAGATAGTGAATGAATCTCCCTGTTTGCTTAAGTTAGTTTGAACTGAATTCTTATTACCTGCCAATGAATTCTAACCAACAGGCACTTGCCAATGAATTCTAAGAGTAAATTGCTCAAAAGTCCAAGCTCTTCTGAGCTGCCTGGGTACAAATCTTCACTCTACCCACCTTATTAGTTGAATGACCTTGGACTCAGGCCTTAAACTCTATATCTCTAAATGGAAAAAGTGTTATCTCATACCCTGAATACACAATACTCAATTTTACATAAATATAAAAGTGCTTACAATAATGCCTGGCCAAAATTTTCCATAACTTTATTTAATGTTAGCTGTTAATACAGAAGTGCAGCCAAGGCTATGGTTTAATCAGCAACCTATGACGAGCCAAGCTTTAAAAGATAAAATGAAATAAATGAACTTCCATTCTTCAAAATTTATAGTTAGGAACATGAAGAGGTGTACTAGTTAACAGCAAGGGAAAAAAACAACTCTAGTGTAATGGCAGTGGAATAGCTAGAGCAATTACTGTGAACCAAAAGCATCTTTGAGGAAAGAGAAGGAAGAGGAAGGGGCAGTGCAAAGGGGAACTCTTATAGAAGTAGGTAAAGAATGAAAATATAACAGAAGCAGCAAGAACAGTACTATGGTAACAAGGCTTCTCAAAGGAGCACACAGAACGAACTTGATTTCAGATAGCTTCCCAGCTGCAATACTTAGTGTAGCTGATTGTACAATGGTTAAAATTCCTGAATTTTGATAAGCTTCACTGATGATATCTTCCCAAAGTACACTCACCCTTCTTAAATGAGTAATTTTCCATCTTATCACTAAAAGAGCTAACTAGAATTCATTTTTAAATAAATTTTACTCTTTCAAACTACATAAAGACTAATCATATTTTTGTTGTATAACTCTTACCTTATTCGTTCAGTGGGAGGTCCGGTATAGTGCAATGGGTTGAGATACTCTCTGGAGCAAAATTTACCTACTTCATCCACCCAATGACCGGTTAACGTTGGTGGACAAACCACCAAGGAAGGAAGTGGCATACATTCTGCCAATTTTGATCTTGCATATTCCTGGGCCCTTTACAAAAAGCAAAACACAACAAACTTACCAGCTTGTTTATATTTCTCAGAATCTAGAAATCTTAGTTTAAACTAAAATTTTAAATTACCTGTGACAATGATCTCCTGCTAGAATGCAGATAGACTGTAAAGTTTTTCCTAAACCCATGTCATCACACAGAATTCCATGCAGTTTATATTTATTAAGAAATGCTAACCAGTTCACACCATCCTATAAAGTTAGGGGGAAAAATTATAAATTTGAATGGATCATAAATTTTTTTTCTTACAAAAAAAATGTTTGCACAGGCCAAAATCTTTATATAAGCAAAAGATAAATAAATGGGTATGAGACACTAAACACAAGATTTTACTAGGTCAATTTAAAAAATTCTTCAAGGTACACTGGAAAGAAAATGTAACTACTCCTATTTACAATATAAGTATAAAACTTACCTGCTGATATTTTCTTAGTTCAGCATTGATTGGTACTGGAATTTTATAATTTTCTAACTTTTTCCCGTCTAACAACTGTTCCAAAAAGTGTCGCTCTTTTGCTTTCAATTGGACTAATTCTTCTGACATGTTTGGAGGGTCTGGAATGCCTGCCTAAAACGATTTTTTAAAATGTATTAAAACTATTTAGTCACAATTTTTCTTTCTCAAATGTATCAACTAAGTCTTACCAAAACATAAATACACAGAAAAAAGTATTCAAAAACAGTATGATTTTAAAGACTTAAACAAGTCTAAGAATTTGATAGCTTGAATCAGACTACTAAGAAAACATGAGGTATTTTAAAGAACACAGTTACGACTTTATTTTTCCATACCATGCATTACTTGATAAAAAGGCAAATAAAAAGTTACATAGTTTAATTTAAATGTTGTAATTGGAGCTTCTCAATTTTAGTGTTGCGATGCCCTCTGGTATTTCAAAATGTGGTCTGGAGGGGCTGGGGCTGTAGCTCAGTGGTAGAGTGCTTGCCTCGCACGTGGAAGCACTGTGTTGGCTCCTCAGCACCACATAAAGTAAAGGTATCATGTCCAGCTACTACTAAAAAAATATTTTTAAAAATGTGGTCTGGATAGATCCCTATGGATGTGATTCCTGTGGTAGGGACCCCTTATGAATCCCTAAGACCATTTTTATTATTTCAAAATAATTTGAATTAATTTTTTTTGCAGTGTTAGGGAATGAATTCAGGACCTCTGATATGATTTCATAACAAAACGAAGCTAATATTTGCATTTTCATTGTGGTGACATCTGCACAAAGTTTGATGGGCAAAACTAATGTTTCACGAAGAATCACTGCGATGCACCAAGATGTACTAGTAGTCACTATTCCTCACAGCTATCCACTAGCATTTTTAAAAAGTTTCACTTAAGAATGTAATTGATAAAGCAATAAAAATGACTGTTATCAAACCTCAATCCTTGAACACATCTTTTCAACATTTTGTGAGATAAAATGTGAAATATAAAGTATTTCTGCTTGTCAGGAAATGTCAAGAAAAGCATTTGTGAGATTGTTTAAATTGTGTCCTGTACTAGCCATTGTTTTATTTTGTTTTGTTTTGTCATAAAAGTAATCTACAGTCTTCAGCACTCCTAAAACTCTGTGGTGTTCATAGATTCACCATGAACGTATCCAACATTTCATTATTAGCTAATCTCATATTTTTAAAGATTAATGATTGCTAAACTTGGATCTATGCACAAGAATTTATCTTTCAACAAATTTTCCCATGGAGACAAAATGTACATTAGTATACATTTTTTTTTAAATGGAACAACCCTTTACTTGAAAGGAATTATTAAGCGATGGGTATTCAGATTAGAATATTTGGTTGACATTTTCTTAGAAATTAACCTGAAAACAACTGAAATAACTTGTGCTACTGATAAAATTCAAATTTTTCAGAGAAAGTAACAAGTTTCCCAATATTTTATTTTATCCTGGTGATATTAATGAACAACTTTTTAAAAAACATAAGGTGAAATGGATCAACTTGTGGGAGACCAATATTTTCCAAATGACCAGTATAAATGTTATAAAACATGTATAAGTAAAAGATTCATTCAGAAGTGTAAGATAAACCAATGGATTTTATGTGAGAAGGTATGAAACATTCACTGATAGAACTTTAGATATTCACTGCCCAGAATATTTTTAAAGATTTTTAAAATTTTGATATGCTTTTAGATCAAAATATATGCACAATTATTTTAAAAGACCATCAAAAGATTGCTCCCTTTTCCAACTACCTTTCTCTCTGAAGCTGGACTTTCTTTATATACTTCAACCAAGACAACATATCTCAAAAGACTGTATGCCCAAACATTAGAGTCCAGCTATCTACCAGTAGGGCAAACACAGAAGAGATTTGCAAAAATGTCATATAACAATGTCATCCTTCTCACTGTTGTTTTAGAAAAGTTACTTTTAAATAAATTATGGTAACATGTAAACGGTTGTTTTTTAAATGAATTTTTAAAAAGTTGTCCAGTTTCAATTTCTGTTACAGAAAACATCATAAACCAAAAGCTCTTTGGGACTTCAATTTTCAGAGTGTACAGAGGTCCTCACAGTAACAATGAAAAAAAAAAAAAAAAGAAAAAAAGAAAAGAAAAGAAATCAAGAAAAGAATTCCATTTATAATAGCATTAAAACAAAAACTTAGGCCAGGCATAGTGGTGTACATTTGTAATGTACACCAGGCTATTTGAGAGGCTAAGGCAGGAGAATTACAAGTTCAAAGTTATCCTGGGCAACTTAGCCAGACCTTCTCAAAATAAAAATGTTAAAAAAGGGGAGTGTAGCTCAGTGGTAGAATACCTGCCTAGTATGCACCTGGATTCAGTCCCCAGTGCCACCAAAAACAATAATAAAAGTTTTAGGAATAAATTTAACCAAGATTTATATAACCTCTATTCAAAAATTCAATGGGATTTTTTTAAAAAAATAGAAAAACAATTCTAAACAATCTTAAAATTCATATGGAACCACAAAAGCCCCTGAATAGCCAAAGCAGTCTTTAACAAAAAGATTTGTTAAAGCTATATTCCCAGCCCTGCAATATATTTTAAATAAGGTAGCTCAGTAGTAGAGCACTTGCTTAGAATGTGCAAGTCCCTGAATTTGATCCCCAGCACCACAATAGTAAGTACGTATATAAGTAATAAAAGAGAACTATAAAGCTGTAGTAATGAAAACAGCATGGTACTGGCATAAAAACCAATATATAGACTGATCTTTGACAAGGGTTCCAAGAACACAAGAGGGAAGAACAATTTCTTCAACAGATGATGCTAGGAAAATTGGATATACAAAAATCAGGTCACAATGGACCTGATTTTCTATTACTCTGGTTTTTGTTACCTGAAGCTGAGTAACCTTCTTTTGAAAAAAAGGTTTACTTAGCTCACAGTTTTAGATACCAGCATGTGCACATCTCTGGTGAAGGCTTCATGGCAGATGGCACCACAATCATGGGAGCACATGTGAGAGGAAGAGATCACATCTTGAAACAGGAAGCCAGAGAGCAATTCAGGATTCAGGGGTTGGGCTTGCTTTTATAATTACTCTCTTTGAGAACTAACTCAGGGTTCCATGAAACCACCTTAATCACTCCGGCACCCTCAATGACCTAAGGATCTTCCAATAGTCTCCACCTCTTTTTTTTTTTTTTAAGTTGTAGGTGGACACAATGCCTTTACTTATGTGGTGCTGAGGAATGAACCCAGGGCCTCACACATGCTAGGTGAGAGCTCTACTACGGAGTCACAACCCCAGCCCTAGTCTCCACCTCTTAACATCACCACACTAGGGCCAACCTTCCAATGTATAAGCCCTTGGGAAGGATAAATCACATCCAAACCATACCTGACTTCAACTTAAGACCTGAAACATAAAACTACTGAAGAAAATAGACAACTGGCTTGACATTGGTCCATACAATGATTTTTTTTGGATATAATCTAAAAGCACAGGAAACAAAAGCAAAGAGACTAATGGGACTGCATCAAATGAAAAACCTTCAGCACAGCAAAGGAAGCAATCAACAGTGAACCTACAAAATAGGAAAAATTATTTGTGAGCCATTCACCTGATAAGGGGGCTAATATTCAAAATATATAAGGAACTCAACAGCAAGAAAATAACTCAACTTGACAGGATGTGGTGGTGCACGCCTATACTCCCAGTGGCTCAGGAGGCTGAGACGAGGATCTCCAGTTCAAAGCTAGCCTCAGCAGCAATGAGGCACTAAGCAACTCGGTGAGACCCTGTCTCTAAATAAAATACAAAAAATAGGGCTGGGGATGTGACTCAATGGTTGAGTGCCCCTGAATTCAATCCCCTGTACCAGAAAAGAACTCAAAGGTGGACAAAGGCCTGAATAGATATTTCTCAAAAGAAGATGTATAAATGGCCAAATGCTCAAATCATAATCACCGGGCAAATCAAATTAAATCTACTCTGAGTTATCACCTCACACCCATTAGAATAACTCTTATAGAACTACCATATGATCCAGCAATCCCACTTCTATGGGTATATCAAAGGAAATCAGTATGTTGAAGAGAAAATTTTTCTATTCATTGCAGTTTTGCTCACAATTTGTTGAGTTGATTTGGAATTAACCTAGGTGTCTATCAATAGATGAATGGATAAAGAAACTGGTATACACTGGAATACTATTCAGCCTTAAAGCAGGATGGAATCCAATCATTTATGACAACATCGATGAACCTGAACAACATTATGCCAAGCAAAACAATTTAGGCACAGAAAAACAAATACTGCATGATCTCACTTTGTGAAATCTAATAAAGTCAAATTCATACAGGCAGAGGATAGAATGGTAGTTGCCAAGGGTTTGGTAGGAGGGAAAGCAGAAGAGAAATAGGGAGATATTGACTAAAGGGTACAAAGTTCCAGATGGGTACAAAGTTCTACAGATCTATTGTATAGCATGGTGACTACAGTTAATAATATATTGTCATACTTGGAAATTTTGGAAATGACACTGAGGTCTTTGATATAGTGGTCTCACAATTTTTTTTTGTCATGCTGGTTATTTCTTAATGTCATAATATAAGTATGCATCCAATTTCTTCTGTTTTTGAACTTCATAAAAATAGAATCCTACATGAAGAGTTAGGATTAATAGGGGCTTGGGTTGTGGCTCAGTGGTAGAGTGCTTGCCTAGTACGTGTGAGGCACTGGGTTTGATCCTCAGCACCACAAAAGATAAATAAATAAAGGTATTGTGCCCATCTACAACTAAAAAATATATATCCATATATATTTTTTAAAAAAGAGTTAATAGGGCTGGGGCTCAGTGGAAGAGCACCTGCTGAGCACATGCAAGGTACTGGGTCTGATCCTCTGCACCACATAAAAATAAATGAAAAAATAAAATGAAGATATTGTCATCTACACCTTAAAAAAATAGTTCATTAATATTGTTTTATGTGTCTACTATTTGTTTTGTTGCAGTGTAAGAGTCCACAATTTAAATATCTACTGTTTGTGAATATGAGTTTCTAGTTTTAGGCTATTGTAAGTAATGTTATAATAAATATTCTTGAAAATGAATCTTGGCACGTGTTTTGAGTTTCTCTACATATACATGTAGAATGGATTTGCTAATCATTGAGATAAATACCTTCAACTTTATCATATATAGCCAACTGTTTTTTCAAAGAAGCTATCCAATTTATACTCATACGTACATGGTAGGAATGTAAAATGGTACAGTAACACTTTGGGGTAGTTTAGCAGTTTCTTTAAAAAGTTAAACAAACTGGGCATTGTGGTGCATGCCTGTAATCCCAGGTACTTGGGATGCTGAAGTAGAAGGATCACAAGTCTGAGGCCAGTCTCAGCAATTTAACAAAACCCTAATTAAAAAAAAGAAAAGAAAAGAAAAGAAAAGAAAAGAAAAGAAAAGAAAAGAA